>JAJIBD010001317.1:0-354975 GCA_021461705.1 Cryptotis parvus | reverse complement strand
GTGCTTAGCGCCTTGCATTCAGCCATCCTAGTTTGATACCTGGTGCCCACCAGGACTAATCCTCCTGGTGTTTCTGATTGAAGAAAGTACTGATTGTATAAGTGGAGCCCCAAATACTTAAATAATAAAAAGGTCACTTTGTCTTCTAAGGAGACTATGAACTGATTTTAAATGGTCTATGTTACCAAGGAACCTTATAGTGTCTGTTATTTCAACAAAAAATTAATTTGGGTTGATGTTTGGTGCCACCTGCTGGTCACTGTCTGTGGGATCTCTAGCTTTCAAGTCATTCTAGGTAAGGGTCTAAACATTTTCCACACAAAAACCTTTTTCTTGTAGGACTGACTCTTATGGGGCATTTAGATATATAAGCCTATAAAATAGGTATAGGGAATCAAACATTAACTGATAATAAATGCTAGGGTTTAGGTCGCTGCTGACCTTCATCCTAGGAATATCCCAGTTTGTTGGTATCACTAATTAAAAAAAAATTGGAAGATGGATTGGGAAAGGAGCAGGTAGTCCATAACATTTCTCTGCTTAGCTTCTGTGCCTGCATTAACTTTCTACCAAAGAACTTGGCATCCTCTTTGGGAAAAGTTGAGATTTTTATTGCTTATGATGTTAAGAGGATGGAAGAGTAAACTATAACACTGTTGTTGTTTTGAGACCACAGCCCTCAGTATTTAGGGCTTACATCCTCAGGGATGAGTGTGGAGTGGCAATGGGGACCATTTGGAGTGCTGGGGATTGAACAAGAGTCAGCTGCAGGCAGGCAATGCCCAACCAATCATGCTATCTCTGCGGCCCCAACAATAACATATTTTAATATAGTTTTTTAGTCTAAAACTATTCTCCAACCAAGTGACAGAAACAAGGCATAAATATCATTTGAAGAAAACTATTTAAGATAATTCCATGGTGCAAATGAAATGCCACTTGTTTCTATATTGAATAGTGAATGTAATAAGAGTAAAATATTTGGCTTATTGTTTCAAACCTATTATTTTTATTTCAATAATATTTCAATAATTCAAAAGATATTATTTGTTACTGTTTTGGATCACACACAGTGATATTCAGGGGTTCTTCCTGACTCTACATGCAGAATTACTCCTGGCAGTGGTGGGAGGACCATTTGGGATGCTGGGGATACCAAGTCAGCCGCATGCAAGGCAAACACCCTCCCCACTGTACTATTGCTATGGCCCCCAAACTGGATTATCTTAATTTCTTCATTGATAAATAATATTAATTCAAAAATCCTTATTGTGTGCTATGTGAGTAGCATAGTTATAATGTTTTTAAATCTTATCTCAAAATATGAAGTTAATAAGATTTTCTCTTCATTAACATGCTTGCTAAGAGTGACTTGGTTTAATGACTCCAACAGGTTGTACCATATTTTTGTTTAGAATTGGAACTGGCTATTTTTTTCATATTTTACTGACCATGAATACCAAAACTTACTCCAAATCTTTCCTTCAGAGTACCAGAACCAATATTGTTTTGATTATTGTTTCACTTTATAAATGGTCATTAGATTTGAGCTTTTGTTTTGTCCATTAGAAACATAGGGATCATTATTTCTATAGGTAAAAAGTCAATGTAACATTAAATCACTTTTAATAATCTTATAAATTTGAGACAGTTATGTGATAGAGCAATTGAAATTTGTTATGTGGTGGGGGTGGGGTGGATTCTGAATAGTATCTTAGAATCTTTCCCTAGAGAACAAGCAGTGCTTTTTTTGGTTTGAGAGACAGCTTATAGTTTTGTTTTGTGTTTTACCCAAAGTATTTTCCAGTTTATTACATGTGTCTCTATTTTTCCAAACTGCTTCCAAGTTTTCTGTTACTGGATCAGTGAGGGAGCAATACACATTATAGATTTCTGTTGATGCTCCATTTTAAGATACTAGTATTTGTCTTCAAAATTATTTTTTTTTACTTTTTTTAAATTTTTTTTTTTTAATTTTTTATTATACACAGTGAAACATACAATACAAAGGTGTTCATATGGTTCTAGTAATACAGTGTCCAGCACCCATCCCACAGTGCCCAGTTTCACACAGTACCCCTCCCCCAGCCGCTATACAGTACCCCAGTTCCTCTTCCTATTCTGGCTCTAATTTTTATTATACCACGGTGAAACATATAATTCAAAGGTGTTCTTTTCTTTGTAATACAGTATACCAGCCCATCCCCAGTGCCCCATTTCCCAATTGATAAACTAAATCTGCGGCTAGCCACAATTCAAAATTATTTTAGTCTTAGGTAATAAAGAATATGAAATTCAACAATCTTTTCCATTTTAACATGGACATTATATAACAACTAAGGCTATATTTTATTATTTTTTAATCTGGAAATCTATATTATACTATATAAATGTTTTAAATTATATGCCATTATATAAATTTAAACATTATATAAATCTTACCTTATCTAAGTCACCATATGCTTATAGGATTATATTCTTACTTTTAATTTTAGAGCATACTTTTTGAAATTTTTGTTTTTAGGGCAACAGATGATTGGATTTTTTAAAAATTCATTCTGCTAGTCTATGGTTTTCATTTAGTGAATGCAGACCATTAGCATTTAAAGTAATCATTAAAAAATACAAGAATTTACTACATCTTAAAAGAATTCTTTATTTGTTTTTGTTCTTTTTGTGTTGTTCTAGTGTCGTATTCATTTTCTCAAGGCTTTCTTACATGGATTTGTTACAAAGTAGACCTTGACTTTATCTGTAAAATTCTATGCTTATTGCCTATTAGATAAATTGAACTTACAATCATTTTATGGAGCACAGATTCACTCTTGTCTCCTCCCATTCCCAAATTACATAATTTAGTGGGTTACTACTTCTAGGTGAAATTGATTTTGCTCTTTAATATTTCTTGTAAGGTTACATTGGTAGTAATGATTTGCTTTAATTGTATCTATAAAACTCTTCATATGTGCTTCTGCCCTAAATGATAATCTGGCAGGGCAAAGGATTCTCAGTTGGGGATTCTTTAATTTAAATTTTCTAATATCGGGTGTCATTTCTTTCCAGTCGCATGTGATTTCTAGGGCTTGAAATCTCTTAGAGTAATAGGGTTTTCTCTAGATGCTTGTGCATTCTAATCTTTTCTCTTTTTCTCTTTCTTCATTTTGTTATTGCTCTCTTTTTCTCTTCCTTTCTCTTTTTTTTTATGTTAAGGTGGGAAGGCCCCCCCCCCACGGAGTGCTCAGGAGGCTCAGGGAACTGCCCAGTTGATTTTTGGCCAATCGTGCCAGTATGACAGTGTTAGGATGCAGCACTGCAGTGCTGGAGGTTGGCACTGGTGAGCCTGGCAGTGCCCACGTGATACATGAGAACATAAAGTACCAGGGTTGACCTCACGCAAGATGAACACCTTAAGCCCTTACTATCTCCCTGCACCACTGGCTTTCATGTTTAATGAATTGTTTATAATATTCCTTAGGAGTACATCTGAATTTACTTTGTGGGTTACTGTTCGAATTTCTTGTATTTTTTATATTTAGCTCCTTTAGTATTTCTTTTATATTGTCTCTCATTGTTAGAATATTCTTGATCTCTTTTTTTCCTTTTGAAGTTTTCCTCTGTTATAGTAGATTTTTTAATTTACCATTTCCTTTTGGGATTATTGTCTCTTATAATTTCATTGGGACTGATAATAGTGAGGATCCTATTTTATTCTCCCATCAGACATAGATTAACATTAACTGAAAGACATTTATGTGAATAATTCTCACTGTCAGACTTTATCTGTCTATGCTTTTAATTTTATATTAGCTGATACAAAAATCAAAGAATAAGGGGAATGTTTTCTGATTCAGATGAAAGATTAAAGTATGTGGTCACAATACAGTTCCTTGCTTTTACATACACAAGAATGTCTGTTCTGTTGTGTGTGTGGTGCACTTGCATATATACAACATATGCAGTCATGGAGAATTCTCCCATCATCGACTGCCATAACATCAAAGAAACTGTTTATACCAGAAGTTTCTGTCTGATAGTTTAAGGAGTCGCTTCATTGTTCTTTTAAAAGAGTTTATTTCAGTGATAATTTTCATTATATATAGGTAAAAGTAGATAACTGATTTGTTTTAGGGAAATGGTAAGTTTAGAGTCAATGGTTTTGATTGTGTAGAGGTAATTCTGTACCCTAAAAGAAACCTGAGAAAGGAGGCCTCTTTCTCATCTTTCTCTGAGGATAGCCATGTTCTGACAGGTTTTAGATGACCTGCTGACAATTTAAAAGAAACTTCAGAACCTAAATAGCTAATGGGAGAAACACAAATGGTAATATTAAAATATTATTTTTCTTATATGCTTGAAGATATCTATGTACTTAACACAAATCACCTAAGTCACATAAACATCATTTGTAGCTAAGTGTTCATTTATAAATATCACTGTATAACTGTCTTCCCGTTGCTCATCTATTTGCTCGAGCAGACACCAGTAACAGCTCCATACCTCCTATTGCAAGCAAGTGTAGCCCAAGGGCATCTGCTTTCTCCAGGGACAGGAGAGAGTCTCAAACCATTCTTCAAGTCATGGAATTGAGGTTCATAATTGTTATTGGTTTATGGCATATCAAATAAAACACAGGTAGCTATTTTATATAGCCCTCAGAAAAGATAAAGCATGAAATTATGGAGCAACTTACCTTAGATTTTAGAATTAGCCCAGTATTTTTCAATTCATAGATGAAAGCATTAAGATACAGACTATTTAGAGCATTAACTGAAAAGTGGTAAAATGACATGCATGCGTAATACACCTCGTCAATAACAGTATTGTAAACCACAGAGCCTAAAAAAAGATAAAGAAAATACAATATAAGGCAAGAAAAAGTGCCTGCTATAGAGGTAGGCTGGGAATGGAGGGAAATTGGGGGACATTAGTGGAATGAAGTAGATCGTAGTGAAGTGATTAGTTTTAGAATATTTTTCACCTAAAAGTAAATAAGATATAATATTGTAACTTTGTAGTTCATGGTGATTTAATAAATAACTTAAAATGTATGATATTTCAGAAAAGTACAAATAAACTTTACTTCAATAAACTGAGACATAGTTGCATATTCATAGTGGCTTTTCATTATGATTCTAGTTAAGGCAGTCTTCAATAAGAATTAGAGAGAGCAGAGCTATATTAGTTCTAAACCTGGAATTAAAATTCCAAATATTGATCTTTAAGATGGGAGTTTTCATGGATGAAGTAGCAGATTAGGAAATAGAAAGTAGTAAAAAATATTAAGATTTTACACAAGGTAAATTTTGTTGGAATGCATCAATTTAATAAAAGAAATACTATTAGCATTTATTGCTTTAGAAAATTTGGAAAAGAATGTGATATATTGACACAGAAAAAGGAAAGAGGAAAGTTGATAAGAACAGTGTTTAAAATTTTCAAATCATAATTATAGCATGGAATGTTTCCTTGCATTAACATCTAAATCTTTCCATTAGCTGTGATTTATCAATTCAGAAGCCACTTGCATTTAATATGTCATTTAAGATAAATACTATTGAACTAAATGCTATGATTTTTAATGTGCATTTTTTAAAAGTGAATTTGTCTAAAAAATTACATATGAAACTAATTGTATAGTCTGCCACATTAATGTTTATAATGCGGACACAAACGTTAGAGTGATTTTGTATAACTAAAGTAATGAAAAGGTTTGAAACTAGGAAGAGTCACTCCAAAGACTTGCAGCTACATTTAATCACATTTAGCACCACAAAATTGGCTGTCAAAAGTCTAATTAACTATCCAGCATTAGCTCTATTTTCCATGCTGCTCACTTGCACAGTCTTCCATTATAACATCTGGCAAGTTTTTTAAAAATTTCCAGAAAAAAGCCTTCTTTTTCTGCAATGTAGAGTTGTAGGTAAATGAACTGTTATAATGTAACAAAAACATATTTGAGGCTTTACTACTTAGCATTAAAAAGGTTTTTAAAATTATGTTTAAGTTACTGGTCATTTCATTTTATGTGAGAGCAATTATACTTAAAGAGCCACTAAACCAAATCAATACTAGTATGAATTTTGATTCTTATTATAACAAGACATTGTGATTTTTCCATGTTTTTCAGTACTGAATGTGAACTTGCAAAGGCACAGCTCATTTGCTCATAAATCCCAATGAAAGCTCAACTGTATCGTCCGCACTTATAAGTAACTTCTAAAATGTTCTGGTGTCATAGAACCATGCTTTTTTTTTAGCAAGCAAAATTCAAAGCAAAGGTCATAGTTACCTATTAGTTTATTATAACTGTTGTGCATAAAAAGTCAAAGTGCAACATTTTGATGTTGGGGAAAACTGAATGTATCATTACTTCATAGATAATTTCTTATAGAGAACTACATACTAAGAGAAATTTAGTGACATCTAATGGCAAAATTCCATGGAATTGCATCTTTCTTATGGTGAAAAATAAATGAAAATGACATTCCGGGCACAAACAAATATCGTTAATGATTGAAAAATAAAGATAATTTAGGAAGAAATCAAACTGTTAGATAAAATCCACAAAAAAGGTGTACATTACTAAATACAGAGAACGTAAACCTTAAAAGAGAAAGAACCTAAGCAAAAGAGTGAATTGCAAGAACCAATGATGGGCAAGTGAATTGGTAGAATTGGTTATTTTTTATGTTGTCAGTAGCAATAAAAGTGAAGGCATTTACACTGATAGAAACGGTGATGAAATTGAAGTCAAAGCTTTGTTGTTAATGGATCCTAAGGCCCTAGTACTCTTCATGAGGAGGAATTACTTACCTATTGTTACTCACATCCACTTATGCCCACTCTACACTCTGGGAGAACTTTGAAGGAACTTTGTAGAGATTTCATAAGTTCTGAACTAAGAGAAAGGGAAAGAAAATCTCAATGAGATATATTCAATTCCTATGTGTCAGGGAAAGGAAAAATAAGTAAAAGATGGGAGGAGGGTGAGAGAGAGAGAGGGAGAGTTCAAAACAGAAAGCAAAATAGATAAAGTAATAAGGAAGTATACTTCAACAAAATATGTCGAGTATCTAAAACAGAGAGACTTCATCTGAAAGTTGTTTTATTACTTCGCTAAAGGATTCTTGAGGTCTGATTCTTATAGCATTTAATAATTAAAATAATTGGGTGGGTATAAATGACTGTCAATTAGGCACAAATCAGAAGAAAAAAAATCCTGCAATATTACTGCCAGACACAATCCTCAAAAGGTGAAATAGAGAAATTAGAGTTTTTACTCACCAAGGGGTGCTCTGTCATACCACTGCTCAAATAAGTGACTGTTTGTACCTCTCAGAGTCACCTCTTTACTTCTCTGCTCCTCATGGTTGGTTCCTGTTCCCCTTGTTATATTCAGCTGCGTACAGCAGGGGATTTGCTTTATTATTATATGTTTTTAAAGTATTTCTGAATTGTTCTAGTGCTTTTGTGAACATACAGACCGAATTACTCATACTGTTTTCCCACGTAACTGCACTCAGCAACATGACACTGCATAAAGGTAAAGCTTGTTTCCATCTGTCTCGTTCAGTATTTTGGCACAACAGTACCAGAGTACATACATACATTGTGACGTTTAACTCTATGCTCTGCCTAAAATGAATATTCTTTTCTATGCTTATGCCACTCATTGTTGTTTTCACAGATCTTCTTTTGCTTTTCCCTTAGTTGTTTCAATACCTAAATTTATTCATTACCTAAATTTATTATAATGAATTTTAAATTTATTTAATACATTTATTTTGATTATACTCTATCCACAATTGCTCTGTTCTTTCTCTTCACTCTTTATATTTTCCTTGTCAGTTGTCACTTGTCTTCCCGTTGTTTATCAATTTCTTTGAGCGGGCACCAGTAACGTCTCCATTCATTGAGAATGAAGTCCATTATTGTTACTGTTTTTGGCATATCAAATACACCACATGTAGCTTGCCAGGCTCTGCCATGGCTCTGGGTTCATCCCATGGGGGCTCAGTCTTTTTCTATGTCAGACCATCAACCATCCAGGGCCCACGGGACAGAGCCCTGGGAGTGTAGACAAGCCTGCCTCCTGTCTGCCACCTGCCAAAAGAGCGGGGCACTGCAGCCACACCTGCAACACCTCGAGGGGCAGGAGTATATTTTCCTATGCAACAAAATACATCCACACATGTATGTACTTGACAAAATACATGTGTACAGTTTCTATTTAACAAATATGCTAAGCTTGTTTCCATCTGTCTCGTTCAGTATTTTGGCACAACAGTACCAGAGTACATACATACATTGTGACGTTTTAACTCTATGCTCTGCCTAAAATGAATATTCTTTTTCTATGCTTATGCCACTCATTGTTGTTTTCACAGATCTTCTTTTGCTTTTCCCTTAGTTGTTTCAATACCTAAATTTATTCATTACCTAAATTTATTATAATGAATTTTAAATTTATTTAATACATTTATTTTGATTATACTCTATCCACAATTGCTCTGTTCTTTCTCTTCACTCTTTATATTTTCCTTGTCAGTTGTCACTTGTCTTCCCGTTGTTTATCAATTTCTTTGGCGGGCACCAGTAACGTCTCCATTCATTGAGAATGAAGTCCATTATTGTTACTGTTTTTGGCATATCAAATACACCACATGTAGCTTGCCAGGCTCTGCCATGGCTCTGGGTTCATCCCATGGGGGCTCAGTCTTTTTCTATGTCAGACCATCAACCATCCAGGGCCCACGGGACAGAGCCCTGGGAGTGTAGACAAGCCTGCCTCCTGTCTGCCACCTGCCAAAAGAGCGGGCACTGCAGCCACACCTGCAACACCTCGAGGGGCAGGAGTATATTTTCCTATGCAACAAAATACATCCACACATGTATGTACTTGACAAAATACATGTGTACAGTTTCTATTTAACAAATATGCTAAGCTTGTTTCCATCTGTCTCGTTCAGTATTTTGGCACAACAGTACCAGAGTACATACATACATTGTGACGTTTAACTCTATGCTCTGCCTAAAATGAATATTCTTTTTCTATGCTTATGCCACTCATTGTTGTTTTCACAGATCTTCTTTTGCTTTTCCCTTAGTTGTTTCAATACCTAAATTTATTCATTACCTAAATTTATTATAATGAATTTTAAATTTATTTAATACATTTATTTTGATTATACTCTATCCACAATTGCTCTGTTCTTTCTCTTCACTCTTTATATTTTCCTTGTCAGTTGTCACTTGTCTTCCCGTTGTTTATCAATTTCTTTGGCGGGCACCAGTAACGTCTCCATTCATTGAGAATGAAGTCCATTTTTGTTACTGTTTTTGGCATATCAAATACACCACATGTAGCTTGCCAGGCTCTGCCATGGCTCTGGGTTCATCCCATGGGGGCTCAGTCTTTTCTATGTCAGACCATCAACCATCCAGGGCCCACGGGACAGAGCCCTGGGGAGTGTAGACAAGCCTGCCTCCTGTCTGCCACCTGCCAAAAGAGCGGGGCACTGCAGCCACACCTGCAACACCTCGAGGGCAGGAGTATATTTTCCTATGCAACAAAATACATCCACACATGTATGTACTTGACAAAATACATGTGTACAGTTTCTATTTAACAAATATGCTAATATTTATCTCTTTTCCAACAAAATTTTTGTTGTTGAGGGCATTGCCCACTTCATGTTGTATAGCTTACACCAGAATATCTAGTTGAGTAACTCATTCTGAGAGACAATTGTGAAGTTATAGGTCATCTACTTTAGATGCTTTATTTCATAGATAAACTCAACAAGTTATATAGAGATTACTAATTTCTATTATGGGTCTTTCAAAACAATCAGTATTGATAGAGGTAATATTTGTAAAGTGTTTAAGTAATATATGTATCTTTGAACAAAGATAGTCTTGTCACTATCATCACCAAAAATAATATACAGTATGGCTGAAAAATACTGTAGCCAAATTAGTACCACTCCAGACCCACAGTTGCACCGCTTGGCCCCATGTGGGAGCAACCCATGGAGCTGACCTCCAGTGGTTAGTAAGTGACTTGGCCAGCCCCTGGCCAAGTCCAACATTGCTCCAAGGGTTGGCTCACATGTGTGGGGAGGGGCCATGCTGGCTGGACTTGGGGCGGGATTTGGGTTCCTCCGCCATTTCCTCCACCTCCATGCTAGCTACCCCAGAAGAGAGACATGCCAGACTCATAGCTCCATCGGAAACCCCGGAAGAGATCACTCCAGACCCAACCACTCCAGACCCACAGCTGCACAGCTCAGCCCCATGTGGAAGCAACCATGGAGCTGACCTCGGGTGCTTGGTAAGGGGGGCTCGGCCAGCCCCTGCCCGAGTCCACCATTACTCCAAGGGTTTGCTCACATGTGCAGAGGAGGGGCCATGCTGGCTGGACTTGGAGGCGGGATTTGGGCTCCTCCACCCTTTCCTCCACCTCCATGCCAGCTACCATGGAAGAGAGATTAGATCTAATCTTTCTTTAATTTTTTATGTTGTACATTATAGAGCTTGTCAAATTCTTTTCCCTTTTCCTTCTCTTTGTCATTATTTTGCAGTGTCACTTTGCTATGGTGCTCAAGAGGGTTAGACAATAATTGTGGCATGTCTGTGCACATGCTAACTAGGGATTTCGCTCTGTTAGCTGTAGTGCTTACACAAATGCTTGGCAGGTATTGGTATGCATAGCAATGTAGTGCTTGTACATATCTGACTCAATATCAGAGGTAAAATAATTCATTGTGGTTGGGTAGATGTCTCAGATATTAGAGCTCCCAAGATTGCACTTTACACACATGGGTAGCACCAAGGATCAAACACAGGGTCTCATGCTTGCATGGTAAGTGCTTTTCCTATTATACCATCCTCAGGTCCCCTGGCATTGCCACTTTTAACTCTTCTATTTTCCTTTCATTATCTCAAGACTACATGGAGACACTGTATAAATACTAAAGATGATTCTCTGCTCTGTTGCACATCCAGCATTCTTTTATTATACCACAGTGAAACATACAAAGGTGTTCATAATTGGTTCTTGGTAAAACAGTATTCCAGCACTGCTCCCTCCACCAGTGCCCATTCCCACCACTAGTGTACCCAAACCCCCTCCCACCCAACCCCAGGCTGCCTCAATAGCAGGTAGCCTCGTTTCCTCTCTCTCTCTCTCTCTCTCTCTTTTCTCTCTCTCTGTCTCTGTACCTCTCCCTCTTCATTTACACATTGCGGCTAGCCCTGCAGACATCTAGGGTTTATCATTTAAGTCTCTTTTTGTATATTCAATGGTGAGCTCTAGTCTGACATTATCATTTTCCACACTTAGTAAAACACTGGTATCTATTTATATCCCATTATGAATGCAGTCATTCTATATCTGTCTTTTTCCTTCTGACTAATTTCACTCAGCATGATAGTCACCATGTCCATCCATATGTAGGTACATTTCATAATTTCATCTTTTCTGACAGCTGCATATTATTCTATCATGTAGATGTACCACAGTTTCTTTAGCCAGTCCTCTGTTCTTGGGCACTTAGGTTGTTTCTAGATTCTAGCTATTGTGAATAGCTGCAACGATGGATAAAGAAGTACAGCTAGTGCTTCTGCTATATGTTTTTTGGTCTCTAGGGTATATTCCCAGGAGTGGTATTGCTGGATCAAATGGGAACTTCGATATCTAGTTTTCAGAGGAATGTCCATATTGTTTTCCAAAAGGGCTGAAGCAATTGGCACTTTAGCCACTGCTTATACCTATTTTCTTGACCTGTCCTCTGCATTGTGTTTACTCAGATCCCAGTTCCTCTCATCCCAGACTTCTCTTTGGAATTGGATCATTGAATTAGGTATTACTGACATACCTGTCTATGCTCACATTTGCTTTAGACTTTTGCTAACACTTGGTCTTCATTTACTTCCATCATTTGAAAAGATTAGGTCATATGGTTCCTACTCTAGTCATAAATAAGGAATTCTAGATTGAAAACAAGTGTTCTCTCTGGTAAAAATATAAGGGACTGTTTACACATACCGACATTAATTTAAAAGGCCCAATGTCCAACATCATGAAAGACTTCTGTGCATTGTACCATTCGACCAGGAAAAGAACAAAATTCAAAAATCAAAGCAGAGTTCTACTGCATTAATGTCATTTTTACACCATTATAAAATTTAAAAGATGAAGAATGGCATTACAGAGAGTAGGGTGTTTGCCTTGTACAAAGCTCTGCAGGGTTTGATCTCCAGGATCCCATATAGTCACCTAAGTACCACCAGGAGTAATTCCTGAGTGAAGAGACATCAGTATCTCCTGAGCATCTCTGGGCATGACCAAAATGGGAAAAATAAAAGTTTATTTAGAAAATAGATTTTTTTAAGTAACCATTAGGGAACCATCATTAGTTTTGTGCCATCTGTACTATTAAATTATTAAGATAAAAATGAATGCAATCAAATGAATTCAAATGCAATAACAGCAAGCTCTTTAACGGTAGTTTTACTTGATGTTTGAGAGAAATTTTCAAAAGTAAAAATATATTGAACTTCTATTTATATGAGTCTAAAAGTTATAGAAAGATATTATAATAACAGAGGGAATTTCTCAAGCTCGGAGTTGGTTCTAATCCATGGGCTTTAGCCAGAAATAAGATGGTTTGTTATTGTTGTGACTTCAAGAATAAAATCTCAGGCATCTGTATTTATAGTGTGAGGTTTTATAGTATTGAAGCTGCCAACAATGTAAATTCTACTCAAAATACAGATGGCTAAAATCGCATGCCAGGAAGAGATATTTTCTGTCTTGTATATCATATGTATCTGATTCATCATGTTCACTTTCCAGTATCGTTTTCTCCTTCCTATCACATACTGCTTATCTTTTATTTGATAGTATATATTAATTTATGAAAAACTGCATTATCATTTTTTACAGTTTACATTTTTAGCAATTTCCTGCTCAGTGTACATTACTTTCAGCTTTCTCATTGCTTATATTAAAAAGAATGATTAGATCACATGGGACTATTTGAACATTATCTACTGTACAATGGATGAGGTAAAGAAATCTGGAAGAGAGCTGATCAGATGGCACAGGATTTAAGCACTGGTCACATGGTACAGGGTTTAAGCACTGGTCAGGTGGTATAGGGCTTAAGCACCTTCCAGGCCTCTTATCGATAACAGCATCATTGGCTACAGACCCTGAAGGTCCCTGAGCACCAGAGGGCCCAACTAGCACCACATGCCTGGGCCTAAAATAGAATCGCCTACTGCCTGTCCATTTAGCCATATCTCTAGAGGTGGCTTGCTGCTTGGAAAGTTTAAAACAAAAATCTGAAAAGAATAACTAAAAGTCTCTGAATATCTGAACTCAAGAGACTAGAGAGATCATGCAGGTTATAAAGTGTTTGCCTCTCACTCGACCAACATGGTTTTAAACCTGAGTCTTTCCAGAAGTCCTCCTTGAGCATAGAGTCAATAGTCAGCTAGGTGCACATCCGGGAGTGGCACAAAAGTAAGCAAAGAAAAACTTGCATTCATGCTGTAATTGAATTAGATTAAATGTTCTAGTTATATAAATTAGATTTATAAGTTGAAAATTATATGATGTAAGTTAGATTATATGTGAAAATATACTACATTATTTTAATTCAAAATGGAAGCACTCCATTTTCAAAATCACATAACCTATATCCAGTGTTTTCTTCATAAGAATAAGAATAAGGCATACATATGAAGTGCAGTGTGAGGTGCAGTAACATTGTTTAACCAACAGGTATTTATAAGAGTCTCATGCTCTACCAACTGAGCTAGCTGGGTGCTCCAACAGATATTTATAAAATAAAGATAGCTGCTAGAAATAGCTCAGAACTTTTTAATGATATTTAATTTACTGCCTCTTTTGCAGACTGTCAAAGCAAAACTAGATTTGATTTGTTTATCAGATATTAACTCTTGTGTTTTTTGTTGTTATTTTTTGTTTTGTCTTTGGGGTCACACCTAATTGTTCTGAGGGCTACCTGCAGGCTCTATGCTCAGGGAACCCTTTGGTGTTGTTCAGGGGACTCAATGCAGTGCCTAGGGTAGAACTTAGGTCAGCCACACATCTTCATCACTCTGCTAGCTTCCCAACTCAGCTCCGGTATTCTTAATTCCTATCTTCCCTGGGTTTATTCTCTCAGTCGTAACTGGAATGCACATTGGATAGTCAGTGATTTTTTTTTGTTTAGGCCTTGGCCACGCTTGTGGTGCTCAGAGGTTATTCCTGGCTCTGCACTCAAGGGTCATTCCTAGCAGGCTCAGGGGAGCATGTGGAATACTTGGAATCAAACCCAGGTTAGCCACATGGAAGGCAAGTGCCTACATACTGTACAATTGTCTGGCCCAAATAGTAAAAAAATTTTACTAAACAATTGTTTATAATTGTATCCCTTCCATTCACAAGAAACTAACAAAATATCAATGATCATTTGCACTGACATTTAGTAGTAGCATTCTTTGTCGTCACTAAAAATATATAAACTCTTAGTGCCTATCCTCAGTGCAGGGATTTCTCGACTGATTTGGCCTATTGACCCTTTTTCAGAATAAAGATTACCTTCCATGGAACTCTACCTTTAAGAGAACAAGTAGAAAAACCCACAATTGCAGTTAGGCTACTACTGGGACCCTGAATTATTCCAGTGCCCCATAAATTGTGGGCAGTATCATCTACTTCTGGGATGATTGATTTCAGCAGGCTACCAGTGTGTGTCATAGCCATAAAATGGGAAATTATCCAGGTATATAAAGAAATGATACTTACTAAAACATGGTGGGACTTTGAAAATAGTGCTTCAACTGTAAATCATCCTTTTATATGCATCTTTCCCTTTATGCAAAATATCTAGAATAAGATGAGATGATCTGTTATTGGTAGTTTGGGGGAAGTTGGGAAAATGTGGATGATAAAAATGGCACAGATGTAATTTTGGGATTAAGATGTGTTCTAAAATATTGCTTCTAGATTTAGCTTCAAGAAGATTCATGAGCATCCTGAAACTTTGGATTTTTAAACTTTTAAAGAAATAATTATATGTTCAATAATATCATATATAAATTAGATAAGAGTAAAACTTTATTGTTATTTCTGTTACCAACAAATTGGCAGTATTTGTGTTTTCAACAACCAAAACATGCATTTTACCTGGAAGAAAGTGGTGGTTCAAATGTTAAACACAAAAGTAGTTGAAGATGAACCACCCTATTCTGTTTTAGCCCCACACAGTCTCCAAGACTAGCTGTACACATCTCCTGGGAAACTGCTCATAATACCCCTTCATCTCCATAGTGAATCCTTTCCCTTATCTACTTGCATGAGGTGCTTTAGTATTGCAGGTGCATACATGATTTTTTTTTCCATTTTGGGAGCTTGGGCCACACTCAGCGATTCTCAGTGGCTATTCTTAGCTCTGTGCTCAGGAGTAACTCTTGGTGGAATGCAGTGGACCATATGTGGTACTAGGATTAAAACCACCATTGGTCAAATCCAAGGCTGCTCCATTATCTCTCCAGCCCTTACTTACTCCATTTCAATGCTTAAATGGCAGTCATGGCAACAAAAAGTTCAGGTCTTCATGTTTCTATTCTGATGATTTATCATTTGATCATGGGGGTACATTTGTGCATTTTAGCACCTCCATGCCATATAAGCAAACTCCCTGCTGCTATCATCTCAGTTATGTGAGTAGAATCAGAAGAGTCTCTTCTCAGAGGAAGCATGTGATGAAAATGTACAGCGTAATGCTAGAGAGATTCTTTGATCAAGAATCTATTTAATGAGATCGGTTGCCTCCAGTTTGCAGAACCCTTTTAATATGTTATGTCCAATCTTTGTTCTGTTTAGCTTTAGATCCAGCTAAAGATCCGTGCTTAAAGATAAAATGTAGTCGCCATAAAGTATGCATTGCTCAAGATTCTCAGACTGCTGCTTGCATTAGTCACCGGAGGCTTACTCACAGGTAAACTCTGTTATATTAAATTCTGCTGATTGAACAGTGTTCCTTTTTCATGAATAACTTAAGAGTATAAATATTTGGCAGTATCTGCTAAGGTTTTATCTAGAGTTTTATTGAAACAGTTTCAGAAGTTTGGTTAATACAATTATGATTCACTTAGCTTGAATAGAGTTTTCAGCCAGAATTACTCTGGATTATAGAATTGCTCTGTGATTAAATTAAGAGGATGTTGAGTTGACATACTTGTACTTTTTGAAGTTTAAAGGAATGAGTTCATGACTTGTACTTTAAAGGGCTTGCTGATATATATTTCTCTAGCATCCTATCTTCTTAAGTGGACATTTGTTTTCTTTTGGTATTGTTGTTATGATTTTTCCAGGGTTGAAGGTGGGTGAACTAAGCCTGGCTTATTATTCTGGTGGGCTCACCACTTGCAGTGCCGGGATCGAATCTGGGTCAGCTGCGTACAAGACAAGACCTTTACCTGCTGTACTATTGCTTTTGTCCAACAACCTCGGTATTCTCCGTGAGGCTGTTTAGATATCTTTCAGGGCACTGAAAGCAGTTTATTTATGTGAACATGCATTTATGTAATGATGGATCTGATTCAGATTTTGCTTTTACTTCAAAAGAAAAAGGGATTTTTTTTGGATATATCTGAGACTAATTGAATTTTGGATTTAGTGTACTATATCTGTACTTATATCTGCATTCTATTATTCAAACTTACCAGCCAAGACATAAGAAACCTTACTAGAAAACTACAAATATTTACTTTGATGCTGCATATTGCAATACATGTACCTATGTATTAAGACATTTATCTTATGCTAAATGGATCAGTGGAAGTCTTCAGTCCACAATACCAAATCTTTAGTGGCATTTCAAGATCATTAGCCTAGACTCTGGGAATTAGTTCACTTGGGACAAAGAAGCATGGTAAACCAATAATGTATCTGCAGAAGTAATGCAGAGAGGGGGAGAAAATGATAACAGTTTGGTTATATAAAGTGTAAAGACCCACTGGAGATAGCACATCTTTGAGGTGAATTCATTATGGAAGGAACAGAGGGTGCAGAAGAGTCAACCACAATATATTCCCACACAGCCACAAGGTCTACATCGTTTCCTTAAGAGACTAAAGCTCTTTGAGTCAGAGTTGACATTTATCTTTCTATCTTTCAGATTTTCAATTTTATATGAAGTGACATAGTTACAACAGTGTTTCAGTTTATGATTTTGTTGTAGAAAGAATCACATACCACCATTACTTAAGTGCCGGTGACTCAACAGTCCTGTGGTCAGGCTATATTTGGTCCAATCTTCCTTCCCCACCTCCATCTCTCCATCCTTTTATAAATGACAGATCTGGTATTGGTGAATATACTCTTACCTCCCTTGGTCACCAACATGTACTTCCTACCCTCCACCTCTGCTCCAAGTTTACTTCCAGTATACTTGAAATTTCTCCACACCCACCTGCCCCCTGCTCCTAAACCAGACTCTTATCTATTTATTTCTTCACTACTCACTATCACTATCTTCCCATTGTCATCAGTTTGCTCGAGCAGGCTCCAGTAACATCTCCATATGTCCTGTCTCATGCTAGTAGAGCCAAAGGGCATCTACTCACTCAGGAACACAAAGATTAGTCATGGAAATGACCTAACATAATTGTTACTGGTATTTGGCATATCAAATATGACATGGGCAGCTTGCCAGGCTTGCTCTGAGTGTGGCATACTCTTGTAGTCACCTCTAAATACAGCATTTATTGATGAACTGTGCGGCGGCAAACAGCTGTGATAGGCTCATCTGCTGGATGGAGTTTTGATGAGATGGAAGTCGGATGTGGAAAATGGCGGCCCTTAAAGAGTGGGGGGGGGGGCATCATCTGGCTTGTTGCTAGGCTTTGCTTGGGTGGCGGCCAGGGCTGGAACCTGCCATCCCTCCTGGGTGCCTCGTGAGTGGTTGGACACAGGGAGAGCTGGTAGCCAGGTCGGCATGAGCCGGCCGCGTGCAAGGCAATTGCCCTACCCGCTGGGCTATATCGCTCCAACCCTGAAATTAAAATTTCTTATGGTTCTTCCTAACCATTTATAATATTTTATATGACTATATTTATATATAAATATATATATATATAGATAGAGTATGTAAATGTTTGCTTGAGAAATAAACAATGGAATGGTGATGTAACAAATTTCTAGGACCCTACAAAACTCAATTGCAGAGAGAGTTTATTTCACAAAAGGCAAAAACTTTAATCACAAATTCTAAAGACCCTGAGAAAATTTTCCACCTATACATATTAAACGGACACTTTTTTCTGTCTCTTTACCTTTGTTTCTATCAATTCAGTTTCTAATTGTGATAATGTATCTGAGTCAAGAATTTGCCTGACATTTGCTGAGCAACAAAGGCGAAAGGCATAGTGGGGGAAGATTCAAGATCGCAAAGCTAGAACATTGATTTCCATCTACATTTGTTGAAACTCAAATCCAAAATCCATGCATGTGGAACCATACTAAACTACTCAAGCAAACTGCTTTACCATGATAAAATTTATCAGAAACCTGTGGAATACACAGTGTTGTAGATTTGGTGTGGTTCTGAGCTAGGGAGTGTGTGAGTATAGTGTGACAAGTAAGTGGACTTCACTGTCCTTTATGTAAATAGTATTTAGATGAGTTCTATTTTTGACAGACTATTTTAAGCTTTCCACTTAGTACACACTCTAGTCAATAAATAAATAACCGGTTCTAAGTAATTTATATTAAGATTAATATTTGATATGCATTGTTTGCTTTGAGGATGTCAGTACACAGTCAATGTTGACACAACCCTCAGGGAAGAGGAGTTTTGCCAAGCAGTTTGATCAATAAAGATCGCTAATATAAATAATATAGCTCTTCAGTTGGAGGAGTGTGTGTGTCTTAGAGAAAATCATATACTGGCAACAGAAAACAGAGAAGGATTAATTAGCCAACTTTTGCCATTTGCAATATTTATATTAGAAAGCAAGCCTTTTTTAATGATAGTTCAAGCACTGGAGCACATGTTTTTTTTTTGAGGGAGCCTGGATTGCATCTCCAGCACTCCATGGTACCCTGAGCATTCCGGGGGGTAACACCCAATAACCAAGCCAGAATTGCTCCTGAGTACATCTGAATATATTGCTTATTCAAGTCACAACAGCTAGCAAGGAGGGATGGCATAAGGCCCCGGATATTCCAGGTCTTACCTAATGTTACATCCACGGTAACTTGCTGCATTTCTGAGTGCTAGACCCAATCTTGGTAATCGCTGAAAATGCCTCTAAATTCAATGTCATGACAGTTTCAATGTCCGTTTTCCCAAATGTAATTTATAGATTCAGATCTGATAATTCACTGTACATTGTATAAGGGTGTGAGACAGAGATCTAAATTTATTTATTTACTTTATCTGTGGCTGACCAGTTTCCTAATACCATATGTTAAAGAAGCTTTTCTTGATTTACTTCAAACTCTTTGCTACTTTGTTTAAGATTATCTGTTCATGTTTTAAATCTGGCTCAGGAATGCCGGTCCAGAGACTCACAGACATGGGGCAGAGCTGCTACTGGCTCTCCCTGTGCCCAGCCACTCACGAGGCGCCCAGGAGGGATGGCAGGTTCTAGCCCTGGCCTGCCATCCCAGCAGAGCCTTGCAACAAGCCAGACGACCCCCCCACTCCATGAGGGCCTCCATTTTCCACATCTGGACTTCTCTCTCGTCAGAACTCCACCCAGCAGACCAGCCTATCACAGCCCGCTACAAGAGTATGCTACCTGCACGGCAGAGCCTGGCAAGCTACCCGTGTTGTATGTGATATGCCAAATACCAGTAACAATTATAGACCTCATTCTGGAATGGATTGAGGTTCTTTATGTTCCTGGAGCATGCAGATGCCCTTGGGCTTTACTGGCATGAGACAGGACATATGGAGATGTTACTGGGGCCCACTCGAGCAAATCGATGATGAACGGGAAGACAGTGATACAGTGATACATCTGAATATGGGTCAAACTACTTCCTCTTCAAAAGAAAACTATGCTCATATGTCATTGAAAGGAACAGCTAATTTTTTATTCTTTCTAAAGGGAAAATAAACAGGGCCTGCCCTTTACCTCGCTGAGGATAACTTTTCCCAAAGAGGAAAAAGTTATTCCTTCTTTAAGCATGTTCCACCTTAGTTATTGCATCCATTTTCTTTAATACTTTTTTAGTTTTATATTTTTTTCAGTTTGGGGTTCATACCCAGCTATTCTCAGTGCTTACTTCTGGCTCTGACCTCAGGAATGCAGACTGGAGAGGCCATATGTGGTGTCAGGGATGGAGCCCAAGAAGGGTCAGGAACAGTCGAGGCAAGTGCCTGCCACTCTGTACAATCACTGGATCTGTCTCTGTTTATTGAGACTGCTGAATTTCATTCTCATCTTATAATACTGATATATTTCTTATAAACATCTAATTTCAATCTCATTTAAATAAAAGTAAGGTGAAAGTGGGTAGTATCTGCTTTATTTTCAGCTTAAAAAGGTAGATTTTTGACATACTGTTTAGTGTATTAAAATAGTTACTATGTTAGGTATATTTAGAGAAAAGAATTGAGAAATTGTTTAAGTGAGATGCTCAAACCATATAACCTGAGCCTGAATGCTATTTTTATAGCTTATGCAAATTTCCTGAAGGTCCTTTGGGAAGGGCTTTGTAGTCTAATCAACAAATATTTTAAAACAAAGTTACTGAGTTAATAAACAAATAAATAATTTCCAGAAAAATAATCAGTGGTTATGAATATATGAGGGAGAAAGGAGTGTTTAATTATCACTTGGTTTAAGTTTTTACTTGTGTTAAAAAATTGGGAAATATTTGTCTTTGATTTATAAACAACTTAGATAATTGCTATCTTCTTATTGCTTCAAATAATTTCCTTTTACAATCATAAAAATTGTATAGGTGTCTCATGATGGTTTTGGCCACTGTTTTCAAGAGACAGCCTAGTATAAACTCTCCAGGTATGCTATGTTCAGTAGTGTATTTGGTATGTATCTACTAATGGTTTTTCCTGTCAAGAAATGAACTAAAACAAACATACATGTATTCTTGTGCTTTCTGTAATCATTATCATAACCAGATTAGAGCAAATTAGTTTATAAAAGAAATGAATGTTGTCAACTGCTGCATGTTCTCCAAAAGAGCAACTGACCAATTATTTAGAGAATTTAAGATAATATATGATAGGCTTACTAGAGTCCATTATATGACACACTTCTTATATTATTATACTAGGGAGAGTCCTGAGATGCTTTCAGTGATGAGTTTTGGTGACATCGGTTCCTTTATTGTGAGCAAGAATTCTAGTGTTTCATGCTTGTGCAGCTGCAGATAATTAGAACTATTTCTAGATCAAGTTTCATGCACTAGTCAATGCTGCTGATACTTAAAAGAAATGTATTGTTGTAAGAAGTAAAGAAAAAGGGTTGAAAAATTGTCATAGGGCAAAAGCCATGTTAATTGCTATTTTATTTACCAAAATATGAACACTAGCAATAAGTGTATTTCTATCTCCAAAAAGGCATTATCTGAAAGAATGATGAAACTAATTAAAAATTCTATTTATCTAAAGTAGATGCCAATAGACGTATCATGAAAATCCTCTTTTAATTAGGCACTTTGAGAATACAAATTTGAATGAACATATCAAGAAAATTCTCATGTATTAAGGTTTTATTTCTGTTTTTATGTTGTTGAAAAGTTTATAAGGGAATATTATGTTGTGAGACTGATTATAGGTAAGTGCCAAAAATGTGTTAAATTAAAATTTTAAGTATTTAAAAATAATCCCCTCACACTTAAGTAAGATTTAGCCTCTCTCTCTGATGCGAGCACACTGATTTTGTCCTTTGGGAGAATAAAAGCTGATATTTTCTGCACAATTTATTTTTATAAAACTTTCTATTAAGTGGCATAGATTAGTTTTTAAGAGTTTCCAGTGTTTTATAATAAATGTCATTATGCTAATTATAAAAAAGTGAAGGCTGTCGGGGAGCTCCGCCAGGGTCTGGGACAGTGCTGGGAAGCGAGTTCCCTTCTACCTCCGAAGCCAGCGGGGAATAGATGAAGACTCAGGAATCCGATGCAGTTTTAAAAGGACTTTACTATCACAGGTTCCAATATACAATCCAAGAGCAGGGAAAACCTCCAAACTCTGGGTTTCCAGCTAGGCCCCAGCCAGGAGTAGGCCAAGATGGCTGCTATCATGTGTTGAGGCCCAACAGAGAATGGAGAGGACGGAGAAACAAAACACCAAGGGAATCTGAAATGGCAAAAGGGGGAGGGGGAGAGAGAGCTTCTTTCTTCTTGCAGCTTATTTTATAGCTAGAAATCCACCTAAACTCCCCAGCCCAGCCCATTCTGGGCTGGGCTATCTAGAGATGAAAACAGGAAAATAGCTTTATAGAAATGTAGCAACCTCAGGAGACCATCGGGATGTTTACAAGGACCCAGAGCTAATTCAAAGCCTCCTAGCAGAGCTGGGAGAAGCTATAAGCTAAATGTAACTTCCCATGGCAGGAAGTATCAAATGCCCTCAGGTAATTTCTCCCAGCACCTCACCTAATGTCTTGAGCCAAGATCTGCCTGGAATTGCCTTTATAGGGTAGAGAAAGGGGTTTCTGAGATGGCATGTCTCTGTACCAAAGACTAATACTAATGCCAGTTAAATATTTCTCCAAGCCTTTACAAGAGTCTCGTCTACTTCACGGTAGTTTTGTATTTTAGTTGTCTTTGAGTTATCAGGGAGCCATGCTTGATTGCTTGGAGGCAAACAGCATTTCTTTCTGGTCTAATTAGAGATCCAACGTGGCCAGGCAAATATGTTGGTAAGATCTAGCTAGTCCCATGATGATTGTGGTAGCATGAGAGAATATTTATACCACCCAGTACAGAATACATGGTCAGATAAGACTGCCACATTCAGACTACCCCCTATCTATGAAGTGTCCTGCAGGAGGCAATCCAGGGCAGATGCAGAGGCCTAGGCTTTTAGGTGTCCTGCAACAGAAGGCCAGTGATTTTGAGTATTCTTTGAAATAACTTGATAGATAAATGATAAACAAGTAGAACAGGAACAATTTAGATAATGAACATATATATTTTTATACACATGAACACTTAAAATTTTAAATAAATTTTAATATTTATAGACTAGTCTTTTACTTTCTAAGCTACCAAATTCTAAAGAAATCTCTTTTAGTTAGAACATGGAAAATTTGTATTTTAATTTTAATCTTTTAGCTTAATATTTTTTGTTTTAGTTTTTAATTTTAAATCTCTTAAAACATGGAAAATAATTTTAACTTTTAATTTTTTTTGAATGTTTTTTTACTTTTTGGGTCACATCTGGCTATGCTTAGAAATTGTTCCTGTCTGTTCTCAGTGGGATGAGATCCTATGGGTTGCTTGGATCAAATCCTGGTGAGCCGCATGAAAGGCAAATGCCCTAATCACTGTACTATCACTCCAGCCCCTTTAATTTTTTTGTTTTAATTTTGGCTGTCAATTCATTTCCAGAGCTGACTCCTGGTTCAGAGCTCACTCTTGGCTCTGTG
This sequence comes from Cryptotis parvus, assembly GCA_021461705.1. Lineage (NCBI taxonomy): Eukaryota > Metazoa > Chordata > Mammalia > Eulipotyphla > Soricidae > Cryptotis > Cryptotis parvus. The sequence goes on along the minus strand of JAJIBD010001317.1, from coordinate 331,326 downwards.
CTCAAGTATCAGGGATCACATAAAGTGTCAGGATGGAACCCAGATAGGCCTTGTTGAAGCGATGAGTTTCTACATATTGTACTATGGCTCTGGCACCAGTTGTATATTTTTCATAAATATTATTTTATTAAAACACAGTAATTTACAAAGTTAGTCATAGTTGGATTCTAGGCATGCCATTTCCAGCACTGATCCTACAACTGGTGTAAACTCCCAGCTCCCAGTGTTTCCAGATTCCCTCTCTTAGCCCCCGACAACCTGCCATCTTGATAGTCTGCCATCTTGCTTTTTGGTTATTGAGGTTCATGCGATTTCGTGTGTTGTCTCTATTATTTGGATATTTCCTCTATTGCCCCAGTAGTACTTTCAGAATGTTAGAGACAAATAACTTCCATATACCCCCTTTCCTTTGTGCACACATTAATAATCTCTCTCTCATCAGTAACCTTTTCCACTAGAGTACTCCACTAGAGTACTGTTTGTTTGCATTAGCTAATCTATATTCATATATCGTTATTATCAGAGTTTATCCATAAAATTACTTTTTTAAAATTAATTACATTTCAAGATAAGTGCTTAGAAATTAGGATAGTGAGCTTCACTCTGTGTTAAAAACAAAGAATAGGAATGGAGAGAGCTCAACTTGTGTGCATGCAATGTATGTGTGAGGCACTGATTTGAACCTTGATAGCACAGAGGGCATCATAGTCTCCCCTGCCCACCATAGGGGCTTTACAGAAGCACAAAAGTGGGAATAACCTGACCACAACTAGGAGTATCTTCCAAATCAAAAGAAAAATCATCATCATCAAACACACAAAATACCTCACAGATGATAACAATATTTATGTCTAATATTTTTATCAAGCTAGACATAAAGATCTACAGACACATATATGTGTGTACTTAATCTTATAACAAAAGCATGTAATTATAGTTAACTATTCTCACTTTACCAATGTTAAAAACTAGGCAGAAAATTTATATACTTTGCTCAAGTTGTAGATTTTGTCATTGAACCTAGGCTTGTAGTTTTCCATAATTTGTTCTCCTGATTATTCTTTCTTTGAAACATATGATTTAATATTTGTAAGACATGTTATTGGCATGAACTGTTTTTCTAAGAGTTTTGGAAATATTACTGCATTTTATCTGACAAAAATATTCCTAAAAACACCTTTGGATATTTCTTATATAATGTAGAGTTTATCAATATACTCAAACTTACATGCTTGCTAAAAGCAGTTATTAGGGTCTCCTTTTTCTCTTATTCTTCTCTCAAGAGGCTGTAATCCCTAGCCTCTTAAGAAGTACTCATACGAAATTGAATTCTTTAAATAATTCACTTAGATCAGTCAGCATAATATTGTCTATTTTTACTCTGTTTATAGTAAATAAAAACACACAAAATTGATGTTTCTCGAATATATGAATAGACCAACTATCCTTTATATAGCATGTCTCATTTTAATACTGATATTAGTAGCAGTCCAATAGAAATTCAGTGAGGCGTTGATTAAAGTAAAAACCCTTGGGCCAGACATTAACCTGACCCCACAGCTTTACAGTCTTGGTGACTATCTTCCTGGAGAAAAGCTGCCCCTTATAACTGCAGGAAAGCTGATTATGGAGCAATGTTTTGTTGGAACAGAGGTCAGATCCACACTGAGTGGTATGAATGTTCAGTCCTACTCATCTGAACTGCATTGTAGCATGCATTTTGTTTAGACTCAGGTGTCTTCCTATGCAAAATAGTAATGATAAAAACCGGACTTTTCAATGATGATGTTTTACAGATGAATGAATTCATGTAGAAATTTAAATGGAATAGATCCTAACATTGAAAACTTTTTTAGTTATTCTTATTTTTCCTTAAAGATGTTTATTTTACAATAGACTTTGTTGTGTCTGAGTTTATTTCCCCATGTGAAATATGCATCCTATATATTCCATTCTTCCCACAAATATTCCCTTTATAAAGAGGATGTTAGCATTATGTAAATGGTTTGAACTAGACTGTTTTTGTAGTCTGTCTCCACATCTTGATAGCACACTGACTTTGGACTCATTAAACTCTCAATACTTAGTTTTCTTGTTTAAAAATAGTGATAATTATACTATTTATCTTCCTCTGTTTTGTGGAAATTAAAAACATCATTTGTGTGAAACACTTATTCCAGTGTAAGCACTCAATGAACATTAATTATTGAGGAATGGATCTCTATTCAGCTTTGCTCCACAGGCTCACAGCCCAAGGTAGAATTAAATTATCTTTTATCCCTTGTACATAGCACAATTGAAACACATCTAATCTGACTGTATTATAGTCATTTGTTTATGCATTTCATAGTTAAAGGTTAAGTTACAATTGACCCAATATTTGAAGAGTCCTTTATAATTGAGTCCTTTATAATTATATGAAATGCAATTTAATATTTTATCTCAAATGAAAGGAGTTAAATAATTTTTTGCTGATTGAGAATGGAGAGAATGAGAATAATGTGTTATGTTTGCACTGGGAAAAGCTGTTAGACACAGCTGTTTAAAGGGGGTAAATCAGCAACCATTTTAGTCATGAAGGTTTTTTTTTTTGTGTGGTTTTTGGGTCACACCTGGCGATGCTCAGGGGTTTCTCCTGGCTCTGCACTCAGAAATTACTCCTGGCGGTGCTCAGGGGGACCATATGGGATGCCGGGGGTCAAACCCAGGCGGCACAGGCCGGCCGCATGTAAGGCAAATGCCCTACCACTGGGCTATCGCTCCGGCCCCAAGTCATGAAGGTTCTAAGAGTACTGTCATATGAAGAACTTTGTTGTTTCTAATGATCTTCGAGAGTATGTCTTCTTCTAATACATATATCCTCATGCCTAGAGATGAAAAGCTTCATAGCAACAAAAAATCTAATATGTATGAGAGATATTTTATGTACTTATTTCCTCTTAGATAGTTTTTATTTCCCCACTAAAGTTTGCAATTGAGATTCTCCTTCTATGTAGCAAGAAACAACTTTATATTTAGAAGTGGAAATTCAAATTTGAGTAGACATTTTCCAGATCAGGTTGCTATATATCAAATTTGCAGTACCTTTTAGAGGTATCCAGATAACTTAGGTGTCCCATTAAGTGCCTAGGCAAGAGGGGGCATCTATGTTTTCAAAAATGCAGACACCGTCAATGAGATTGAAACTGTGTCCTCAGGACCTGCACCAATGTATGTCCCCTCCAACCCAGGTAGACCAGTGGCAGAGAGCATGGATTCCTGGTGGTGACTGCTGCTCATGTAGCCATCAGTTAAACTTTCCTTTCATACTCCATTGGACCCTCATCTTTGGCTGTTATACCAGACTCTTATGAGGGCAGCCTTGGTACCCCAACTACATAATAGTCCAATAGCCTATTCCAATCAGCAATTAGCCTACTCCAATCACAAAAATAATGGTGGACACTAGAATCAATAAAACCTAAATCTAAAGTAACAGTACGTTCAGGACAAGAACAGTCCTAGAGGTCTAGAGGGCCCAGCAGTCAGGGCAGCAAGTCATACATTTGGGCGGGAGGCCCCAAAGAAAGTCATACAGCAAGTCCTAGAGGCACCAAACAAGTCATATGAGAATACCAAAGAGAAAGATAATATCCTTGAAGGGGGAAAAGAGCACAACATCTACTGAGCTCCCCAGTGTCTTAACTGGCAGTGAGAGGGGGTACTTACAGAGCACTGGAAGGATCCACCATCAGATTACTACAGCATCATAGGGAAATAATTCAGATCTCCATTATGAGGAGAAGATGAAGAAAATATCCCTGTAGCATCAACAAGGACAACCATAAACATAACTTTGCTGATAAAGATTTCAAAGATGAACTAGTAAGGATGTTTAGTGAGCTCAAAGAAACAGTGAATTTCATACCCAGTGAAACACAAGAGGAAATGAGAGCAGAAACAAGTAAAGTACAAATAGAAGTGCCATTAATAAAAAGTTTTGTAGATGAAAAAAAAAATTCAGTGGGCTCCCTCAGCAATAGAATGACAAAAGCCAAAGAGAGAATCAGTGAGGTCTAAGATGAGCTACAAAAAGTATTCAGGCAATAGAAGATGGAAAATGACCTCAAAATAGCTCAAGTGCAGGCAAGAGTACTATGGATTAGTTCAAAAAATCACAACAAAAGAATCTTCAGAGTCCCAGAGGCACAGGGAGAAAACTCCAATGAGCTAAGAACAATTAAAGACAGCATTGCTCTAAAGTTTTAAGAACTGGAGAATGCAGGCATCCAGCTCCAAGAAACCCAAAGGAAAACAGCTAAAAAAAACTTAAGTAAAAATACTCCAAGACATATCCTAATTTACGGTGAATACCATAGATAGAGAAAAAATACTTCAAACATCAAAATCAAAGAGGTTAATTATATAGAAAGGAGTATCCCTTAGAGTTACAACAGACTTTTCAGATGAAACACTCCAGCTACTAAGACAGTGGTGGTATACAGTGCAAAAGCTCAATGAAATGATTGCCTCATCAATAATGCGTTACTTGGCTACCAGACTCTCATTCATACTTGCAATAATTATATACAACTTAATGGGTAAAAGAATAGCTCAGGAATTTCATAGACTTAAAACTAACTTTAACAGAAGGACTGAAAATAAAGGACTAAAGGGCCAACTATAAGACAAAAGAAGCCCCAAAATACAACTTCTACAGACAGATGGCACAAAAAATAGGCAATAATCTCTATCAATGTCAATGGTCCAAACACACCAATTAAGAGGCACGGATGGGCAAAATCGATGAACAAACTGAATCAACATTCAGCTTTCTACAAGAAGCACATTTGAACAGGCAGAGCAAACTCAGATGCAAAGTCAGGGCCGGAGTGGTAGCCCAGCGGGTAGGGCATTTGCCTTGTACGCGGTCAGCCAGTGCCGGCCTGGGTTCAATCTCCGGCATCCCATATGGTCCCCGAGTACCGCCAGGAGTAATTCCTGAGGGCAGAGCCAGGAGTAACCCCTGAGCATCGCCGGGTTTGACCCCCAAAGAGCAAAAAAAAAAAAAAAAAACACAGACACAAAGTCAAAGTCTGGAAAACAAGTCTTCACGCAAACAACTGCTCCAAAAAGGCCAGGGTAACGATACTAGTACCTGATAACAATGATTTCAGGCCGAAAAGTTTAGAAGGGGCAGTGAAGACCATTTCTTAATAATCAAAGGATAAATACATAAGGAAGAAATTACATTTGTAAATATATATGTACCCAATGAGGGGCCAGCATCATACTTAAAATAACTACTAATAGGAAGACATTGATAGCAATATAATTTTACTTGGAGAGGTCAACACTGCCTTTTCACCTCTTGATAAATCAACAAGACTAAATTTTAGCAGAAAGTAATGGCTTTGAAGGAATAAATGGAAGAAAAAGGTACATATATATATATATATACATATATATATATACCCTTTTTCTTCTTTCTAGATTGATCGATCGATAGATAGATAGATAGATAGATAGATAGATAGATAGATAGATAGATAGATAGATAGATAGATAGATAGATAGATAGATAGTTATAGAAAGAAGGTAGATAGATGCAGGGCTTTTTCTCCCATAAATGTGCTTTTTCTTTTTTTCTCCATTAGTCATGAAACATTCTCCAAGATAGACCACATTCTGGGATACAACATACTAACATAACTTAAAAATAACATGTCTTAATAAAATCAAGAAGATAGAAATTATATCAAATATACTTTTTAAACCACATTGGACTGAAAAAAAGAAGTTAATTACACACAAAAATTGAGAATCAAATCAACTACCTGTAAATTATATTTCTCACTGCTAAACAACAAATGGATTATAAAGGAAATCAAAAAGAAATGAAAGAAGATACCTGAAAACAAAGGAGAATGAGGACACGAGCTACCAGAACTTGTGGGACACAGCTAAAGCCATGTTAATAGGATAGTTTATAACTCTCCAAGCATTCCTCCAAAAGGAAAAAAAAAAACACCGACATAAATAACTTTACTTCACAGATTAAGATATTAGAAAATCAACAACAAAAAAGCCCAATTAAGACAGGAGGAAGGAACTAATAAAACTTAGCACAGAAATAAATTCACTTGAATTCCAAAAAACAATCGAAAAATATCAATGAAACCAATCGCTTAATTTTCAAAAACTTATCAAGATCAATAAACCATTAACAAGACCCAGAAAAAAGAGAGTTGGGACCCCTAACAAACCTAATAAAAATAAGGGGGCATCACAACAGAAACAGAACTTCAAAAGATAAAGAGATTACTTTGAGAGTCTGTGTGCCTTGTAACAAAATAACTGGAAATAAATTAATAACTTCCTGATTCTTATAAACTCCCATGACTGAATCAAGAAGGTCTGTAATACCTGAATAGGCCTATCAATTTGAGAAAATTGAAACAGTATCAAAAGATTTCCAATATAAAAGCTAAGGTCCAGATGGATTCGCTAGTAAATTCTTCCAAATCTTTAAGGGGACATATTGCCAGTCTTTTTTCAAGCTTTCCCAGGAAATCGAAGAAACATAAACACTTTCAAACTGTTATGTTATGCATATATCACTCTGACACCAAAAACAGAGATACCACAAAATAAGAAAATTACAGGCAATATTTCTGATGAACATAAGCAGAAATCCTAAGAAAATACTAGAAAATAGAATCCAATGAATCATCAAAAAGATCAGACACCATCACTAAGTAGGATTTTCCTGGGGCTGCAATGATGATTTACCATAGCAAGTCAATCAACATAATACAAAATAACAATAAAAGAAAAATGAAAACCATATCATCATATAAACAGGCTCAGACAAAGATTTGACGAGATCCAGCATTCGTTCATGATAAAATATGTCAAAAAATGGGAGGTGAATAAATTTTTTTCTCAATATAGTCAACTCCATCTACCACAACCCCACAGCAAGCATTATTCTCACTTGATCACTTGACATCCCGTTATTCATAGATTTGCTCAAGTGGGCACCAGTAAACATTTCCATTTGACCCTATCATGTGCCAGAGTAGCCTAATGGCATCTGGTTGATTCAGGAATATGAAGAGCCTCAAACCGTTCATTCAGGTTCTTGACAAAGAAGTCTGACCATCTTATAGGTGGGCAAGCCACATGATCTTTTGACATCCCATGGGACATAGTCAGTAAAAGCTCTAGTCCAGCAGTTGTCTCCAAATCGCATTACATGTCCAACATTCTGATTTCCGATGCCTTGCCAAACGAGACAGCTTCCCTGACTCTGGAACAGTGACAGAGGTTAGAGCTTCAGATTCCTTTCTTCACTTAAGTGAGGCATGCTATTCCAGGCAAAGCTCTTTTGATTCCTCTTTGGGAGACCCTAATAGCATTCTCATCCTGCTTTCATAGGGCCCAGGGCTATGAGGCATATGTTAATGCAGGGAGAATGGTGGAGTTGAAGATATGTGCCCGGAGCCGGAAGTTCTTCGTCTTTTTTAGCTATTTCTTCTATGCCTTTGAAGGCATTCCATGCTGCTGTCTTCTTCCTGCACAGCTCAGGTTTTAGGTCATTCATCAAGTTGACTTCTCAACCTAGGTACACATAACATTCAGAGATGTTTGTTCCATTGAGAGTGAATGCGGCCTCTGGAGCTAGTTCATTTTTCATAAACATAGTTTTGCTGAGATTCAGCTGTAGACTTATCTTTTCATGTTCTCGTCAAAGTCAGCCAGCATTTGTGCCGCATGGCTAATGTTTGGTGTTATTAGAACAATGCCATCAGCGAAGCCAAGGTGGTATAGTTACCCACCGTCTATCTTCACTCCCATTCCTTCCCATTCTAATTGTCGCATGCTGTTCTCGAGGGTGGCACTGAAGAGTTTTGGTGAAATGCTACCACCCTTACAAACCCCTCTTTTTACATCAATAATCACTTCTTTGTAGAATGGTGAGATCGAGGTGGTGAATCCGTAATCCAGCTCACGAAGAAACTTGATGTATTGGGTTTGACAACCCTGTTTGGCTAGGGCCTGCATGCCTGCTTCTGTCTCCATGGAATCAAAGGCTTTATTTAAATCAATGAACTTGAGACAGAGTGGCATCTAGAGCTCCCTACAAACTTCAATGAGCTTGGTTACCATGTGGATACGGTCGATTATACTGAATCATTTCCGGAAGCCAGCTTGCTCGCATGGTTGCCCTTCATCTAATGTTCTGCCATTCTTGTTCAGGATGACTCGAGTGAACAGCTTGTAGATGACAGAGAGCAGGCAAATGTGGCACAGTTGCCAATGTCGTGGATTTCTCCCTTCGTGAACAGTAGAGGTGTCCAGCTGGTTTTCCATTGTGAGGGCACTTTGCATTCAGACAGGTAGTATGTGAAAAGCCAAGCCAGTGTATTGATGAGTACTGAAGACAGATTCTTCAAGTGTTCGGGTCTGATTTTGTCTGGGCCTGGTGCTGTTCCCTTCTTTACCAATGAAATGGCATATCGGATTTAGAAGGGAGAATGTTGGGAATGACATATCCACCCTTAGAATTTGGTATGTGGGCAGGTGGATGTGGCTATCAAAGAGATCTGAATAGAAGTCATGGATGATTTTCCCCAATTGCCTTTCTGGAAAGTGTTGTAGATCCATCAGAACATTTTAGTGCAGTCATTTTGGTCTTATTGTTGGCGAAGGACATACAGATGTCGCAAATGCTTTTCGCGACTTCTCCTGCATCTTGCAGTATTTCTCCTCTTTTCTCTTTGAGATCTTCTTTTATCACATCTCTGCACTGCTTTGCAAACTTGGATGTTAACATTTCGTCGCCTGAGGCTTGCACCTTGCTTCATTGGCGAATGAACTCGAGGAGTTTTTTGAATACAAGCGTCCATTTGTGGCTTTTTCTCTCTGCATCCTTCACACAATTATGGAGGTGCTGAACCTGTCGGTGTACACTTCATCGATGTCATCAATGATGGTATCTTCCCATGTTGCTGCAATGGTGCCAAATAGTTCCCAGTTGCAGTCGTTCTGGTAGTATTTCAGGGCCATACTAAGCTACTAAAACAAAGGACTAAAATGACAGTCTGTACTTTCAATGCATATACAATGCATGTCCACCAAAAGCAAATATCGAGGACTTTTTGGTGCGAGCCCAAAAAGATCAAGTATGACATCATTGATCTGACTGGGATGAGTAAATGTCAATCGCATCACTGCATTTTTGACACCAAAGAAGAACTGTTCTTCTGAACATGAGATAAAAGAGGCGTCGGTGGGGTTGGTGTCCTTGTCAACACGAGCATGGCCTTGAACATAGATTCATTTGAATGCCTCATAAACTGGATATGATGATTACACTTGAAGATATATGGCTCAATTCCAGCAGTTTCTATCTTCGATGTCTATATACCAACTTCCACATAAAAAAAGAAGAAATTGAGAAATTCTACATGGAAGCTGGAGGAGTTTTATAAAAAAAGATCTCACCCTCTACAAGATCATAGTTCGTGATTTTAATGCCAAGATAGGACCTAGATGATCAGCTGAATAACTCCACATCAGGACCCATGGCCTAGAATGGATGAACAGGGTGAGAGACTATCTGAGTTCATCATGTCCACCAAGACCATTCATGGGAACTCACAGGTCCAGAAGGCTGAAGCGAAACGTTGGACATGGGAATCTCCTAGTGGACAGTTCCACAATGAAATTGACCACATCATTTTCAATTGACGGTTTTGTCTGATCGATGTTGCTGTTGTCCCCAAATTCCAAATAGGATTGGACCACCGTCTCCTTTGTGCAAAATTCTACTTCACACAATGAGGAGAAATGGCTGCAAAGTTTAAGACGAGAAATCCCAGAACGACCACCAACTGGGAACTCTTTGGCACCATTGTAGCAACATGGGAAGATACCCTCATTGACGACATCGATGAAGAATACAACTGACTGGTTCAGCACCTTCATTATTGTGTGAGAATGCTGAGAGAGAGAAAGACACAAAAGGACACCTAACTTCAGAAACTCTCGAGCTCATTCACCAACGTGGCATGGCGTTAGCTTCAGGAGACCAAATGCTAATGTCCAAGCTTGCTAAACAGTGCAGAGAAATGATAGAGGAAGACCTCAAAGACAGAAGAGCAGAAATACTGGGAGATGCATTTGCACCGCCCACCTGTTCTTTGCCAACTGGTCGCCAACAGACCAAGATGACTGCCCTCTGATGCCCTGATGGATCTATCACATCTTCCAGAAAGGCAATGGAGAAGATTATGCATGACTTCTACTCGGATCTCTTTGATAGCCACTTCCTCCTGCCGACATACCAAATTCCACAGGATGGATATATCATTTCCAACGTTCTCTCTTCTGAAATCCAACATGCCATTTCATCGGTAAAGAAGGGAAGAGGACCAGGCCCAGAAAATGTCAGACCCAAACACCTGAAGAATCTGCCGTCGGTACTCATCAATATACTAGCTCAGCTCTTCACACACTACCTGTCCGAATGCAAGGTGCCCTCCCAATGGAAAACCAGCAGGACAGTTCTACTGTTCAAGAAGGGAGACATTCAAGACATTGACAACTATCACCCCATCTGCCTGTTGTCCGTCATCTACAAACTGTTTACACGAGTCATCCTGAACAGGATTAGCAGAACACTAGATGAAGGACAACCGTGAGAGCAGGCTGGCTTCCGTAAAGGATTCAGCACAATCAACCATATTCACACAGTAACCAAGCTCATCGAGGTTTGTAGGGAGTACAAGATGCTGCTCTGTCTCACGTTCATTGGTTTACAGAAAGCCTTTGATAATCGAAGCCCTAGCCAAACAGGGTGTTCAAACCCAAAACATCAAGATCCTTCGTGAGCTGTACTACGGATTCACCACCAGGATCTCACCATTCTACAATGGCGTGATCATTGATGACAAGAGAGGGGTTCAACAAGGCGATACCATTTCACCAAAACTCTTCAGTGCCACCCTCTAGAACATCATGCGATATTTAGAATGGGAAGGAATGGGAGTGAAGATAGATGGCCGGCAACTACACCACCTCCGCCTCGCTGATGACATCGTTCTAATAACACCAAACATTAGCTATGCGGCACAAATGCTGGCTGACTTCGACCGAGAATGTGGAAAGATAGGTCTACAGCTGATTATCAGAAAAAACTATGTTCATGAAGAATGAACTAGTTCCTGAGGCCCCATTCACTCTCAATGGAACAAACATCTCTGAATGAAGAAGTTCTGCGTACCTAGGTTGAGAGGTCAACATGATGAATGACCTAAAACCTGAGCTGCACAGGAGGAAGAGAGTGGCATGGAATGTCTTTAAAGGCATCAAAGAAATAGCTAAGAGAACAAAGAACCTCCGGCTCCGGGCACATCTCTTTGACTCCACCATCTCCCTGCATTAACATATGCCTCAGAGACCTGGGCCCTAAGATAGCAGGATGAGAATGCTATTCGGGTCTCCCAGAGAGGAATTGAAAGAACTATGCTTAGAATATCATGCATCACTCAAGTAAGAGAAGGAATCTGGAGTTCCGACCTCCGTCACTATTCCAGAATCAGGGATGCTTTCTCGTTTGCCAAGGCAACGAAAATCAGATGGGCTGTTCATGTAATGCGATTTGGAGATGACCTCTGGACTAGAGCTGTTACCGACTGGATCCCACGGGATGTCAAAAGATCACGTGGCTGCCCACCCACAAGATGGTCAGACTTCCTTATCAAGACCATGAAGGAACTGTTTGAGGCTCTTCGTATTTCTGAATCAACCAGATGCCATTGGGCTAAATTGGCATGTGATATGGTCCAATAGAAATGTTACTGGTGCCTACTTGAGCAAATCGATGAGTAAAGGGTTTCAAGTGATCAAGTGATCAAGTAAATAAAACAATGCTCAACTTTTCACCTAAATTTATAGTTCTGTCAATCCGAGGGCCAGTAAATGTGGTGCATTTTTTTATTGTTTTATAGTCCTCTATTGCACTAAACTCGCATGAGCTTTGTAGAATAGGTCCCAAGGATCATGATAATTTTAGGTTCTTTTTCATTGATTCAAGTCCTGAATGCTTCCTAAAGAGAGAAATGATAGTTTAAATTGGTCTGCTTTCTCTGAGTGGTTTTTGCTTTAAATAGAGGCATGTTATACAATGGAAAATTGCCTTTCCATGTTGCTAAAATGTTTTGAGGCAGAAGCAAGTTTCTACTGTAATATCTCCGTGTTTAAAAAAAAGTTTCTAGAAGATTTGACCCTTCATAACCTACACTTAGCCTACTTTATAGCATATTGCTTACTGTTACAAGCATTTGGAAGAGATTTTTATGCTTGTTCCCAGTGGAATTGCACTTGTGAGGAATTTAAGGTTTTTTTTTTGTATCAGACAACTCAAATATATCCAGTGAGAATGGTTCTCAGACTCAGTAGCTATTAATTTAAAAAAATAGTAATAAAAATTTTTGATTAAAAACTTACCATGCCCGGTTTCTCTTTTGGAAGCTACAGTTTGTTTTATGTGGACAATACTATATCTGTGTTCTCTGTAACTTATAGTAATGTTTCGGTTTTTTAAAACTAAATAAATTCATTCTGTTTTAATTCAAAAAGAAATGTACTCTTGCAATAAAATGAAATCTTGATTGCTAAAGACAAAACAAAAATTTCTGGTTACAGGACAGATTATCAGAGAACACATTGCTTTTTAAGCAAACCTTAGAATTGCGTTCATTTCCTATTGTATAGTCATGTGTCTATACAATAGACACTCGCAGACATGGGGCAGAGCTGCTACTGGCTCTCCCTGTGCCATCTGCTCAGGAGGCACCCAGGAGGGATGGCGGGTTCTAGCCCTGGTCCGCCACCCCAGCAGAGCCTTGAAACAAGCCAGACGACCCCCACTCCATGAGGGGCCTCCATTTTCCACATCCAGACTTCTCTCTCATCAGAACTCCACCCAGCAGACCAGCCTATCACAGCCTGGCTCATCGAGTTCCACCCTGCAGCCGTCTTTTTTTTAAATCCGGCTCAGATATGCCGATCCAGAGACTCGCAGACATGGGGCAGAGCTGCTCCTGGCTCTCCTAGTGCCCAGCTGCTCACGAGGCACCCAGGAGCGATGGTGGGTTCTAGCCCTGGCCCGCCACCCCAGCAGAGCCTTGCAACAAGCCAGAAAACCCCCTACTCTATGAGGGCCTCCATTTTCCACATCCAGACTTCTCTCTCGTCAGAACTCCACCCAGCAGATCAGCCTATCATAGCCTGGCTTTGCGCAAGCCGCGCTTGGTTCATCAATAAATGCTGGACATAGAGATGACTACAAGAGTATGCTACCTGCACGGCAGAGCCTGGCAAGCTACCCATGTTGTATTTGATATGCCAAATACCAGTAACAATTATAGACCTCATTCCGGAATGGACTGAGGCTCTTTATGTTCCTGGAGCAAGAAGATGCCCTTGGGCTCTACTAGCATGAGACAGGACATATGAAGATGTTACTGGGGCCCACTCGAGCAAATTGATGATGAACGGGAAGACAGTGATACAGTGATCGACAATGTGTATAATTTTACTAGTGACTGCTACAGTCACTTGAGACACAAAGAGGCACAAAGGAAAAAAAAACAAATGGTGTATGGCTTTAGATTTTATCTACTTTATCTTTGTATTTTGATAATCCCTTTATAATTTTCCTATTTAACCAGTTTCTGCTATTGTGATAATTACAAATGTGCCCCTCATATGGAACTAAAACTAATTTCATAGCATCCATTTTATTCACTTTTACAATTAAAACAACTTTATTTTATTCTTTGAAGTAAAACAGATTTTAATATGGAGTTTCATGAGAGGAGAAGGAAGGAGAGAAAGTGAGAGAATAACACATTTAAGAGAGAACGCGGGCTTCTCCAACAGTGGAGAGTGCCAACAAACAAATTTAATAGTGATATCAGGAAGATTAAGTTCTCCATAATTCATAATAAATTGACAAAACAATATTGCACTTGCAAAATCAACACATCTCTAAAGAATTCAAAATTTAGTTTATGCAGATCACAAGAGTTATTGGGCTACTTATATTTCCTAGGTAAAAGTATGGTTGCTACAATGATGCCTATCTTGCATAAGGCTTTCTTGCATAAGGCTTTCTTTTTTTTTTTTTGTGGTCACACCCGGCAATGCTCAGGGGTTTCTCCTGGCTCTGCGCTCAGGAATCACTCCTGGCGGTGCTCGGGGACAATATGGGATGCCGGGGATCGAACCCGGGCCGGCATGGGCCGGCCCGTGCAAGGCAAACGCCCCTACCCGCTGGGCTATCGCCCGCCCCGCATAAGGCTTTCTTGTTCCGAGTTGCTACCTTGCATGGTTCATGTATACGCCAAGGTGTGGTGTTGGACCCCACGGAGCACTTCCTGAGATGCCTTCTTACACCCACCAGAGAACTATTGCTTCTTTTGTTAACTTGACTTAAGTTTTTAAACATAAATTTTGTAAGAATGATTATCTTGTTGCTGAAAGAAGATTTCATAAGTTATATGCAGTTTTCCTAACAGAAACCATTCCTGCGTTGCACTATATCTGTGATGCACATAAAATCTCTGGTAATTTGCTGGTTTGTTTTATCATATTTAAATAAATGGAAAAAGTAATATTAATTCAGAGCATATTATTTAAGTTCCTTCTATGCAGGGTATGTTGTTACAATCAACCACTAGGGAAATTCCAACTAATGATAAAATACTGTGTATATATACACACACTATTATATATATATATGTATACATATATATAGGCTACTCTCTCCTCTCTATATATAGTTGTAGTTTATATATGCATATATGGTATATATGTGATATATATGTGTGTGTGATATAAATTCTATATTTTTATTTTCATGTGTTTCTGCACTACACTATGCATAAGAGCCGATTAAAGATAAGCGCATAAATAGAGAGTAATGGAATAAATAGTCATTAATTTGTTTCTTTGCTATTGTATTGTTGCTGTAGTTTACCATTTGAATACTACTCAAGCTAAATGGAAAAAAATACAATTAACAATGTGTTATTAGATAAATCTACTTTATATGTTCATACAATTGTTTCATTAAGAAGAGTCCTGTTTATACTCATTGGAAAGCTACCTCATGAACTAACTTGAATTATATTATTTAATAAGTCTAAAATATTGTCACTATGGTTTACTAAGACTTTGCTACAAAATAATATCTAGGATGTATTATTTGAGTAGACATGAGGGTTAACTAAATATAGACACCAGATGCTTTGCAAAATATCCAGTGAATAAATATTAATTGTGCATCTAACATATGTGTTGATTTTTACTTTGTCAGTTTGTTGACTGAAATTTATATATATATATTTATGTATATTTATGTATATTGATATATATGTATATATCTATGAATAATGTGAAGACAAGTGATATAAGTATGTATATATACATATTTATATGTATATATGCATACTTATATATGTAAAATGTTTTTCCATTTACTTAAATTACTTAAATATGATAAAACAAACCAATAAATTACTATTTTATATATATTATATATAACATTTAATATACTCAATAAATACATATATTTATATACACACATACATATTTGTATTACTTGTCTTCCCATTGTTCATCAATTTGCTTGAGCAGGTGACAGTAACATCTCCATCTGTCCCTGTTCAATGATAGTATAGCCCAAGGGCCTCTGCTTGCTCCAAAAACATGAAGAGCCCTCAAACCATTCCTTCAGGTCATGGGCATGAGGTCTATTATTATTACTGGTTTTCTCATATCAAATACTTCATGAATAGCTTGTCAGGCTCTGCCATATGGACACTCAAAGTTTTTGCATTTACTTATGTACTGTGGCTGCATGGAAACCGGGAAAGCCATAGCAGCTCCATCTGTGTCTGTGAAATAGGCTTCTCTCTAGCGTGGGGTTCTAAAGAGCTGGGCTTGAGATTGGCTTCTCTCTTGGGTGCAGCTCTAACGAGCTGTGGAATCTGGACCTTGAAAATGGCTGCCTCATGGTGCGGGGGTTTCTCTGGCTTCTTCCGAGGCTCTGAGAGGCTGTCCTCTGGGAGATCCAAGATCCATGGCTCTGCTCTTTGTTCCAACGTGATGATCACCTCTGGGTTGGTGAGTGAATGTCCCAGTGACACCAGGTGACTGTAGGTTTCTAGCATTACATCCCAGTACATGGTCCACTGCTCTTTATCCACGTGTTGCCACTCTTCCCAGATGAAGACCATAGCCAACTCCTCGAACACCACCATCCTCGGCTCAGCTCTCTCCCACTCCTAGTATCTGGAGCCAGGGTTCGCCCATTAGCCTCACAACACGCTCCCTGCCCCACACCCAACTCTTGCTTTCTCCAATCCTGTGTCCACCACCTGGGATTCCCCTTAAGCCTCTCGATGAACTAGAGTGAGGGGGCGGAGCAATAGTACAGCAGGGAGGGCACTTGCCTTTCACGAGACGGACCTGGGTTTTATCCCAGGTATCTCATGGTCTCCCAAGCACCGCCAGGAGTAAAAGCTGAGTGCAGAGCCAGGACTAACTGTTGAGCATCGCTGGTGTGACCCAAAAAGTAAACAAAAAAACAACTAGACGGAAACGTGGCCATGTGTAACAGATCAAGGTACAACCCATATAGACACTAAATATACGCACACATATATAATCTAGATTTCAAACGAAAATAAAGACATGAGTCTAAATCAGTGTTGTCAACTAGTAATCATAGTTGATTCAAAAATCACTTACATTGAAACCTGAAATAGACCTAGTATTTATTTATAGGTAATATAATTTAACAAGTATTATTGATTGCTTTAAATAAAATATGTTAATGTACTTTATTTTTACAATAAGTGGTGCAAGAACTGCATATATTAAATATAAATAACTTATATTATTAGTAAATCCTATTTTAAGGGCATTGAATATCTTCCATTGCTGTTAGCACTCAGTTGAATTGTGAAAGAAAAGTCTACAATCATAAGGATAATAATGCATTACTGTATATAAATATGTTTGTATGGTTATATTGCATATAAATGTTTGTATGATATATGTGCACATATTCATTTATCCTTTCAATAATTGTTATGTTATTTGCCAGTAATCTCAGGCATTATATCAGTAAAAAAATGAAACATACATTTCATTTTGACTTCCTTTTAGAGTATAAATGTATGAGTCTTTCAAATGTTAAAAAGGGGTATATAAATGCAGTGTAAGATAATTACTATAATCAGGTGGGTTTGGTATAAAATCTCATTGATATAGTCATGTCACACTCTGGGAGGCTTGACATCAAAACGTGCATGTGGAATATTATCAGGAAAAGTTTGTGAAGCAAAAGAAAAATTATATGTGTATCCCTGAGGGAGAAAAGAAAGATATGCTTGGATAATTTAGGGGTGGGTAATGGGATTGAGATTGTGGCATGGAAAAGGACAGGAGTTACTCATGAGAGTAGTGGAATAGATATGTAAGTATATACTCCGGTTAGAAATGTCTCTGCCCAATTATTCATTAAGCATAGAGATAAAAGAGGGGTAACATCATTATTGTGTGGTTAGTGCAGTGCTTAGTTGTGTAGATCATGATTCTGTGTAGAGGCACAGAAACATGGATGGGAAAAGTCACAATTCCCTAGATCTCATTTTTTAACACATAGAATTTGAACGATTGAGATAATCCAGCAAAATGATCAGATTTTCAAAATCTTATAAATTTTATCTAGAGTTAGATTACTACAAATGATTGCTATTAAAATTCATCAGAATGGAGGTAGGTATTTAGAGGGAACTGAAGACAGAGAACATAGATCTTTGGGAAGATGATCAGAGAGAGTATCGAAGCTGAACCAATGTGAAGGCTAAGAGGAAGGAATGAACACTTAACTGGAAATCCAGCAGTTTCTGCTGAGACAGGACACAAGAGAGACATTTTAAAACGGAGCAAATTTTAGGCCACGGACATTCTACGAAGAGGTTGAGTGACATGGTTATCGGAAACTTACTATGGAATCTAACCATTTGAGTTTAGCATCCTGAGCAGAGGGCGAAAATGGGATAAAGGGAAATAAAGAAATTCAAACTTTGCTCTACATAGAAAATTAAACACCAAGGGTTCTCTGTTTTTGCTTGGTTGGTTTTAAGGCTAGATTTCTAATGAGGCTGGAGAGATATAGTACAAGAGGTAATGAGTTGGCCTTGCATCTAGTTCACCTTACGCTGATCCCAGGTAGCTGTAGCACCAACAGAATCACTCTTGAACACAGAGCCAGGAATAAGCACTGACCCTTACCAGGTGATCCTCCACCTGCCAATCAGATTTATAATGCAAAACAGGTACTGATGAACAGCTCAGTAAAGCAGAAACTTGTGATATAAGGAAAAGTTTAGTGGTGGGAGACGTGAGTAAGTCAGTGAATGTGTGAAGTTTATGTTGAATTAAAAATGAGGGGGACTTCCCTGAGTCTCCTTAATCTTATGGAGAAATTCATTTGCATGTGAATTTATAGATTTTAAATTGTCTAGGGTTTCCTATGACAGCTTAATGCTTTTTGAATTTTTAAAGTAATTTATGATTATAGCTTTTAGCATATGGTATTTTAGAATCTAAAACGCTATGAGGTTTATTGAGATTATTTGAATAAATATTCATGTTTCTAAATTCAAAATATACTAATGTGAAAACAAGCCCAGACTCCTCCTTCTCCTTTTATCTCTCTCTCTCTGTCTCTCTCTCTCTCTCTCTCTCTCTCTCTCTCTCTCTCTCTCTCTCTCTCTCTCTGCTCTATCCCCTCCCCTCTCTTTGTTTTTTGGAGGGGTGGTCATATCAAGCAATGCCCAGGGGTTACTCCTGGCTCTACACTCAGGAAATAATTCTGATGTTGCTTGGGTTACCATATGGAATACCAGGGATTGAACTTGGGTTGGTTGCATGCAAGGCAAATGCCCTACCCTCTGGACTATTGCTCGAGCCCCTCCTTGTACTTTCTCTTTACGCTATGTGTGTGTTTACTTATTAGTTTTGAAATTTTTTTTAGTAAATAGAATTTTATCCTTTTTTGTGTTTTGGGGAAGGCCACACCCAGTTGTGCTCAGGGCTTATTCCTTGCTCTGTGCTCAGCAGCAGCAGCTGGTGGATATGTCAGGTGCCAGAAATCGAATCTAGGTTGTCTGCATTCTAGGCAAGTGCTGATACTTCTAACCTGTCTTTCCAGGCCCCAAATGTTCTACTTTTAAAGCAGCCACATATTGTGGCTATTATCATTTTAAAATTTAGTACATATGTGGTAATCATAGAGTATATTTTATAACTCCAAATTCAGCACATGATGCTTATACAGAAAATGCAGTTGCCCTTCTTTTATCCTCACATTTTAGAGAAATTACAAAACATCTCATAACTTGAAGCATAATATAGATCGATGTATCTTGTTTGTCCAGCCCTGACCATAGATTTGTTTTAGTACCTGAGCACACTGCCGAATCTTCTCCATTTCTGTTGACCATCTCTTTATTTCCATGAGCATGGCTTCCCTGACTTTCTTTTCCCTGTTTTCCTCATGGACTGCATCTCTGCATAACCTTTCCAGTAATTTCTTAGGCAGCACTACACTGCTGAGGGAGGTCCCAGAGTTTTTTCGGTTAAACTTTATCAAAAATGATTTGAAAAAGAATTAAGACATTGGGGGTTTAAAGACTCACTGTCTAAACTTGGGAAATTGACTTCCCTGATATTACTGTGTCTCCTGAACTAGCATTAGTGAAAACATTACTATACCTGACAGCACAATCTCTAAATGAGGAACCTAGATCAATATCTGCTTCCTCTATAATGGAAGGATCATCCTTTGTTTTAAGAGTCAATGGAGATTTTTCAGCTGATTTGTAGCAGTAACTTTGAATCATGGCTAGAGTCAAAAGCTTTTGTTGCTAATAGGAATGTAGAATCTCTGTGTATATGCATTTGCAGTTTTGCCAAAGAGAAAATTGATGTAATTCTATACTGATTCAGATCTGTTTTACATCCTTCTTCTTAAAAGAGCAAAGCTTTGGCAGCCTTCCCAACTAATGGAAGATTTCCAGCACAAAAAGTTAGACTATCAGATTTTGGCTACACTATCAATGGAACAATCACCTGAGAAGCATTAAGTTTAAATGCTTTGCTCTAGAATGTTCATTCAGACTTATCTGATCCAGAAAAACCTTCACATCTCCTTGAAAATATGTATTCTGAAATGGAAAATGTGAGAGTCAACAACAATCTATTCATATAAACTATGGAATATGGGAAAGTAATGCTGGAACTTTTATTATTTTAATGTATTCATTATAAGATGGTAGCAAATAAAGATTATAATACTATAAGGGACTGTTACACTTATCAAATTTTATAACTGGTCATCTTTCCTAGTCAATTTTATCAAAATAGCTTTATAAAATATGAGACTTGCAACTCAATAAATAAATTTTTCATTTTCTTCTCAGTTTTTATAACTATGATCAACTATAGAAAACATGTTTTAGTTTAATGGAATTAATATAAAATAGCACCTTTAAATAAATGGACCAGTTCCTAACTTATATACCTGTACTAAATCAATTATAACTTTAAATAGATAATACAGATTATTAGTACAAAATCCATTGTTTGGTAGAAGGTATATACTAGTTTAAGTAAAATGATAGAAGAGAATGAAATAACGCCTATTTGCCTACACTCAAAATGAAGATATATCATTCTGAACACCTTATTTTACTATGAAAATAAAATTACTTTTGACATGATAACATTTTTAAATTTTAAAGTATATTGCTCTGTATTTCTGAATTTTATCCAATTGGTAGAGCAAATGTACTTCATGTATAAATTTCTCTGTTTGATTCTCAGCACCATGGACTCCCAAATTAATTTATAAGAGAATATAACAAAATAAAAGAATTTAAATATTCTGGAGTAGATTTGAAGTGTTAAGTAAATGTTAGTTTTCTAAACTTGGCAAGTGTAGAGATAGTAGGTTAAGACTTTTACTCAATGTGGTTGATGGATCTATTTAGCTCTCCAAGTTCAGGGAGGACTATATCTACAGTTATGTAATTGGATAAAAATAGCAATTTAGTGTATATAGATAAGTTTCATGTATAGAGCAGCAGGGAAGTCAAAGTTAATGGATTCACACAAAGTGAAAGAACAAATACCAGATTCTGGAAAGAAGCAGCCATTAGAACAACATGAAAACCAGGAACCATGGTATGATAAAATCCAAATGCTAAAGTGCTCCAATGAATAGAGTTTAACTGTATCCAGTAATAGGAAGATGTCAACTAAGGGCTGAGAAAGTCAAGTTACCATTTGCATTTTAGCAATATGAAAGTTACTGGTAAACTAAAAAAGATAAGTTTTGATGTGGGGATGGGGCTCCAGAAAGAAGAGAGGAATGATAATTTAACTTTATTTGATGATTTTGTTGTAAAAAAATAAAGCAGTTATTTGACACCATTGTGACTTATTTGAATATTAAAACCCATTAAAGATTAATTTGATAGTGCATACAAATTAAAAATAAATAGCATTACTTGGTTATAAATTAATTTGCATGTTTTACAAGCTACCTGAACTATATGATTTCATTATTTATAATTTTCAAACTAGTGCAGAGTCCAACCACCTGCTGGTCTCCAGGCTCTTGGAGGTTATATAATCCAAAGTGGGGCTTGAAGCTGATGTGCCATCTCCTGAAGTCACCTCAAAGGCAGGGATAGTAGCTCCTAGCCAGGGTTTAATGAACACTCAGTAAACACTTTAACCTTTAAAGCTATCTTCCTCATCAGAGCAGAGCCAAAACCCAGTATTTCTTGTTCAAAACTGGATCCTATATTTCTGAATATTCTTAAAAGCAAAGAAACTCTTCCAATTTTTGAAAGATAATATCTACATTTTTTTCTTATTGGATGTAGACCCCAATCAATATTCCCCTGATCAGATAAAGGTACTTTTTAATATTTTCTTTGCAACAGAATAACCATAAGTTATTATAATTTATGCAGAACAAATCCTAACTTCTTTGCTTCTTTAGTGAACATAGAGGTAGACTCTAATGTATTTGTGAACATTGTAATAATTGCATTATTCTCCTTTCCTCTTATGGCTGAGACCCAAATGGATGTTTCCCTTGTGCTCATGCAGGTAGAATCTATGACTTATTTTGTAAAGGTTGGAACCAATATGGCCAATCTTCTGATGAGAGAGTAAAATTAAGCAAATATCCTTAAAACTTTATGTTCCTTTTCCTTCAACTTTTTGTGAAGTGGAGTCTAGTGATAATATCATAATACCATAATTAAAACCTTTTCAGACATATGTTTACCAAGCTAAACAATGTATAGATTTATATGTATATGTATATATGTGTGTATGTAACTATAGCCTGCCCTCCTTAAATAATGCCCATTTTTTATATCCTGAATCAAATGAGTTTCTTCCCCATGCTAGTGATTTAGCAAAACTACAGAACTAAACAGCAAATTCACAACTATTTTCAGAGAAAAAATATTTTCTATGAGCCCACTAAATTAATATTTGACCTCTTAAGCAATATTTCAATAGAGGATAATATATTTGTTTTGGGTGAGCCAATCTCTGTGGTGGAGAAAGAGAATAGGTGTGAAATACAATGACTGAGCAAGGTATGCTTCTATTCTTGCATCTATCTACAGATTTCCATTGTATCTATTCAGTTCAAGCTTTGCCACTAGTTTATCCAATATGTAATAAAGGAGGTAACCTGCCTCAAGGTCTATGTACTGAGAAGAGGAATGTTCCTATATAAATTTGTTAATCTAGGAACTCATCTCTCTTCCCTGTTTGCTAACCCATTCCTGCTTGATAAAGACAAAGACCCCCTTATCCCACCACCACTCACACACACACCTCTTAGTTCAATGAGGTTAGTGGAAACGGCACTTGTATGGCGTGGTACATGCTTGCTCTAATGGCTGTTTCTTTGGTTTCCCATAAATGATACACTGTTTCTCTGATCATCTGTAAAGTCTATAATGAACAACCCAAGTTGAGTGCCAAAATATATTAGTGTGAAAGTGCGTTGATTACAAAGTTTTAGATTTCTGAGAATTGTGCAATTATTGCACAATTCAAGCCCAGTGGGCCCACACTTCTCCTTTTACCCATGTACAATGTCAATTATCCTGTTCCTTGACCCTGTTCCTTGGTCCATTGTACAATATCCCAAGTTCCCAGCCATGGTCGTGCTGGTGGTTAAGAGTCTTGCTGTCCCACCATCTGTCTCGGTGTAGGAGAGGGGGCAAAAGAGAGCCGCCTGCAGGAGCGACTCCTTTTATCTGCTACTGTCTTTTACCTACTCCTTTTATCTACTACTGTCTCCCACTCCAGGTTCCGCATTATCTATTTTGACAGGGGACCTTTTCTGTGGGCATGATTTAAAATGACAAATTAAATTAAATAGTGCACCTGGTGTTACACCCTTTCACTCTACTGTGTTATTACAGGCGGTTTAATTAATCACTAAACTATTTTCAGATTGATTTACATCAACTATAATAAGATTTTTATTAGTGTATCACATATTTAATGTGCGCACTTTTTGATGATTTTGGGATACACCCAGTAGTGACAGTATTTGCCACTGGCCTACACTCAGGCATCTCTCCTGGTGGGCTTAGGGGACCATATTTTGCACCAAGGATTAAACTTGGGTTGACTGTGTGGAAGTGCCCTACCCACTGTACTATTGCTCCAAACCCCCTACTGTTGTGTTATTAAAAATAAATCAATTGTTATATATTAAAGCATTGCAATTATCATAGTATCTTTGGTTTCACTGCTGAGCAGCAATTTTTTAAAAATAAATATTTTATTTGGGGGAATTGTTTGGGCCACACACAGTAGTGCTCAGAGAAGTCAATTCTGGTGGTCTCCAGGAGAGAGTCATACAAAGTAAGTGCTCTCCTACTGTGCTATTTCCTTTCCACAAGAATTTAAAAAATAAAAGTCTATATATTATTCAAAATAAACCCTTCTAATTAGTGTTGAGGCTTCTTGATATAAGATTGCTGAGCTTTCTATTTTAAATACTATTTGTTTAGGAGCAATCTGTATGGGGAAATCATTGTGCATGTTTATGTTTCTCTCTCTAAAAGTGTGAAAAATGCTTGGATGTTCTTTTGATTTCTCAGTTTTTCTTTGTGATGTGCTTGTCATAGCAGGGAGCTAACTTGTGAGAGAATATTCTGAAGATGCCAACACTGCTATTTTAGAATGTCATCATTTTACATTGTAACACTGCTGTGTGATGAAGGCCAGCTGGTGCATTTAAGTTCCTTATTGGAAATTTTCATCTGATTCATTATTGAGATTTGTGATTTTGTACAGAAACACTTAATCATTCTTATGTAGCGAGCACTTCTGAAGCTGCTGAAGGCTTTCGCTTTTGCTGAGTAATTTGTGCCATCAATCTGCTAGTTTGGAAGAATTTCCAGTTTGTTGTATTATCAATGTTTGTTTGTGCAGGAAGTGATGTACCATAGAGGCTGAATTTATAGTAATGGCTTGCAAGGGACTAATGAGTATTTCTGTCTCCTTCATGCTGATAATATTATGTTGATAATATTATGTAACAGTTTGGCACAATTATTTAGTACTTTTCTGTCTATAATACTCTTTTGTACCATCTCAAGAAACAGTGGTGGTTACTTAGTTTTTCATAGTGAAGTTTAATAATGGTTTGTGCCCTGGTTGACATATTTTAATTAAAGGATAATAATGCAATATTTTTGATGTTTCTTTATGGGTAGTAACTACCACTAGTAAGCTTACAGTGATTAATATATATTTGGTTATTAAAATTATTTTAATAGTTAAGTTCAGTTATATTAATTAATTTATTTATGGGTCACACCTGGCAATGATCAGTGGTTACTCCTGGCTCTGTACTCAGGAATTACTCCTGGTAGTGCTCGGGGACCAAATGGGATGCTGAGAATCGAGCCCAGATCGGCTAAGTGCAAGGAAAATGCTGTACCCACTGTACTATCGCTCCAACCCCCTGAGTTCAGTTATAAAATGAAGTTATTGATATAGAGTGTGTTTTGGAAAATTGAATGCATAATAGTATATTACATCTGTTGCATTTAAAATTTTAGCATTATTATGAGAGTTTTTTCAACCAGTTCATATTTTGGGTTATGTGTTCCTCACATTTGATTCTAACATTAAGCTTAAGAAGCAAAGGATTAATATAAGGAATAAAAATAAATTCAATTGGGGGCGAGCGATAGCCCAGCGGGTAGTGCATTTGTCTTGCATGCGGCCTGCCTATGCCAGCCCAGGTTCAATCCTCCGGCGTCCCATATGGTCCCCTGAGCACAACCAGGAGTAATTCCTGAGTGCAGAGACAGGAGTAACCCCTGAGCGTCACCGGGTGTGACCTAAAAAAGCAAAAAATAAATAAATAAAATAAAATAAATTTCATTGAAGTCTTTAAAACTGTATATTTAAATTCTTTAAAATATTTATTGTCAAATGGGAAAAATTATAATAATAGAAAATACCTCATTTAATTAACTGACTAATTATAAGAAGTATGTTTTTTGAAAACAAGCTAAATGAACATATAAAGTTTTATCTTATTTACAAATACCTGTCAATGGCATTTTTGTTTTTTTTTCATTATACCTTTTTCCTAAGCAGATAAAAAATTAAAAACAATTTTTATTAATAAGTAAATAGTACTGATGAACCAAGGAGAGCAGTTAGCAACTCTGCCCCGTGTATCTGTGTCTCTGGTTCAAACATACCTGGGCGTGAAATAGGTTTCTCTGTAGGGTGGGCTCTGACAAGTCGGGCTTGAGACTGGCTTTCTCTCTTAGGTGGAGCTATTATGAGTTGTGGAGTCTGGATTATGAAAAAGGCTGCCAACATGGAGCCCGAGTTCCTCTGGATTCTTCTGAGGCTCTATTGGGAAGATAGAGGCCCGGTCGGCAGTCACCCTCCCTCCCAGCCGCCTCATGTTAAGTGGAGCACAGGAAGCGCAATGGGGAGAGCTGGTAGCAGCTCTGCCCCATTTATCTGGCTTGGCTCTTCACATGCTACCTGTCTGAATGCAAGGTTCCCACCCAGTGGAAAAACAGCAGGATGGATCTACTGTTTAAGAATGGAAATACCCACTATATTGGCAACTATCACCTGATCTGCCTCTTTTCCGTCATCTACAAACTGTTCACTTGAGTCATCCTGAATAGGATTAACAAAATATTAGATGAAGGATAACCATGCGAGCAAGCTGGTTTCTGAAAAGGATTCAGTACAATCGACCATATCCACACAGTAACTATATCGACACAGTAACCAAGCTCACTGATGTCTGTAGGGATTCAAGATGTTGCTCTGTCTAATGTTCATTGATTTAAAGAAAGCCTTTGATACGGTTGAGACTGAAGCAATCCTCAAGCCCTAGCCAAACAGGGCGTTCAAACCCTATACAAGAAGCTTTGTGAGCTGTACTATGATTCACCACCAGGATCTCACCATTCTACAAAGAAGTGATCATTGATGTTAAAAGAGGGGTTTCTCAGGGTTATACCATTTCACCAAAACTCTTCAGCACCACCTTCAAAAATGTTGCATTCTAATGCGACAATTAGAAAGGAAGGAATGGGAGTGAAGATAGAAGGTCAGCAACCATACCACCTCTGCTTTGCTGATGACATCATTCTAATAACACCAAACATTAGCCAAGCAGCACAAATGCTGGCTAACTTCAACCGTGAATGTGGAAAGAAAGGTCTAGAGCTGAACCTTAACAAAACAATGTTCATGAAAACTAACTAGTTTCAGAGGCCCCATTCACTCTCAATGGAACAAACATCTCTGAATGCAGCAGTTATGTGTAAGTAAGTTGAGAACTCAACGAGAACGTGATGAACTATCTAGCACCTGAGCTGAGCAGAAGGAAGAGAGCAGCTTGGAACGCCTTCAAGAGGATCGAAGAAATAGCTAAAAGGACAAAGAATCTTTGGCTCGGGCACATCACTTTGACTTCACTGTGGTCTCCCTACATTAACATATGCCTCAAAGACCTGAGCCCTAGGAAAGCAGGATCAGAATGCTACTCGTGTCTCCCAAAGAGGAATTTAAAGAGCTATGCTTGGAATACCACTCCTCACTCAAGTGAGAGGAGGAATCCTGAGTTTCGAGCACCGTTGAGTTTTGGTCTAAATCTAGATGAGTCTTCTGAGTTTTGTAAATTTAATGCCAGCGAATACCTATGCCCATGATTCATTTCCACTTCTCTTTCTTAGATTAAGAAGGCACATACCAGGCCGGAGTGATAGTCCAGCTTGGAGGGCATTTGTCTTGCATTCAGTCAACCTGGATGCATTCCATGGCATTCCATATGGTCTGCCAAGCACCATCTGGAGTAATTCCTTAGTGCAGACCCAGTAATGATCCCTGAGCACTGCTGGGTATCACCAAAATTCAAATAATAATAATAATAATAATCACTATCTTCCTGGTCATCATCTATTTGATGATAATAGGTGGGCACCAGTAATATCTCCATATGTCCTGTCTCCTGCTAGTAGAGCCCAAGGGCATCTGCTTGCTCCAGGAACATAAAGAGCCTCAAACCATTATATTAGGTCATGAGAATGACCTAATATAATTGTTACTGGTATTTGGCATATCAAATACGACACGGGCAGTTTGCCAGGCTTGCTGTGTGGGTGGCGTACTCTTGTAGTAACCTCTAAATACAGCATTTATTGATGAACTATGCAAGCGGCCACGCGAGCCAGGCTGTGATAGACTTGTCTGCTGGGTGGAGTTCTGACGAGAGGGAAGCCCCGATGTGGAAAATGGCAGCCCTCATGGAGTGGGGGCGTCATCTGGCTTGTTGTGAGGCTCTGCTGGGGTGGCGGGCCAGGGCTAGAACCCGCCATCCCTCCCAGGCACCTTGTGAGTGACTGGACACAGGGAGAGTAAGTAGCAGCTCTGCCCATGTCTGTGAGGCTCTGCATCAGCATACCTGGGCAGGATTGAAAAAAAACTGCTGCAGGGCAGTGTCGATGATCGTGGCTGTGATAAGCTCATCTGCTGTTAGGGTTATAATAATAATTAATAGGAGGAGGAGGAGCAGGAAAGGAGGAGGAGGAGGAGGAGGAGGAGGCACATGCCTAAAAAAGAGACTATTGCAAATAATTTTGATAGTTTAGGGGGCTGGAGCAATAGCACAGTGGGTAGAGTGTTTGCCTTGCACGTCACACACCTGAGTTCAATCCCCTGCTTCACTTATGGTCCCCTAAACACTATCAGGAGTAATTCCTGAGTGAAGAACCAGGAGTAATCCATGAGCATCACTGGGTGTGACCCAAGAAAAAAAAAATAGGTTTTATGGTTTTAGGTTCTGCAACATATTAGAAGTTTGCATGCTATATTTTACTCTAGTTTATGAAATGCTGCTTCTGGAATCTATAACTTTCTGTAGACTTTATGAGCTTAGCAAAAAAACATGAGAATAGGAGGGGATATTGCTATTTGATCCCAGAGAATTTTGAAAGAACATATTGTATGATGTAATCTAAAATAATGCTCTCAAATGGACTTTTAAAGACCAAGTCAGCCAAAAGATCTATGCAGATGACCGCAATATGAAATTACTCGTGAAGTGATCAATGAACCCCCGTAGTAGAATCCAGTAAGATATTGAATGAAGATAAGAGATGATTATTCATTAGGTATGGCACCATAGATCTTCAGAATTCTGATTTCTAAGAAGAATCACAGTAACTGGATACCAAAAGCTTTTATCACTGGAAATGGAGTTGATTTGTATGTTGAGCAGGAGGAACAGGAGCACTCAGTATTTGGGCCGCTGATGTGGCTAATGTTTGGAAATCAGAGGAAAGGGAAGAGGGGAGCTGACTGCGCTCAAGAGGAGCGTCATGTATGTACACTTTGATAGTCTTTGCTCTTTGACTAAATGCACAAGATTAACGAGTTTAAGCCAAGATGTCATTCACAAGGATCTATGATTTGACTGGAGATCCTGGAGGCCGTGTCATTTTGGTTGTCGTCCAATAAGGCGAGCACAGAAACTGCTCTATGAAACAGTTCGGGCTCTGTTGATTGAGTTGGGTTTTGGAGTTAGGGCAATTTGATTTCTGTAGTGCTCTTATAAACCAATGAAAATACTCAATCAGACCCTTCAAAGGTTCGTTAGGTAAAATTAATAGTAGAAATATTAGTAGTAGTGTAACACCAGTAGTAGTGCTATGAAATTTCCTTTTTGCACTTTGTTCAAATATGTACTTCTATTTCCAAAGCATAGTGAATAATCTGTTCTAGTCTTTGGCAGTAGCAGCAAAGTACAGAGTAACCATCTTATCCTTTATTGCTATGAAATTACAGTTTCAAGGGACTATTCTAATGAAGTAGTAAAATATATTAATTTTATTAACCTTAACCTTGAGTATGCTTTCTTATAATTTGCATAATGAAATTTTATTTTTGCATTGTAAAAAAGAGCCATCACAATTTGAAGTAAAATGGTTGTATCTCCTTATATGATTAAGTTGTAAACCCAACTATTTCTTTTTTTCAGAATAATGATTTTATATTAAATTCTGACTAACATAAAACTATAAAACAAAAAAGAATGTAAATGTTTATTGATACATAAAATGCATTATTAATGATGAAAATTTCAACCTGTCACTTTAAAGAAATGATCTGACATAAGAAATTGACCAAAATTATTTTAATTCTTGGAATCAAAGATTTCCAAATTGATGCAATAGAAAACTACATATCCAAAAGTAAAGTGACCGTTCAGCAAGAAAACGGTGCATTGTCAGGCAGAAATAGTACAGCAGAAAATTTTGCTTGCTGCCGACCTACATTCAATCTCCAGCATCCCATATAGTTCAGCTAGCACAGAGTGGAGTGATTCCAGAGTGGAGCTCCAGGAGTAGTAACCCCCTGAACATCACCGAGGGGCAGAGTGATAGCCCAGTGGGTAGGGCATTTGTCTTGCACTCAGCTAACCCAGGATCGAATGATCCTTGGCATCCCGTATGGTCCCCCAAGCACCGCCAGAAGTAATTCCTCTGTGCAGAGCCAGGAGTAACCCCTGAGCATCACAGAGTGTGACTCAAAAAACAAAAAACAAAGAAACAAAAAAACGAAAAAACATCACTGGGTGTATACCTAAAAACTAGAGACGGTGGGGGAGGGAGGGAGGGATTTAGAGCGAGATTCACTGTTCTCACAGGGAACAACAATAATATAATGTCTAACTTGTCCTTAAGAACATGAACTACAAAAACAATAAAAATGCTAAAATCTGTGAAAGAGGTCAAATCAGAAATAGCCTATAAAATTATAGCCTTCAAAGTAAGGGGACGGGGCGATAGCCCAGCGGGTAGGGCGTTTGCCTTGCATGCAGCCGGCCTGTGCCAGCGTGGGTTCAATCCCCGACAGCATCCCATATGTTCGTTCCCCTGAGCACTGCCAGGAGTGATTCCTGAGTGCAGAGCCAGGAGAAACCCCTGAGCATTGCTGGTGTGACCCAAAAAAGAAAAAAAAAGAAAGAAACAAAGTAAATGTGAGATAAAGTAAAAGTTAATTGGGGAAAATAACAGAAATTTTTTTTTTGTCAACAGACCTGTTGCTACAAAAACAAACAAAAAATACAAAACAAAAATCTTGAAAGATATTTTCCCTGTAGAAAGGAATTCAGTATGTTGTGTTAAGCCTATAGGAGTGAATGGAAATGTGACAATATATGAATAGATTTGTGTCTATAAGGATGTTTTCTTAACTGTTTTTATAAGATGTTAAATTATGACATTAATTTCAAATATAATTTCTTCATTGTGAGGCTTCTGTGTGTTACAGACATCTCATACACATACATTTAGATATTGCTTATTTGGTAATAAAAATTCTGCCTGTTCAAGGTTATGTGATGGCATAGAATGACAATGTCTGAGGAGAACATTAGTTGAGATTGTACACTCTGATTATTTTAAATTACTGCTAGGTCGATTGCATTCTGACTCACTGTCCTTTGAGGGACTCAGAGAGGACCTGGCATAGAATAACCTCTATATGGTTGAGATGTTAGAGATCTAAATCTAAATGCCATTAAGTCACATAGAGTTTATGTGCTTTAATTTTTTATTCTTATGTGGATTTTTTTATCTGCAAATAATAATGAACATTGTGGGAAGGAAAGGAAATACTTGTGCACAGACAAATTTAGGAAGAGTTCAAATTACTTAAGAAATACTAAGTATATTCATAGGTATATCCCATAATTCATTTTTAGTTGAAATGTATTTCCCTACTTCATATTTTTATCTTTATTTATTTTGGCACGGAGTCACACCCATCAATGCTCAGGGGCTATTGCTGGCTCTGCACTCAGGAATTATTCCTAGTGGTGCTCAGGGGACCATACAGGATGCCGATGATCGAATCTGGGTCAGGCAGCATGCAAGGCAAACTCCTTCACTGCTGGACTATTGCTCCAGCCCCAGTCTGCTTCATATTTGTTACCCATAAAACAGGAGTAGGTTTTATATCAAAGACACACAGTGTAACATAGGACATAGATGGCAAAGAGCTATGAAATACTTATATAAAGACAAATGCAGATGTTGTAGAAACATAGAAGAGCTAGGTAATGTTTTCTCTCCTGGGAATATCAAAAAAAGATTATTTATTTGAAATCATATTGCAAAAGTAGTTTCTTTATTGAGAAACTCCTGGTATCAAATATGTTGATGATCCATCTGAAACTTGTGTTTCTAAAAAGTCAGGAGAAGATAAAAATCTAACAATGGTATAGACAACAAGTTTCAGAATGTGACATCTGTGGTTTGTATTCATGTCTTTTCATTGAAAAATGGAGGATCCTTGCCAAAGGCTTTGTGTAAAAAGGAAATCAACAGTTTGCGTGCAGAATATTTAATAGCACACTTTAATTTGGTTTTTTAAAATGAATAAAAAACAGAATTGAAGTGTCAGTTTTACATGAATCTTGGCTACTCAGCACTATCTCCTGGGGTTTAAGTTAATGAATTTTAATACTAGAATTTTGGGTCTGCTTGAAGGTCTTATAAAGTCTTTGTGTTCTGGTATTCACTCACATAAAATCTGTTTAATGTTTTTCATTACCAAAATGATGATTCAAAGATAAAACTGTAACTGATAGAAAATAATATTAATTTTTTGGTAATGGGTGAAAATAACACAGATAAATAGTATCTGTTATCCTAGTAAGGGCAACCCCATAGTTTCCAAATGATACAGCACTTAAAATCAATACACTTGGTTTTTCATATTTCTATGTATCCCTCTAAATCATATATGTTTTTATACACTTGTCAGATACCAACATAACAGTACTGTTTATTTTCCACATAGGTAGGAGTAGAAAAAGAACTACAGTTGAGAGAGAAAAGCACTGATTTAAAGAAGAATCTCTTATGTAACTCAAAAGGGGAAAATGTCTAGATTATAAAAATAGGCATGGGTCAGAGATACTGTGGAAATACTCAGTGAACTGAAGGTCTCACTAAGAATTCTTTACCCAGCAAAGAATTATTTCACGTTCAAATATGAAGGAAAGATACACAACTTCATGGATAAGCAACAACTCAGGAAATTCTTAGACTCAAACCAACTTTAAAAGAACTGAAGAGTCTGCTGTAAGATAATACAAAAAGCACAACAAGTTTAAAAAAGAAAGATGGCAAAAAAATCCCATGACAATAATTTCTCCCAATGCCAATGGTCTAAATGCACCAATTAAGAGACACAGAGAGGTAAAATGGATTATAAAACTGAATCCAACATTCTGCTGCCCACAAGAAACACATCTGAATAATCAGAGCAAACACAGACTAAATGTCAAAGGCTGGTAGACAATTCTCCATGCAAATAACTCCTCCAAAAAGTCTGTGTGGCCATACTAGTATCTGACAATATAGACGTCAGGCTGAAAAAGTTTAGAAGGGACAGTGAAGGACATTTCTTAATAATTAAGGGATATGTATATCAGGAAGAAATTACACTACTAAGCATATATGCATTCAACTAAGGGCCAGAAAAATACTTAAAACAACTGCTAATAGACCTCAAAAAATACATTAACAGTAGCACAATAGTAGTTGGAGACTTCAACATGCTTTATCAGCTATTGATAGATCAACAAGACTGAAACTCACTGAAGAAATACTGGCACTGAAGGAAAGAATGGAAGAAAGAGAGATGATTGACATATACAAGGCTTTCCATCCCAAAACAGGTTGAATACACATTACTCTCCAGTACACATGGAACATTCACCAAGATAGACCACATGCTGAGCCACAAAGCATACCTCAATAAAATAAAAAAGAAATTATGTCAACTATCTTTTCGGACCATGATGCACTGAAAATGGAAGTTAACCATATACAGCAACAGGGAGTCAAACCAAACACCTGGAAATTGAACAGCTCACTGCTGAACAACCAATGGGTCATAGAAGAAATCAAAGAGGAAATCCAAAGATTTCTGGAAACAAATAAAAATGAAGATACCAACTATCAGAACTTGTGGGACACAGTGAATGCAGTGTTAAGAGGAAAGTTCATAGCTCTGAAAGCATGCATCATGAAAAAAGATAGGTTCCACATAAATAATCTGACTTCACAGCTCAAAATATTAGAAAAAGACCAACAAAAGCAGTCAAACCCAGGCAGAAAGAAGGAAATAAAACTTAGAGAGGAAGTCAATGAGCTGGAACCCCAAAAAAAAAAAAATCCAAAAGATTAATGAAACCAAGAGCTGGTTCTTTGAAAAAATAAACAAGATCGACAAACCACTGGCAAGACTTGTAAGGAAAGGGAAATTGAGAACCTAAGTAAACAGAATCAGAAATGAAAATGGGGACATCACAACAGAAACCACAGAAGTTGAAAAATCATCAGAGATTACTTTGAGAGTCTGTTATCCATGAAACTTGAGAGCCTAGAAGAAATGGATAAATTTCTGAAGTCCTATAACCTCCTACACCTAAAACAAGAAGAGATCTAATAAGCCTAAAACAAGAAGACAAAATTAGCCTATCATCATTGAGGAAATTGAAACAGTAATTAAAATCTGCCCGAATACAAAAACCCATGTCCAGATGATTCACTAGTGAATTCTTCCAAACCTTTAAGGAGGACCTACTACCAGTCCTTTTCAAGCTCTTCCAGAAAATAGAAGAAACAGAAACACTCCCAAAATTGCTTCTACGAGGCACATATCACCCTGATACCCAAAGCAGGCAGAGACCACACACACACACACACACACACACACACACACACACTCACGCACACACAAACTGCACGCAATGTCCCCGATGAACACAGATGCAAAGATCATCAACAAATTACTGGCAAACAGAACCCAAAGACTTATCAAAAGATTATACATCATGATCAAGTAGGATTCATCCAGGAAATGTAAGATGGTTCAACATTTGCAAGTCAATCAACAGAATACATCATATCAATAAGAGAAAAAATTAAAAAACATATGATCATATCAATAGACAGAGAAACATTTGACAAGATCCATCACCTATTCATGATTAAAATCCTCCAGAAAATGGGAATTGAAGGGAACATCCTCAATATAGTCAAAGCCATCTACCAAAAGCCCACAGCGAGTATCATTCTCAATGGGGAAAAATTGAAAACCTTCCCCTAAGATGAGGGACATGAAAAGGTTGCCCACTTTCACCAATTTTATTCATTATGGTACTTAAATGCCATTAGAGCTTGTCTTGTCTGCATTGTTCCATTTTCTTTTTGCCATATTGATGCCAGCACTGCAATTTGTGTTAAGTCACCTTGAGTGTGAGTCACTCATTGTATACACTTGTATCTCCACGTTAAAGTCAGTGACATCTCACTGTCTTTACCAATGACTAAAGAACATTTCATGAAACTAGATGAGTAGACCAATCAATGTGTTTTATTTTTTGAATTTGTGATAACTTATTCTCTAAGGGAATTTTTTCAATTTATACTTCATCTGACCTTAAGAATGTCCAATTATTAATCCTCATTTCAGCTATGTTTCTTTGTTAAGATATCTCTATCCATCTATGGTTACAGATATCTATGCCTCGGTGTTTACATACTTTCAGAAATTTTATTGAAACAGTTAAACTTTTTCTATTTTAAAACAACTTACATGTATATTTTTTAAATTTCAATTGCTAGGGGTGCAAAATGTTATTTGTTTACTTGTGTTTTATCCTAACTTAATTATTTTTATCTTCTATTTGACTCTGTTCTTTATTGTCTTAATATATGATCTATTATCTTTTCATTTAAAATAATTCTGAATACACTTTTCATCATTTCAACAAATGTTAAAATGTAAATCTACAACTATCAGATGAATTATTCTTTGCTTCAAGAGTGGCCATTTCTATGTTTCCACATTTGCTTATCTATATATTCACCACTTAACCTTCAAGAAAACCTGTCATCTCCAGCTTATGCTAACTTCATTTACCTTTTACTCACATTGTTATGAGATCTATAAGACTACATTTCTTAAAATCGAATTATACTCTTGCCAACCTTCTGCAATTTTTGTATGTGCCTGTTCACAGAACTCTACAACCCTTGGTATTCACCTTATTCTAAATGCAAGCATAGTTTTCACCTTCTGATTCAGCATTGATTAGACTGACCTGGCTAACTGAATGGGACCTTGTTGTCTTTACAATTCCAGATGCTTCACTGATATTCAGTGAAGCAGCTGACCTGCAAAGGAAGATTTTTATATCTGTGACAGTATGTGAGTGAGTAGCTGCCCTCCCTTATCAAATTCTTTGTCAAAGACTTTAAGATTGATTACTTTGTTCCCTGCGGTAATGAATATTCTGAGGCAATAGATGATAGAGTCTTTCTTCTGAGTAACTTGGTGAAATTTTTATTTTTTTTGCCTAAAGTTATTTTTCCCTCTTTTATATCTCAAAGAATTTTATATTGCTTATTGTGTCTTTCCACTATTATATGCATGGCACCCACTATTAGTTAGGTCTGTAACTCTCCTTGTCCTTTTGATTTTTGTCTTTGTATTCCAACCTGCACAAAACCTTGCTTTGAAGTTAGCATGCACAAAAGAGTAAACATAAAACATTGTTAAAGAGTGATTCCGGATTTGAGTGATTTCATTTCTCAAGTTAAATATCTCTGCAGTTTTTGCAATGAGTATATTTGCTTTCATAATCATAGAAATTAAAGAATTTTATGTGTTATTAAGTTTGTACTCTTGAAGTAGCTTTATGAAAAAGTTCCAAAATCATTAAATCTAATTAGACTGAAATGTTCCAATTATTATCTATGCTTTTATTGTGCTTCATTTTGAAAATAATTATAAACATGAAAGGGAAATGAAAACTTTTATTTTTTGCCTAGTTTCTTAATTAAAATCTATATTTCTTATCATGGCCTTAGTTTTATCATATATTATACCTAGAATTCTTATATGCATAGCTATAATAATATTACTATGAAAAATAAATCTTTACGTCAACTTTATGAAGTCTAAAAACTATTTTATATTTTTTGTTTATTTGTTTTGGGGCCATACCCACTGTGCTCAGCCATACTCCTGGATCTGCGCCTGATGATATCATGTAATGGTGAGGATCAAACTGGTCACATGCAGCATCGCACGCCCTGAACTATCTCTCTGACAGTATATGCATATTTTTAGTGAAAGTGGTGTTTAATATTTTTTATCTAATTGTGCTTTCTCTCTCTTAGTTTCCTACAATCTTTAGATTTCCTTCTCTTGTTTGCCAGAACCCATTCTTTCTTAAGAATTAATTTGCTGTGAAACATCATAGGCACTACATTTCCCTTAATTTCCTTATTTCCTTTTCTATTTTTTTGCATCATTAACTTAACAGGAATCAGGTAAACAATGTCAAATTGGCAAACCATTTTTTCAATGAGTACAAGCTTTAACACATTCCAAAATCATTAAACAACAATTAATGCTATATTTATAACACCATGTTGGTGATTTTCAACTTTGAGAAATGAAAATGGATCTTCTTATAATTAGTTATGATTAAATATAAGCTATTAAATATTTAACAACATATAACCTGTTGCTTTCTTCTCATTTCAATGTCTCTATGGAGTTTAAATTTCAAAAGGAAAGATGTCTTTTTTTATGATGGTCATAGTCCCTGTTTTCTTGTGATTTTTTCAGATTCTTTATAAATATTTGTCCAAAAAATTTACTTCTAGTAAAAAAAAGACATGACAGTTAAGAAGTATAACTTAGATAAAAAGAATTCTAAGGAAAAATTGCACAGGGAAGGGAACAGTGTGCAAATAATCATTGGGAATTTAATACCAGGCTAGAACTGAGCATTGAATATGGGCAAAGGAATATACATGATAGCATCAAAGTGTATGTATTGCAAGCCACAATGTGTAAGAGAAGGAAGAGCGGGAGAGATGCAGACAGAGAGAAAAGAAAGAGAGAGAACTAGAGAGAGAGAAAGAGAGTAAAGAGAGAAAGAACCTGCCATAGAGGCAGACTGTTGGAGAGGGAGGGAATCGTGACATTGGCGGTGGGAAATGGGCACTGGTGGAGGTTTGGGTGCTGGGACACTGTAAGACTGAAACCCAAATATGAACATCTTGAACATCTTTGTTCAAGATCATTTGACAAGATCCAGCACCCATTCATGATTAAAACCCTCCAGAAAATGGGAATTGAAGGGACTTTCCTCAAGATAGTTACAGCCATCTACCAAAAAGCCCACAGCGAGCATCATTCTAAATGGGGGAAAATCGAAAGCCTTCCCCCTGAGATCAGGGACAAGACAAGGTTGCCCACTCTCACCTCTTTTATTCAATATAGTAATGGAAGTACTTGGCATAGCAATAAGAGAAGAAAAAGGACATTAAGGGCATCCAGATACGCAAGGAAAAAGTCAAGCTATCATTATTCGCCAATGAGATGATATTATACCTAGAGAACCCTAAACTCTCTACCAAAAAACTCCTAGAAACAATAGACACATATAGTAGAGTGGCAGATACAAAATCAACACCCAAAATTTGGTGGCTTTCCTATATACAAATAACAAAAAGAGAAGAAAGGGATATTTAGGAAACGATTCCATTCACAATTGTGCAATAGAAAACCAAATACCTAGGAATCAACTTAACCAAGTGCGTAAAGGACCTATATAAAGAAAACTTCAAGACACTGCTCCAAGAGATAAAGCGGACACAAGGAAATGGAAACATTCCCTGCTCATTATGGGGAAAATCAACATTGTCAAAATGGTAATACTCCCTAGAGATCTGTACAGATTCAATGCAGTCCCTATAAGGATACCCATGATATTCTTCAAAGATATTGACCAAATGCTCCAGAAATTTGTATGGAACAATAAACCCCCAAAGATAGCTAAAGCAATCCTCGGGAAAAAGAAGATGAGAGGCAAAACCTTTCCGAACTTCAAACTCTGCTACAAGGCAGTAGTAATTAAAACAGCGTGGTATTGGAATAAAAACAGACCTGTGGACCTATGGTATAGAATTGAGTATCCTGACACCCAACGTCAAACTCTTGATCAGTTACTGATCTTTGATAAAAGGTGCAAAGTGTCCAAACTGGAGTAAGGAAAGCCTCTTCAACAGTGGTGTTGGGAAAACTGGGCAGCGACATGTGAAAAAATGAATTTGGACCTGTGTCTAACACCATGCACAAAAATCAGATCAAAATAGAATAAAGATCTCAATATCAGTCTTGAATCCATAAAGTACATTGAAGAAAATATAGGAAAATCCCTCGACGACATTGAAGCTAAAGGCATCTTCAAAGGTGAAACATCACTAGCAAAGCAACTAGAAGAAAAGATAAACATATGAGACTACATGAAACTAAAAAGCTTCTGCACCTCAAAAGAAACAGTGACTAAGATACAAAAGTAGTCCACAGAATGGGAAAGTATATTCACCCAATACCCATCTTATTAGAGGTTAATATCCAGGATATATCAGGCACTGGTAGAACTTTACAAGAAGAAAACAAACAACCCCATCAAAAAATGGGGAGAAGAAATGAACAGAAACTCCAGCAAGGGAAGAAATTTGAATGGCCAAAAAAATATGAAAAAAATGCTCATCATCACTAATCATCAGAGAGATGCAAATCAAAACAACAATGAGATATCATTTTACACCACAGAGACTGGCACATATTCAAAAGAGCAAGAACAATAAGTGCTGGTGTGGATGTGGTGAAAAGGGGACACTCATCCATTTGTTGGTGGGAATGCCAGCTGGTAGAGCCTTCCTGGAAAACAATATGGACATTCCTCCAAAGAATAGAAATTGAACTCCCATTTGACACAGCCATACCACTCCTGGGAATCTACTCTGGGAAACCAAAAATACGCAGTGGAAACACCATCCCTACTTTTGTTCATAGCAGCATTATTCACAATAGCAAGAATCTGGAAGCAACCAGAGTGCCTGAGAATCGATGACTGGATAAAGAAATTTGGTACATCTACACAAGTTACAGGTAACTCCTGAGCACCACTGGATTTGGTCCAAAAACAAACAAATAAGAAAACAATCAGAATTTTTATATGCTTTTATTATAAATTCTTATTAATATTTTTCAACTCAAAAATAGAAATATAAGCTAAGCCTTTTAATGTAAACTATATATTTAACTTGTTTATAAATATAAATAATAAAATCCTAAATTAATATATCTGTGATTTTACTTGCTATTTCTTGGGAAAAATGGCTTAGTCCCAGACTTCACACCAGTGAATATTACTGTGAATAAATTCATGGAAATTATACATGTTAATAAAATAAAAATAATAAAAGGCCACATGTTGAATGATTATATTTATGAGTATTTCCAGAAAAATTATACTTATTGAGACATGTATTTGGTTGTATGAAGATGGTTTAGCAGGGAGAAACTACATATTGGCAGTATGAATCATTTGGGATAAAAATATAAGTTCTGAAACTTAGATCTCAAGGACTGCAATATTATATATTTTTCAAATTTATAGAATGAATAAATTTCATTGAATTTTATTCTTTGATAAAATCGTTCAGTTTTATTGTTAAAAATAGATGAATCTCACATAGAATCAAATGTATTTTCAACTGTTTTGAAAGAAATAATGCAGAGATTTTTTTTAACAAAAAGAACATTTAATTAAAAAAATAGAGCCAAAAATTAAATTTGGACTAGTGAATTCTAGAGGGAAAATCATTATAGTTTATTTTGTTAATAATCTTATAATTAAAGTAGTAATACAGTATATTACTGTATTATATCAAATTCTCTAACTACTGAAAATGTTTCTTAAGAAAAAGAATTAAAAGTTCCAAAAGTTCAATGTACATTTCTGTTGAAAGACTATTTCCTAAATAACTCAGATGGTTAGTGCAAATGCTTTGCATACCAGAGCTCAAGTTCAATACCTGGCAGTATGTGGCTCCCCCCAAAGTCTCTGCACTATACCAGGAGTAGATCCATGAACACCACTGGGTGTGATACAAAGACCAAAAAGGTAAACAAGGCATTTCTCTCATCATGGGTCTTTTTTTTTTTTTTTTGCTTTTTGGGTCACACCCGAGATGCTCAGGGGTTACTCCTGGCTCTGCACTCAGGAATTATTCCTGGCGATGCTCAGGGGACCATATGGGTGCCAAGGATTGAACCCGGGCCGGCAAAGGCCGGCTGCGTGCAAGGCAAACTCCCTACCTGCTGGTCTATCACTCCGGACCCATCATGTGTCATTTGAAATGAGTGAGAATCTCATTCATTTAAATGACATGCATAAATTATATATTTTATGTGTGTCATTTGGCACACAGGAATTGTGCAGCAGATAGGGTATTGCTTTTGCATGCAGTTGACCTAGGGTTGATACCGCACCTCATATAGTTCCTCAAACACTGCCAGGACTGATCTTTGAGCACAGGATACAGAGCCAGGAGTAAAGCAGAACAATAGTAAAAGAGACCCCCTCAAATCAGAAACTATCAAAATGAAATGGACCCACATTCTATCCTGGCCCTCTGAACACTGCCAAGAGTGATCCCTGAGCACAGAGGCAGGAGTAAGCCCTGAGAACTGTTGGGTTTGTCTCCAAAACAAAGCAAAACAAACAATAATTGTAGCCAACAGCACTTTAAAATAAACTTTAATGAAACCTGACACATTGACACAATCTTATTAACTAGATGCAAATTACCATATCCCTTAAATTATAGTTTTCAAAGTTGACATTTATTGTTTTGTATTAAAAATTTTTATTTGTTTACTGAACAACTGCTTGTTGTTGATCGACTATG
This sequence comes from Cryptotis parvus, assembly GCA_021461705.1. NCBI lineage: Eukaryota > Metazoa > Chordata > Mammalia > Eulipotyphla > Soricidae > Cryptotis > Cryptotis parvus. Next base: position 289,804 of record JAJIBD010001317.1, on the reverse strand, counting down.
TGCCAGGCACTGGTACATTGTTTTAAAAAAAATCCCATTTCTGTCCATGTGGCATTTAAATTATAGTGCAGAAATAATACCATTCATGACCATTAAAGATGATACAAAGTAAAGAATATTTTTACCAAAGTGCTTTAAAATTCTAGAGTAAGATTAGTGTTATCTGGGAGGTCAGATCCTAATATCGAAGAGGGTGTTCAGGGAGTCTCAATGTCAGTGTGATATTTGAGCAGAAGCTCAAAGCACGAAGACACTGAGGATTTGTTACCTTCAGAAGAGAGGAAAAGCCAGAGGGCAGGACTGACAGTGGCTGTGCATGTTAGCAGGAAAGTGATGGGTGTGACTGTAGTTGAGCAGGCTGGTGTGTCTGGTGCAGAGTGGACGGACCTTGCAGATCCAAGTGGATGCATTAAAAGGAAAGACTATGACTATTGTAAACCTTTTGTATTGGTCTGAATTTCTACTCTGAATGAAATGGAGAGCATTTGTTGACTCCTGAGCAGAATAGGCTCTAACATGGGTCACTATTATAAACATTACCTGTGTATCAGTGTCAAGAATATACCAAGGAAAGAGATAGAAAGGAAAGGAGAAGAAAAGGAGATAGAAGTAGTATGACTCACTCAGGAGTCACTCCCAATGTAACAGCAATAAAGAAGGGAGGGATGGAGGGAGGGAGGAAGGGAGGAAGGGAAGGAAAAAGGGAGGAAGGGAGGAAGAAAGGAAGGAAGGAAGGAAGGAAGGAAGGAAGGAAGGAAGGAAGGAAGGAAGGAAGGAAGGAAGGAAGGAAGGAAGGAAGGAAGGAAGGAAGGAAGGAAGGAAGGAAGGAAGGAAGGAAGGAAGGAAGGAAGGAAGGAAGGAAGGAAGGAAGGAAGGAAGGAAGGAAGGAAGGAAGGAAGGAAGGAAGGAAGGAAGGAAGGAAGGAAGGAAGGAAGGAAGGAAGGAAGGAAGGAAGGAAGGAAGGAAGGAGGGAAGGAAGGAAGGGAGGGAGGAAGGAGGGAAAGGAGGGAATGGAGGGAGGTAGGGAGGGATGAAGGAGGGAGAGAAGGATGGAAGGAGGGAGGAAGGAAGGGTCAGGGCCATAATTGCTATCAGTGACCCTGTTTTGATTCTGACCAAAATGCTCTCCATTCTATTTCAGGATGCAGTGCCAGAGCACTGTTAGGTATGGACCTGGAGGTCCCTGAGAACACTTGAGTGATCCAAAGCATCACTGTGTCTTCAGATCCTTCCATTGTATTACTAGTCAAGTAGGTGCAAGTCACAGAGATGATCCCTCATATCTTCTGAGCACTATTTGGACATTCTCCACTCAAAAATATAGAAGAAAATAAAATAAGAAAATTTGTGGTAATGTAGATGAGGTTCAGATCAGGATGTTTTCAGTGGAAATAGAAAGAACTGATTGTGTTTTAGAAATTGTGATGAAGTATGTGCAACATAGTTCACTAGTGGGTTCCATGTATGAATTGAGAAGGTAATGGTGAGGTTGTCTGCAAAAAGAGCAAGGGTGGGAGAGGGACCTGAGTTCAGTTTTGAACGTGCCAAGTTTAAGAGCCGTACTTGTTATGTAGATGAAAATGCATAGCTGTCATTTAAAATCTGAAGTTCAGTTCAGATCTAGGATAATGATAGGAATTTGAGAGTTCTAGCTGAGGGATGGTTCTTCCAAACCACTGAGTAGAATGAGATCCCCTCTGGAGTGAGTGCAGAGGAGAGTTTCAGGGAGACCAACGAGGGGCAAGCTCTGCATTTGATACGTGATAGAGAAGAGAACTCTCACCTAACTTGGATGCAGACCTTTATTTTTCCTCTGTTAAGCAGAAGGATGGATAAGTGCAACTTTCTGAAAGCCAAATGACGTCGGAGTTTCAACTACTGGTAAATCATTTAAGTCTTGTGAGACTAGAGCATTGGATTTAACAATCTGAGTCCAATTCAGGAAGGTTCTTCAATGCAAACACACATGGAAAGGTAGTATCCATCTGCATTCGGAATGAGCTAGAGAAACAGGGCATGTGCTTGTCAAAGCTGTAAATGGTTCAGATGAATAATAGATGAGAAAATAAGTTCTTAGAGAAATGCTAAAGGCAAGAGTCATAATGTAATTAGTAGAGAGAGGAGGAGCTCTTTATCACACTAAGCCCTTCTGAGCAATTCAGTCTTAAACCTTTGGATGGGGCACGTGCAGGTAGAACTAACAGTAAATTTTAAGGAAGAGATAACAGATCACATGGAGGGTTCTTAGGATACTGACTGTGAGGGATATTGCAGAGTCTGAATAGGAGTGGCACTATTTTATTAGATTTCTATTTAATTTAATTTTTATGGAGTCACCTTGAGACAGAGTTACAAGTCTGTTCATGATCAGGTTTCTTTTTTCTTTTCTTTCTTTTTTTGTTTGCTTTTTGGGTCATACCTGGCATATGCTCAGGGGTTACTCCTGGCTCTGAACTCAGGTGGTAAGTGCCTGAGTTCTCCTGGTGGTGCCCAGCAGACCGTATGGGATGCCAGGGATTGAACTTGGGTCCGGTGCATGCAAGACACACGCCTTACCCTCCGGATTATCACCCTGGCCCACATGATCGGGTTTCAGTCGATAATGTTCCAACATTCTTCCTTCCACTGTTAAAGATCAAGTTCAAGTGCCAACCCGGGATGCCAAATGTCAGGACTCAAGAAGGGGAACCCCCAAAGGCTCCCCAGGGCCCCAGGCCCAAGGGACCCCCAGGAGCCCAGTCCCCAAAGTTCTTGGATCAAAGGATAACCTAGTATCAGATATTGGGGCCCAGCAGTGCCCCCAAAAGTACTCACAATCCATTAAGGAGTCCAGTCTGTGTCCAGGGCCGACGATTCCCCTGACAGGCAGGTAAAAGAAGAGACCACAGGCTCTTGAAGCTGCCCTTTAATGTCTTCCCTCACTCCTCACTCCACCTCACTCCAGGAACCTCTCCAGAGACCTCTCTCTCTATCTCTCTTTCTCCCCTCCCTACTTCCCTCCTTCACTTTCTCCCTCCCTTCCTCCTGGTTCTCCAGCAGGTCTCTCTTCTCAGGGCATCTCTCTTCAGGACATCTCTCCTCAGGGCATCCCTTTTCATGTCCCCTCTCAGGTCTCGCTTTTAGGACCTCTCTTCTCAGGTCTTCTGTTCAGGGCTTCTCTCTTCAAGACCTTCCCCTCTTTTCTCTCTTCATCTGTCCATGTCTGTCTCTCTGTTTCTTGATCTTTATTTCTCTGTCTCTGTTTCTCTGTTTAAATGTCTCCTCTCCTGGTCCTCTCATTTCAGGTACTGTCTTTTTCAGGCTGGCCCTCTGGCTCCTAGTTTTCCGGACCTTTCTTCCTTTAGGTCAGCCCTCTAGATCCTAGCCTCGGCCCTGTGGCCCTGTGGCCCTGCTCTGACTTGCAGGTCCTATTTTCTACTGTCCTCAGGTATTGATATGAGTAAAATAATTTTATGCCTGTCCCTTTCCTTTGGACTCATTTCATTCAGCATAATACTCCACATGTTCATCATTTTCACTAACAGCTGCATAGTATTCCATGGCATAGATGTACCAGAGATTCTTTAACTAGTCTTTTGTTTTCGGGCACATGGGTTGTTTCCAGATTGTGGCTATTCAGAATAGTGCTGCAATGAACATAGAAGTGCAGTTTCTTCTGCGTTTTGGGGACCCCAGAGTATAGTCTTAGAAGTGATCTGAAAGGTATATGGAAAGTAAATATCTGTCTTTTTGAGGAATGGCCAAATTGTTCTCCCAAAAGGCTGGACCAGTTGGCATTCCTACCAACTTTGAGCATCAACTTTGCCAGTGGAATCCTGCCCTGGTGCCAGAACTCAACTAGTGTGTGGAAGATGTCAATGTATCAGCCAGCAAGTTCCAGAGGGTCTCTGGATGGAATTGGGAGTGTAATTAGTGGAGGATGGGTCAGTGTGTCGGTGTATGTTTGTGATTGCGTAGCGGAGTAAAAAGCTGTATCTGTGTGAGGAAAGTTAGATATGGAGTTGCTAATAAAAAATAATATCTATCAAAAAGATTTAATAGCTAATTTTTGAAAGATAATTGAAATCTGGTTTTTTCCTGTTAGGAAAAAGCTAAAAATATAAGGGGAAACAACATCAGAAAAAAATTCTTCAGTTCTGGATTACAAACAGAAGTGCCATGGCAATTCAGGTCAGAATAGCTTATAAATAACAAAAATTAAGACTTAAATGAATATATGCCTTTTTCCCTTGCATTACTAGAGATGCCATTAAGAAGTGAAACCCCCTTATATTGTATGAACTTTGCATGGAGGTCTTAGCTTTTTAATATAATTCTCAACTGAAAGGAGCCCAGTCTCCTTGAAATAATGGTCCATTCCAAGCTGTATCAAAGAACAAAATAAGCCTGGAATAAATCACCATGCCTGGGAAGGAAGGAAACACTCAAAGAATGATAGGAAGGACATGAGGACAGCTTCAGCTTCAAAATGACAGTGACAAGCCAGCTTGAGAAAATTATTCTTAATAAGAGTATCAAATTTTATGCATGGAACGTACCTAGAAATCCTGAGAATACAATCATGTAAAGGAGTTTAATGAAACAAAACCTTGACGAGAGAGGAATTCTTTTAAAAAGTACTTCTATCGTGGATATTTGTGCAGGAAGATCCAAGCAGTCTGTTTCGTCACTGCAAAGTGGAGTCAATTGAAATCATAGGCAGAATGTGATGAGATGAGAACTTTTTTTTCTTTTTGGATCACACCTGGCGATGCTCAGGGTTTGCCTCTGAATCTGCACTCAGGAATTACTCCTGTCAGTGCTTGAGGGAATGCCGAAACCTGGGTAGGACACATGCAAGGCAAACACTGCCCACTGTAGTATCACTCCGGTCCCTAGATTGGAACACATTAATATTTCTCTGTTACTCCTAATAAAGTTCTCTGACCAAAATGCAATCATTACGCAACATCAGGCAAAGCCCAGTTGAGATATTTTTTGTAATGCACAATGGTTTTATCATCCAAAGGTGTTAGAAGTGCACAGAAAAGATTGAAGAGCAGTCTAGATTGACACATTTTCAGATTTTTCAATCAAATGAAACAAGTGTGATTCTTTATTGTCTTAATATTTTTTAGGAAGAACAGTATTAGGACAATTAAAAACTTATGGGTTTGCCCAAAGTGATAGTATAACAGGGAGGGCGTTTGCCTTGCATGCAGCTGACCTGGGTTCTATCCCTGGCATCCCATATGATCCCCCAAGCACCACCATGAGTAATTCCTGAGTGCAGAGCTAGTAATTTCTGAGTATTTCCGGGTGTTAACAAAAAAGGGAAAAAAAAATCATGGCGTTTGAGAATTAGGAAGATCATATTAATATAAATTTCCACAATTGAATGGTCAAATTACTGTCATATACTACATTTTCAATAGCCAATATGCAGTAAGTAATTCAGAGAGTAATGTGATATTATGCCAGAAATTAATATGCACAACATTATGTAATCCTTATTTCTGTTTATAAGAGTATTATATACAACAAAATATTAAATAAAATTGTCTTTGTGTAACTGTAATCATAATAGTCCCCCCGGCCTACGCCCACTCATGTCTCCTCAGGTCTTCTTAACGGCTCAGGTAGGGTCGGTCGGTGGGCGCTGGGCCGGGGGGGTGGGTTTGCCTGGCACCCGGCGGGCGCCCCCAGAGGGCCTCCATTTCCACATCGGACTTCTCGTCAGACTCCACAGAGACCGCCTACAGGGCGGTCTAATAAACTGTACTAGAGATGCCTAAAGAGTTGCAGGGGGGTGTTTGTATATGAGTTTAGAGAATGGTTGAGGCTTTATGTTGGAGCGATGCCGGGCTCTTAGCATGAGACAGGACTTGAGTGTTGGGGTGGAGAGTGATAGTGATATAGCAATATCCAATAATACTATATATTTTGGTGTTTAATAAGACTGCATAATAAAATCTAATGACCTTTCATATAGTTTTATCTATGCAAAAAGTTAAGGAAAAAAAGGAAGTGGAAACCAGGAGAAATGGCACTAACAGCAATCGGCCATTAGCCTTCCTTATAAATTTGAAGATTATTAGCCATTTTTACTGATTTTTTAAAATATATTTTCTATTTTATCTTTTTTATATCTATTTTGTAACATGACTACATTAGTGGACCATTAAAACAAGAAATATAGATGTCTTTAATTAATACCCTTTAACGATTTCAACTTGTTACCTAACATAAGCAAAAGAAAAACTCTTGGAATGCATTTTGCATAATGTAATCTATTTTAAGAATTTTTCCTTCCAAAACAATTAATTGCTTTTGACCAAAACCTTTATAATTGTAATTATTCATTAACATTGCTTTTAGCCTGTTACATGATTTTGTGATGTCTAATTTCTGCCAAATTTACTATTTTATTAAATAATAAAATAAAAAATCAATGCACATATAGAATGTAATGATCATATAGATTATTGCAAATAATTTATTATCTGTTATTATAAATTAATTTCTAACTTTCATTATTTTCAATGATCATTTATTTTAACTTATTTACTAACTTTTTATACACTCGGTGGGGGAAACACTTTTCAAAAACAGATGGTTCCATTTAACTATTGGGAGTGATTAGCTGCAAATCAATTCTTTGTTTTAGATGCTAATATTATACCCTTCAATTGCTATCTTTAAAAAAACAAATTTGTTATTTAAAATTTTGTTAAAATAACACAAATTTGAACTGTTTCAATAGAAAGCAATCAATGTGTCTTTTTTCTTGAGTATGGAAAAAGAGCGTTTATGCACATACTTTCTCCCAAACTGATTTAAACAGCTTCAATGTGTCAAAGTTTTACATAATGATGATTCCAAAATGGCTTCAAATTGCAACAAGTCACATTCATTAAGCCATGAATATTGAATAGCAATTATTGCTTAATAGACTTTTTATAAGGCACTATTTACAGTACAGCTGCTAAGTTGCTATAAATTCTACTTGAATATATCATGCAAATATCAACACCTGTGATACCTTTTAGGTATTAAGACCATTTCTGAAGGGTATTCTTAGTCTATCTCTTTCTACCCCATAACTTTTGAGTTTGGACCTTATTTGTATTCTTTTAAAAATCTGTCTCAATGAATAGTTTCTATTTATGATGTAAAATAATAGTTTATAAATAAATATTGAGGGTTTTTAAAAATTCATTAAAGAACTATGATTTATTAAGTTATTGATATTTGACTTTAGGCTTATAAAATATAACTTATATAATCATTCATCTAATGATTTCTACACTAGCTTTGACTTTCTTCCACCAATGTTCCTGTATTCCCTCATGACCACAACCACCCACCACCTCTCCAGCCTGCAACTTGACGCATTACCAAGTTTAAGTGGTTGCAGTTTAAATCTCATGTTTTCAGTTGTTAAGTCTGTGTTTTGTTTATATGGCTATACCACTCATCCATATCACCAGTGTAACTGAAACCTTTATGTCTATCCACCCAATACTTCTGTTCTCTTCTACCTTCAATCTTCCTCCTTTCTTGATTTCTTTAGCTGTCATTCTTCTCTCTTAACATTGGAATAATCTAGGTATATACCTTTTACATACTTTTCCTCATCCCATATTCTATATACCACTGAGAAGTGAGATCATCCTGTGTGTCTTTTTCTTCTGGCTTACTTCACTCAACATTATACCTTCCAGTTTCAACCAGGTTGCTGCAAATTTCATGATTTCATCATTCCTTTCAGCTGCACAGTATTCCATTATATATATATACATAATGGAATAATGTATATATATGTATATATATATATATATATCACATCTTCCACATAATCCATTCATCTGTCGATGAACATCTAGGTTGATTCATTTCTTAGTTATCGTACAGAGTGCAACGAAGAACAACGGTGTGCATATGTCATTTTTTGAAAGAGAGAGTTTATGTTCTGGGGTAAATGCCCCAAAGTGGAATTGCTGGGTCACATGGCAGGTCAATTCTGAGTTTACTGAGACCCCTCCATACTATTTAACACAATGGTTGTAGCAGACAACATTCCCATCAGCAGTGGATGAGAGTTCCACCTTCATCCTATCTCTTCCAACATAGATTGTTTCTACTCTTTTTTGAAACATGCCATTCTCACTGGTGTGAGATGATATTGCATTGTCGCAAAGTCAATTCAAGGTGGATCAAAGACCATGAGATTGGACCAGAAACTGTAAATACAGATGAGGAAAAATTCAGACGAAACACATCAAGATTGGACCTCAAAGTTGTCTTCAATGATTTGAGGGCATTTTTGAAAAAGAAAAGTTTGCTTATTATTCTCAGGACACAGTTATGAAACTGTGTTCTCAGAGGAAAAATTTATTGGAGGAGGCAGTGGAGAGCTAGTCCAGAATGTAGGGCATTTACTTTGCATGCGGCCACAGTGCTTCCACCACGACCCACCGCCACCAATCACCATCAGTAGTGATACCTGATGCAGAGCCAGGAATAAATACTGAGCACCACACCAAGTGTGGTCCAAAGCAAAATAAAAATAAATGTTTCAAAAATGTATATGTGTGTATATATACATATGTATATAGGTACATATGTATATTGTATATGTATATACATATATACATATGTACATGTACATATATATGTATATATGTTATCTGACTTATGGCATATTTATATACCCTCATATATAAATGAAGGTATATGCTGCAAGTCAGATAGAATACTCGAAAAGCTAGAAATTATTATTCATCACTCCAATTTTGCTAATTCTAGGACACAATTACAGTAGAGAAATGCAGATTTTGTTTCTTTTCTGCATCCATTCTCATTATGCATTCTTTCCATAAAGATAGAGAAAGAATTTCCTCTATATTCTCTGCAGTTAAAAAATGTTTCCATTTCTGTCTGTGGTCCATTCTGCGTCCATTTTGGCTATAGTAAACATATTTGGTAGACCCCATTTATGTGAAGGGTGGCCCAGGACTTTGGAGGTTAGCTAAGAAGGCTGTGGGGGTACAGCAGCCCAGGATATCTGGCAAAGCAATTCTGTATGTGGGCATACACTCCACAGATGAAGTCAAGGAGTATTACATGATAGTCAGAGGCTAAATACATTTCTCCAAAGTACTCAGAATTCTCTCTAGAAAACCATTTCTACTATGTTTGGTGACTACAGGAAAGATATTAAAATGATCACTCACCTTGTCTTACCTGGAGGCCACCCTGATTGGACAAGTCCCAGCCCTGCCTGGACCCCAAAGAACTCCAATAGTCATTACTGAAGAACAAAACCAGGAGTAACCCCCAAACAATTCTGAGTGTGACCCCAAAACCAAAGTCAAAATCAATTAAGGAGCTTATTCTTCATACATTTCTAGTTTCCAATTATTGTTATTTTGTGGTTATTGTTATTGTTTTGGGAAAACACCTCGCAATGTTCAGGGTTTACTCCTGGTTCTAGTCTCCTGTGCTCTGGGATGACTCTTGGCAGTGCTCAGGGGACCTAATGTGGAGTTACGGATTAAATCCATCTCAGCCACCTGCATAGAAAACACCCTACCTGCTGTGCTGGCTCTCTGGTTACTATAATTGCAACCATTGATAGTTTTCACCAACCATGACTTTTATAAGAATAAAATAGATTTAATTATATATACAGATGCTTTAGAAACATACCTGTTGAAATATTATTTTCTTCTTTTAAAGACATGTTAACATTGCTTAGTATTTCAAATAATACTAACTTATCATTTGTATAATATTATTTGACTTAGTATTATTTGAATAGTATTTCAAATAATATAACACTTTGAGCAAGATTCTGAACTATTTTGAGTAAGATGAGAGGCTAGGTCAGAGAAATCTAAACATTAACCACAATGATATCTTCCAGCAAATGCACAGCCAGACAATTTTCTCATGTCACAGTCACAAGAGTAATTATTCAAGCCTAGTGGAAAGCCTACAACACAATGGTGTAAGAAGTGCCTGTTCTGGTCTAGGGAGATAATGCAGCAGGAAGGGCACTTGTCCTGCACACAGGCTTCAATGCCTGGCATCCCATGTGGTTCTGAACATCACCAGGAGTTTCCTGAGTACAGAACCAGAATTACTATCTTTCATCTGAAATGGGTGACCGAAGCATCCAGGATTTCATGACCATATACTTAAGACTCCTTTACCCCAGCCATAGGCAAAAGTCTATTTTTTGTAATAAATAAATTCTCTTCTTTTAGGTACTAACTCAGATAACTTGTCCTGTCATAGAATAGTTATCTCTTTCCGTACATGATCACAGCTACACATTTACAGTTACCTGGTTTTAAAAATTCATAATTACTTTCTACTCTGATTTCATACTCTAAGAATAAATTATATATATATATATGTATTTACTGATTTTCCATTGTTAATATAAATAAATGCTGACCAGTTAGTACCATCATCTTTCAAAGTTCATTTTCCATAAAATAATAAAAGAATGAATTAAACATGCATATTTGGAGCTCTATCTACTTTTAGCTAAATTACCACATTTTTAAATCCTTTACATACCAAAATCTGTACTGTGTTTCTAAGGGTGCGTCCTAGCATCTACTAGAATGTGATAGGGTGTGCTTCTTCACTCTATGAAGCCTTTATCTTTAATTTATTAATAGAGATTATAGTACCTATAATATTTATTGTTAATAGAATAAAATTATTGTTCTGCATTTTTGCATTCCTTGTGTGTATATGAGTACATATGTTATGTGTACGCGCGTGTGTATGTGTATTTCCACCTAAGTCTTGTTTCAGGACAGAGGGTTGGCACCTGCATATGTGTTATTTTAGCACCTGTGCAGTGTGTGTGTGTGTGTGTGTGTGTGTGTGTGTGTGGAGGGGCAAGGCCGAGCATGCCATTGCCCTTGGCCCCTTGCAAGCCAGCAGCCCGAACTGAGTGCATCCCCTTCCTGTAGCCAGGAATTGGAAAATCCCCTTAGGAGAAGTGCAGTGGTGGGGTGTTGAGTTGATTGTTGTGGGTTATATTTTTGTTTTTGTTCTGTGTTAGTTTTTATGAGTATTTTTTCCTTTTCTTTTTTTTTTTGTTTTTGGTTGTTTTGGCTTTTAGCAGGGTGGTGGTGGTTTATGTCCAGCAATGCTCAGGGTTAACTCCTGGCTCTGCACTCAGGAATTATTCCTGGAAGTGCTCGGGGACCATATGGGATGTCAGGGATTGAACCCCAGGTTGGCTGTGTGCAAGGCAAACACCCCCCCTCTGTGCTATTGCTCTGGCCCTTAGTTTTGGGTTTTTATATCTTTGGTCTGCACCTGGCAATGCTCATGCAGGGCAAGCTCCCTGACTGCCACTCTCGCCCACATTCATGTGCTTGGATAGGATGTCCGTGTGACTCGTCTGGCAGTGCTCTGCTCCCGTGGCCCCACTGGCTTGCCCCATCTCTTTGGGAGAGGGCACCGACGAGGCTCAGTTCTGGAACAGGATTTTCTCAGTCTTTTCTGGGGCCTCGAAAGAGTCTTTGTGGACTCAGACCCTCTTCTCTGAAGTCTTGTGGTCTGACAATTCAGAAAACCTTTACTTTCTGAGTGAATTTTAGTGTAAACAATCCTATAAGAACCAGGTCACAGCTTTTGTACTTTTATTTCTAATTTCCGGAGGTCGTTTGCTCTGGGCTGTTCCTCCCTTCCCATTATTGTGATCAATGTCACCACTCATCAGGCCAGGACCTCTTTCTCTGTCCAGGTTGCTCCAAAAACGACATACTCGCAGGATGCTGGGGACCCCTATCAGCAGCACACCTCGAGATGGCACTTGGCATGTGGGGGTGGTTCCAGCGGTTGAACTTGCTGGAGCAAGGGTCATTTCCAGGACCCTTGTTTTCTGTTTTTCCAATGTTGGCTGTTATTTCAGGTTCTTGGCCTCTTTTCCCAGGCCACCAGCTCTCTCTGGAGCTAGAATCGGTTCAAGATACTCTGTAAACCTAATGTTGTTGTTCAGCCCCAGCAGTGATCAGCTCTTCTACTATGAAACGATGGTCACAGTGAGGTTGGGAACACAATCTGTGGATACCTAAGTGGGGCTTGGGAGTGAGTTTTAAGGTTTCTGCTCAGTCTTGCAAGAACGCAACATGGCTCCTGCTCACTGCAATCACCACCTTGAGTTTTTTACAGTGAAACTGGTTCCTTGACCACCTTCATTACAGCCAGGGGCAACAACCAATCCACTTTCTGTTTCTATGAGACATTTTTGTTTTATTTTGTTTTTTGATTTTACTGTGAGCTGAACATGATGACTTTATTTTTATTTCACTAAGAGAAAACCTGATCTTTCCCCTCTAACTTTCATCAGTAAATGCTCGAAATGAGAGCCTTCTACTGAGACTATACCACCTACACGGCAGAGCCTGGCAAGCTTCCCGTGTTTTATTTACTTGTTATGTCAAAAACGAGTAACAATTATGGACCTCAGTCCATGACCTGAAGAACGGGTTGAGGCTCTTCCTGTCCCTGGAGCAAGCAGATGCCCTTGGGTTACACTTGCTTGTGACAGGACATATGGAGATGTTACTGGTGCCCACTCAAGCAAATTGATGAACTACGGGAAGACAGTGATACAGTGATGTTATGTGTAACTTCTCTACCTAATTAGATATATAGTAGAGACTTTATAAAGGTATTTCACCATCTTCTTGTACAAATATAACATATACCCTTGAATATTACAGTATTTTTTATTGCTTGGCAGTTACAGTATAATTTCTTTATATTATAATATTGTGTAGCTAATATTGCATTGTAGTTACTGGCTATCTAGAGGTTTATTGTGGAGTTTCTATTTTTAATCTATTTTTTTTTATTTCTAAACATATATCTCATGATGTCCTCTTTGTTCTTTTTCTCTCATGTTCTCCTGCAAATAATACAATTGAAATATTTCACATTATATTTCTTTAAAAAAGAAACGAAAGGCTATACTTATGTCCACTTTGATGTTCAAGGCAGAAACTTGAAATTGCTTTTTTTTTACCACATTGATATATCATCTATAATTCAAAATGCAGTATAACCTAAATTTCCGTGCTCATGTTGCACCTCGGAGAACAACGCTTTGATAATTCTACTCCTGATCCATGTCTAAATTATATCAATTTTCCTCAATAGTGTCTTTTAAATGTTTCTTATTCTCTGGTTTCATTGTTAAGCTTTATTAATGTGAAACTTGGAATCCTCAACAGACCTTGGCAATATAATTCTTCAGATGACATTGCTAATCTTTCAAAATCACTTCTTCTAGCCATCTGTTTAAGATGTTCTATACAAAAGTATGAACTTATCTAGAAGATAAACTTGAAACATCTTTACCTAACAATCAAAATAATCAAAACCCCAATTATCCCCCAGCTGTGTCTTTCCAACTTTCCTGCTTTAGCATGACTTTGTTTCAGCCTATCTGAAACAGCCACAATTACTGAAAATGATGTGAACTGAAAATACATTTCTTATTTATATATGTAAAGAATGCATTATTTGTATGGCAAACATGAACATTATTCACAGCTTTGATCAAACCTAACATTTCCTAAGATTGTCTCTGCTAATCCTAGGGAAAAGTGACTTAGTTTATAAACTGCTGGAAATATATTCTTTTATACTCATTTGCTGCTTAGCACTTGGTAACTTATTGGGTTATTTTTAAGCACATAATATACAGGATAGACCCATTAGCTTTTGCCATCAATGTTTGTCAATCATATTCTCATTGTTACTAACATTGCATTAGAAAAACATTCTTTTGTATTGAATCAGACAAAGAAAGTTCCAACTGATTATTCATCTTGGACTGCAGAATGGTCAGCAAAATCTGGTGGCCAGCAAAATATAGTCACTGTGACTGTAACTAGAAAAGCTTTTTTTTTTGCTTTTTTGGGTCACACCGCCATGCTCGGGGTTTCTCCTGGCTCTGCACTGAGGAATTGCTCCTGGTGGTGCTCGGTGACCAGATGGGATCGAACCCAGGCCAACACAGGCCGGCCGCGTGCAAGGCAAATTCCTTACCCACTGGACTATCAGTCTGGCCCTAGAAAATCTTTAAATGTTTATATATCAAGCTATATTCTTATAAATAATCAGCAATAAAGATCTACAGAGGTTGTAAATAGCTTAAATTAAATTATAGTCAATTGTCAATATACAGACTTTGGGATGTAGCAAAGATTTGTGAGTGGGAAATAAAAGACCTTAGGAAGTAAGTTATCATATGTGGTCTGTGGTTTATGTGGCAGAGTACACATTTTGTATGTATGAGTCCCCAAATCTGACTCCCAGAGCCGTGGAGCCAGAAGTGTCCTGGGTGAGGCCGTTAAGGCCCAGATCCCAGCACTGTCAGAGGTGCCCCATGCAATACCAATATTAAGTTTTAAAAAGTTTGACTTACAGAAAAAAAAGAAAGGGTAAAGGATAACATTCTAACTATTCTACCAATATACAAATATATTAAAGAAATAAAACTCAAGTAGTATAAGATATAAGCGAATATACATAAAGTCATTGTTAAATCATAAATCTTAATACAATAGAGAAAATCAATTAAGCTAAAGTTTTTTTAAATCAGAATAATAAAATAATTTCCTCCCAGCAGCAATTATTTAAAAGAGAGTGGAAGAGAAGACCTTGCCTTTAATAGTATAATATTAAAATGTATATTGCTTAAGTTCTCATAGATATTAAAACTATCAAACTATCATGAAGTTTTGAAAGTTAATTTGCTAATCAATATATCAATTTTGACCAAATGTATAAATTTCAAGAAAGGATCAGCTTATCACCCCAGTTCAAAAATAAATGGGAATCTTAAATATTTAGCAATTAAAAATAATAAATAATTTAAAACCTCATAGTCAGTCTGTAAGCTGAGCACTTTCTTTATTTTTAAAATTAAAAGTTTAAGTCAAATTTCAGTTTGGGTCCACCACAAACTACCTCGGGTGTTATCACTCTGGTGTGCAGCGAAGCACAGGGTATTTTCATCACAGGGTATTTTAGGTATTTTAAGAAGGAAGGCACAAATATTGTACAAACACTTCGTGACATTAGAATTCAAAATTGTTCAAACTAATTGTGGTTGATTGAAATGTCAAGAAGTAACTTACATTATCAAAACTGACAAGAAAGAAAAAAAGAATATTGCAGAATAATGGCTCTCATGAATATACATCTAAATATTAGCATATTTATTTCTATAGAAAAGATAATCCATAAAAACTAGAGTTTGTTGTAGAAAAGCAAACAAGGTACAATAATAAATGTAAAAATCAAAGAGCTAAACCTTATAGCATTTTCATTACATATAAAAATACATGGGTATGAGTAATCCATGATCTACGGGAAGTCAAGTGATCAAATGATAAAAGACACTTGACATTCTTAAAATTCAATACACATTAATACCCACTCACCCTTACACATTCATGATTAAAGACTCTTACCCTGATGGAAGGAAAGGGAATTCATTCCTATGAATTTCCCTGTCCTAGTATTATTGTGTTCACTTTTGTATTCAACATTTTAGTAAGTCATCATATCTCTTTTTATATTCCAGGTCTGATATATAAGAATATTTTGTGATTTCTACCTTTCAAAGGTATTAGGAATGCACCACTTCTTATCTCTATGGTTAGAAACCACCATTCTGTTATGCAAGCATTAGTGGAATTGCTTCCTAGTTATGTCAACTAACTACTTTTAGTCTTTTCTTCAGTTTTTCTCTACACAGTTGAGTGGCCCTTTGTAACTCCCGATGTTAAGTTTTGTGTCCCAGCTTTCTAATAGATTTCCTTATCACTAGGTTAAAAGCAAAGATATTTACAAAGGTTTGTCTTGGGTGGGGACACACCCGTGATGTTCAGGGTTATTTCTGGCTCTACACCCAGGAATTACGCCTGGTGGTGCTTGGAGGGTTATATGGAATGCCGGGATAGAACCCAGGCTAGCCATGTGTCAAGGTAATCATTCTACTCGCTCTACTATTGCTCTAGCCCCCCTAAAATTTTATGTGATCAAGGTAATCACTCTACTCGCTGCACTATTGCTCTAGCCCCTAAAGTTTTTTGTGACCATGTTAAGAAATATTCAAGTTCCACATCCCGACTTCTCAACACACAAGTTAACTTGGTGCTATTTCATGAATACTGACTGAGAGCATGAGACTCCTGTGCTTAACATGGGAGTTTATTACTTGTAGTATGACTGATTAAAACAGCACCATAAACCTTGAGATTATTAAACTAGATGAAACATTAGGCTGCGAAATACATATACCATGCCATCACATTAATTTTTGGAATATAAAAACAAAAATGGCAAATGAATTATATGTATAACATATAGGTGTTTGCCACAGGGGAAGGTTGGGAATAGTCACAATAATGGTCGAAATGGTTGAGTTTGGGGCCTTGAAGATGCCTTTTAGTTAGGAAGCCACTGGTCTGCAAGCCTGGAGCTTCAAGTTCAGGCTCTTATGCTTGGCACAGGTCTAATGGTTCTGTAGCACTGGCACACAAAGACAAGAATGCACAAGTACCGCAACTAAAGTTTGTGCAAGCATTGTAGCCACGGCCACGTCCCATGGTGAGCACTGTAATCAGAATGCGCACCAGCACTGGTGCGGATTTAAGAAAGACTGCTGCAGGGTGGAACTCAGGATTGTGTCCCTGGCAGGCAGGTGAGAAGCAATGCAGCTAGAGCATGTGGTCTCCAGTGAGCACTGTGACAGAGAGGATAAGAAGGCACCAGCTATGTGACCAACAGCAAACACCACAACCAAAAGAATAACCTCCACAACCATGTTTGTGTGTGTGTGTGTGAGAGAGAGAGAGAGATAGATAGATAGAGAGACCCTTTCATGGCAACAACAGAGGAATAGGAGAGGGATTGGAAATAAATGGGTTAAAATACCCAAAAGACAAGCTCTCAGACATAAAATGCATATATGCAGTATATAATTTCATCATTGTATAAATCACTGTATCACTGTCTTCCCGTTCATCATCGATTTGCTCGAGCGGGCCCCAGTAACATCTCCATATGTCCTGTCTCATGCTAGTAGAGCCCAAGGCATCTGCTTGCTCCAGGAACATAAAGAGCCTCAATCCATTCCGGAATGAGGTCTATAATTGTTACTGGTATTTGGCATATATATCAAATACAACACGGGTAGCTTGCCAGGCTCTGCTGTGCAGGTAGCATACTCTTGTAGGCATCTCTAAGTACAGCATTTATTGATGAACTGCCGGCCACTTCGGCCGTGTGAGACGGGGCGCTGATAGGCTAGTCTGCTGGGTGGATGTCTGACTAGAGAGAAGTCCAGATGTGGAAAATGGAGGCCCTCATGGAGTGGGGTCGTCTGGCTTGTTGCGAGGCTCTGCTGGGGTGGTGGGCCAGGGCTAGAACCCACCATCCGTCCCGGGTGCCTCATGAGCAGCTGGTCACAGGGAGAGCCAGTAGCAGCTCTGCCCCATGTCTGCAAGTGTCTGGACCAGCATACCTGTGCCGGATTTATGAAAGACAGCTGCAGGGTGGAACTCAATGAGCAGTGCGCTAATAGGCTGGTCTGCTGGTCTGACGAGAGAGAAGTCCAGATGTAGAAAATGGAGGCCCTCATGGAGTGGGGGGGGTCATCTGGCTTGTTGCGTAGGCTCTGCTGGGGTGGTGGGCCAGGGCTAGAACCCACCATCCATCCCGGGCGCCTCGTGAGCAACTGTCACAGGGAGAGCCAGTAGCAGTTTTGCCCCATGTCTGCGAGTCTCTGGACTGGCATACCTGAGCCGGATTTAAGAAAGACTGCTGCAGGGTGGAACTCAATGAGCCAGGTGCTGATAGGCTGGTCTGCTGGGTGGAGATCTGACGAGAGAGAAGTCCGGATGTGGAAAAATGGAGGCCCTCATGGAGTTGGGGGGGTCGTCTGGCTTGTTGCAAGGCTCTGCTGGGGTGGTGGGCCAGGGCTAGAACCCACCATCCATTCCGGGCGCCTCGTGAGCAACTGGTCACAGGGAGAGCCAGTAGCAGCTCTGCCCATGTCTGCGAGTCATGTATAAATACTTAGTAATATTATGCCATGGCTTTGAAAGTTACTGAAAGTGGCTCTTGAAACTTTTCATTGCATACAGAAATGTTAACTATATGTCACAATGGATATTCACAGGAGTTACTGTGGTATTTATTTCACAATTTAAATAGATATCAAACCATCATGTTATATACTTAAAACTGCCATGGTATATGCAAGTGATAGCTCAATAAATAATGAAAGAGAAGCCAGGGCTTTGTATTTATGTAATGCTCTGAGTAATTAATGTAAATGCTCCAAATGATCCAATGGGCCTGATCTTGATTCTGATATTGTACCAGCCTAGCCACTGAGCCAGAGTCTGATTGCTTGTGTAGTAAGTGACAAAGCTTGCTCTTTTAGCCAAGGTAAGATACAATCTGCCTCAAACTTATTTGCTAGAAATTTAACTTTAATTTAAATAGCCAAAGTGGAGTCTGGAGAGAGGGTACAGAGAGTAAGGTGCATGCCTTGCATGCAGCAGAAATGGGTTCAGACCACTCCTGGAGTAAGCCCAGAGCAAGGAAGGAAGGAAGGAAGGAAGGAAGGAAGGAAGGAAGGAAGGAAGGAAGGAAGGAAGGAAGGAAGGAAGGAAGGAAGGAAGGAAGGAAGGAAGGAAGGAAGGAAGGAAGGAAGGAAGGAAGGAAGGAAGGAAGGAAGGAAGGAAGGAAGGAAGGAGGGAAGGAAGGAAGGAAGGAAGGAAGGAAGGAAGGAAGGAAGGAAGGAAGGAAGGAAGGGAAGGAAGGAAGGAAGGAAGGAAGGAAGGAAGGAAGGAAGGAAGGAAGGAAGGAAGGAAGGAAGGAAGGAAGGAAGGAAGGAAGGAAGGAAGGAAGGAGAAGAGGGGAAAGGGAAAGGGAAAGGGAAGGGAAGGGAGGGAGGGAGGGAGGGTAAGTCAAGGTGAGAGCCACTGTTGCAACTTCCTAATTGATTGCGTGTCTGATGGGAGTTAGATTCTGGTTTATTCCCTTTCATGCTAAAAGAATAAAGGGAAGGGAAGAAAAGGGCAAGAACAGAAGGGAAGGGAGGAAGGAGGAAGGGAAAGGAAGGAGCAGTGAGTAAAAAATGTTAAGTGAGAGCTGGGTGTGGAGAGGTCAGGGGCTATTTTTTGTCTGACCCAATTAAGAACCTGCAGTGCCTTCAGCCATTGTTATTGCCTCTTACCAGGCTAGAGGCTCTGGAGTCCCTTTACATTCTGACTTCTTGTGTCCTGCCTTACTTGACCCTATTCTGCAGTATTTGCTGTTTCTCAAAAAGCTAAACTCTCCTACCTCCTCTGCTGTCCACCTCAGAGTGACTTAACCTGAAATTTCCTCTACTCAGAACCTACTCCTTCAATGACTTTAGTATTTTTTTTTCTTAAATTTACCATTTCAGCTCTTAGTTTCCCATTTAAAATGTGGCACAATCACCATTTCTTCTTCATTTTTCTTCCTGGTACTCATTACCATTTAAACTGCCTTTCTAGAGGGCAGTGAAGTAGGACATGAAGCGTTTCAACTTTCAGGAATTTATTCTATAGAAATTATCATAATAGTTCTTTCTGAGGCATATAGAATAGTATTTATCACAGCATTGTTTTAAATGATGATAGATTGTGATCGAAATGCGCAGACTCAAATAACTTTCTGAATACAAATGTATCAGATAATACAGTATCTTTGGGTGAAGGTATTATGTATGATTTATCATTTTCATGTGCCTCACTAAATTTAGGATATTTCATATTTTGTATGATCTTTTACTCCAATATTCATTTTTTTGCTTTTTTGGGGGTAACACCTACCAATGCTCAGGGATTACTCCTGTCTCTGCACTCAGGAATTACTCCTGGTGGTATTCGGGACCATATGGGGTGCCAGGGATCAAACCTGGGTTGACCATGTGCAAGGCAAATGCCCTACCCACTGTGCTATTGCTTCAGCACCAATTCATTCATTTTTTGTACTGCTCACACTTTTCCTTTCTCCAACTGCTTCCTGCTCTCTATAACTATGAAGAGTTTGAGATCTGACCTAATTGTAAGCTAAAACATTTAGACAGTGTCCATTCTATTGGCCCTAATCAGGAACACACTAAACTATGGAAACAGAGAAAGTAAATTAATTAGCCTTGACAGAGAGATATGTTGAAAGATGAATTCAGCTTAGGAAAACTCGGGATTTTTAATGAATTTACTTCATTGTCTTTTTATTTTTTGGGGGTCGCACAGAATGGTGCTCAGGGATTACACCTGGGTATGCTCCAAGAGTACTCCTGTCAGTCTTCATGGCACCATATGTAGTGCTGAGGATTGAATCCTGGTCAGGCTTACCCGCAGTGCTAGTTTTCTTGTCCCTAGTTCTTCATATTTATAATATAATTCCTTAAACTCATTTGCCCTTTCATCCACAAGGAGAAACATCTCTATGATCATGCTCTCATCCTTGAAAAGGAGAGGAGAAAACTGTATAAAAGGAAAAGAGGAAAGCAGAGAGGAGGGGAGAGTAGAGGAGGGAAGGAGAGGGAAAAGGAAGATAAGAGAGGAGAGAGAAATACAGAGGAGAAAAACTTTCAGTAAGGAATTTAAGTTCAGAAGGAAGGATTTCTCTGCAGAATTGACAGGACTAAGAATGAAAGGAAATACAGGAGATTTTAGAAAGAGATTTATGTAAATAACATACCAGCACTGTGCAGATACCCTTACTGTCAGAAAGCAGTATGCCAATCCTGACTGGATATGGAAGGTCAGGAGAACATTGTGAGATCACAGATGGGCGTGCAGACAAATCAAGTTTCCCCAGTTCCAGGAGATCTTTGTCGTTTATCCAAAATTAAAAGATAAAGCAAGCGAAGCACTGAAAGTATCACTTTTCATTCTTATTCATTTTGTTTTGTTTTGTGATTGCCCCATTTTAATTAAAGAACAGTCCATTTATAGTAGTGTGTTTTAAGATTTGTAAATTTTATTTATATGTCAATTTTATTATTGACATTATATTGTATTTATGAATTCAGTCCTGCCCTGCAGGAATGTTTGACACACATCTTTTTTCATAAAATATTTGCAGTGAATGTATTATTATATAAGATTTGTTGTTATTTTTTAGGAGTCACTTCTGGCAGTGCTTAGGGCTTCCTGACTGTACTCAGGGGTCACTTCTGGTAGTACTGAGGGATGAAATGTAATGCTGGGGATTGAACCAAAGTTGATCCTCTGTAAGTCAAGTGCCTTAAGACTCTCCAGTTCAACAATACCATTAAAGCTACTTTCATGCACATGTTCCTTCTATACCCCACCCATTATAGGAATGTCTGTTTCCCTTTAGCAGTGTCCCAAGGGCCCCTGTTATCCATCCCCTGTCCCCTGCCCAGGTAAAGCTCAATTATGTAATTTTTACACCTGTCAGTGACATAATTAAATTTCACTTTGAAATCCCTTTGACTGCAGTGTAGAGATTAGCCTCAGAAAGAACCTCGGAGACCTCTTAATGTTATTTGTAACATCATAATTCTAATATTGTATTTATGAATTCAGTCATGCTGAAGCTTCAGTAAACTTTGACACAAATTTTTCCATAACATACTTTTAGGGAATTTATGAATTCTTGGAGTTCTCAGTAAGCGGTACAGAAAGACATTAATGGAATCCCTAACATAGCCTGTTTACTTTCTCTGGCACGCTGACACATTATATACTTTAGTGGCAAATCTAATTGAAATTTAATGTTATATGTAGATCTTATGTTCTAAAAGTAAACCTAAAAGCCATTTTATAGAAAAAAGTTTAGGACAAAAATAAATTGATCTCTTTGAAGTACTATCACTATCACTATCAATATCTTCCCGTTCATCATCTATTTGCTAGAGTGGGCACCAGCAATATCTCCATATGTCCTGTCTCATGCTAGTAGAACCCAAAGGCATCCGCTTGCTCCAGGAACATAAAGAGCCTCAAACCATTATATTAGGTCATGGGAATGACCTAATATAAATGTTACTGGCATTTGGCATATCAAATACGACACGAGCAGCTTGCCAGGCTTGCCGTGCGGGTGGCATACTCTTGTAGTCACCAAGATTCCAGATTTATAATTCCATAATTATGTAGTTTGGACTATAAAATCCTTTGTCAAACAAGTTCTTCCGGGGCCAGAGCGATATTGCAGTTGGGAGGGTTTGCCTTGGACATGGCTGACCGGATTTGATCCCCAGCATCCCATGTGGTCCCCCAAGCAGAGCCACACAAATAAATACGTAGTCACACAAATAAGTAAATAAATATATAAATAAATAAATGAATAAATAAATAAATAAAAACAATTACAAATTATTAAGATAAAGCCGACAGGGAAAAAATGGACAGAGTATTAAAAAATGCAATGGAAATGATAAAGATGTTCTCCTCAACAGTAGCCAAGGAAATCCACATTACAAAATAAACTCAGACCAGGGGCCTGAGCAATAGAAGTACATCATATAGAAAGTATTTAAAGTACATCATATAGAAATATATATGTTCACTTTCTTATCTATACTTCATTTTTGATCACTTGAGAGGAAATGCAAATGCTTTCCAGAAGTGCCTGCTTTGTTAATCTCAGTGTCTGACCTTTTCATAGTGCAGTGATTTTTTAAAACATTTCTCTTTGATTTATCTTCTCTCATGAAAGACTGCCCCCCACCACCATTTTATGGTGCGAGTAGAATTAATACAGAGCTGTCAATGGAACTATGCTGTCAATTTACTCTTTTTTTGCAAGGAGAGAATATTAATCAGAATTTATGCCACTTTAAAGAATCACTCATTTTTTCATGAGATTCACTTGTTGCTTATACTGATAGATTAAAATACTATAACTGATGTTAAAAAGCTTCTATAGATAAGACATGAACTGTAAGTAAGGTATGTTGACATGTTTGATGTATATAAACATTTATTATTTTGTTTCAGGCTTTGTCTTTAGTCTTTACTGCCATTTTCCACCCCTTCTATATTATTGTCTTAAGATAAATGACATATATTTCTATGCAATTTTATTAGAACTATGTTTGAAAAGATGAGGAATATTTCTAAATTTTTTTGAGAAGAAAGACACTAATTTGTCTAGCAATAGATAGATCAAAATCAAGTACTGTGCAGAATTAACTACAGAACTAATACTTTATTATTTATTTTCAAATCCTTCATAAATATTATTTTGCATCAAGGTTAGTATTCCTATTTCTTGCAATATTTTAAAGCTTGTCAATGCTGAAATAAAAAGTTCTTTGGGCTGGAGTTAAATAGTTCATGGATAGGGAGCTTACCCCCGCATATGGTCAGCCTAGGTTTGATCTCCAGCATCCCTAAGTCCTCCCAGGAGTGCTCCCTGATTGGAGAGCCATGAGTAACTGACCACTGCCAGGTGTGGCCCAAAAATCAAAAAAGAAACAGAAAAAAAGTAAAGAAAAATTCTTCTCCAAGTAAAGATCACTTAACTTTGTATGGTTATTATTCTAATTATTTTGATATGGTTTCAAATAATGACATGTGACAAGTGACCTATAAGAAGACGGACAAATCAAACTGGCTGTGGATTGGGGGAATACGTTGGGGAAAAATTGTGTGTTTAGGAATCCTTTATTTTCCTACTTAGTGTTGGAATTGTTTAACTCTTCTCCTATTATATTAAACAATGCATAATAAGCACTGGAAAGGTTGTCTTCACTTTTTTAAAGAAACTACATTAAAATGACAGAAATTTTGGAAGGAAAAAATATCAGGTTTTAGAATCTTAAAATACTTAGTAGTCTTAACTCTTAGGATTTTTTTTAATATTATAATGAAAACCTCAGATCCTAGCACAGAAAAAATCAAGCTGGTGTAATGCCAGTTCTTATTAGTCTTTGTACATTTATAATGTAGACACAGGGAAAGAAAGATTTACAGCAACTATTTCCTGAAGCACTCTGCAAATATTTCTGCAAAAGAAGGGAAGATGGGCATAGTGCATGCAAATCTACGGAATTAGTCACTCCTGCATTGGAAAGGGTTAGATAATTTCCTTTAAGTTAGGTTTCTTAACAGGTTAGATTTCTAACCTGTCATTGAAATCAACATAACACAGCAATCTGTTTTACACACTAAAGATGCATAAAAACATTATGAAGAGAGCAACAACCGGAGAGTTGGTTTATAGAACTGAGCTCCCCTGAGGGCCATAGCATTGGGGATGAGAATGAGGACAGGTGGGGCCCCTAGAACATTGGTGGAGAGAAACACATACTGGGGTGTAGCTGGGTGTCTAGTGCTGTCATTGGATCATTGGTCAATGGATAAAAATAAAATTATGTTTGTCATTAAACATAATTTCATGAAAAGACTCCTGAGCGGGTCTTTACTTGAGTGGAATGTGAAAAAATCCAGAAGTTTATGGAGTTCTGGTTCCTTTATCTAACAGCTTTTTTTTTTTTAAGTATTTTATTATACCACCGTGAGATATACAAATAAAAAGATATACAATTAAAAAAGTTCATGTTTGGGTTTTGGTCATACAGTGTTTCAGCACCCGTCCCTCCACCAGTGCCCATCTCCCCACCACCAACATCCCCGGTTCCCCCCCCCCTTCCCCAGCCCTGCTCCATGGCAGGTTCTTTATTTCTTTCCCTTTCTCTCTCTTTCTCTTTTCCTTCCCTTCCAGACTATGGATTACAGAACATACATTAAAAGGTTGTCATGTGTATCCTTTTGCCTCTATTTAATGCTCAGTTCTAGGTTGGCATTAGTACCCTCGACTATTATTAGCACCCTGTTCCATTTTCTGTCTTACCTAAACTCTGACTCCCACACGTTTGTGATAATCTCCACCTTTGACAAGACCTCCTGATATATGTTTCACTTGACCTTGGATATTGGTATCATAATATGTACATATATATTTATGCCATGCAAATAAATGCAGTCACTCTGTATCTGTCTCTCTCCTTCTGGCTAATTTCGCTCAACATAATCTTCTCCATGTCCATCCATTTATAGGCAAATTTTATAACTTCATTTTTCCTAACCGCTGCATAGTATTCCATTGTGTAGATGTACCAAAGCTTCTTTATCCAGTCATCGATTTTCGGGCACTCTGGTTGCTTCCAGATTCTGGCTATTGTGAATAATGCTGCTATGAACATAAAAGTAGGGATGGTGTTTCCGCTGCGTATTTTTGGCTTCCCAGAGTAGATTCCCAGGAGTGGTATGGCTGGGTCAAATGGGAGTTCAATTTCTAGTCTTTGGAGGAAAGTCCATATTGTTTTCCAGAAAGGCTGTACCAGCCGGCATTCCCACCAACAATGGATGAGTGTCCCCTTTTCCCCACACCCACGCCAGCACTTGTTGTTCTTGCTCTTTTGAATATGTGCCAGTCTCTGTGGTGTAAAGTGGTATCTCATTGTTGTTTTGATTTGCATCTCTCTGATGATTAGTGATGATGAGCATTTTTTCATATGTTTTTTGGCCATTCGAATTTCTTCCCTTGCTGAAGTTTCTGTTCATTTCTTCTCCCCATTTTTTGATGGGGTTGTTTGTTTTCTTCTTGTAAAGTTCTACCAGTGCCTGATATATCCTGGATATTAACCCCTTATCGGATGGGTATTGGGTGAATATTCTTTCCCATTCTGTGGACTGCTTTTGTATCTTAGTCACTGTTTCTTTTGAGGTGCAGAAGCTTTTCAGTTTCATGTAGTCCCATATGTTTATCTTTTCTTCTAGTTGCTTTGTTAGTGATGTTTCACCTTTGAAGATGCCTTTAGCTTCAATGTCGTGGAGGGTTTTTCCTATATTTTCTTCAATGTACTTTTATGGATTCAAGTCTGATATTGAGATCTTTAGTCCATTTTGATCTGATTTTTGTGCATGGTGTTAGACACAGGTCCAAATTCATTTTTTTACATGTTGCTGCCCAGTTTTCCCAACACCACTTGTTGAAGAGGCTTTCCCTTACTCCATTTTAGACTCATTGCACCTTTATCAAAGATTAAATGATCATGTGTTTGAGGTTGGGTGTCAGGATACTCAATTCTATTCCATAGGTCCACAGGTCTGTTTTTATTCCAATACCATGCTGTTTTAATTACTACTGCCTTGTAGTACAGTTTGAAGTTGGGAAAGGTGATGCCTCCCATCTTCTTTTTCCCGAGGATTGCTTTAGCTATCCTTGGGGGTTTATTGTTCCATACAAATTTCAGGAGCGTTTGGTCAATTTCTTTGAAGAATGTCATCGGTATCCTTATAGGGACTGCATTGAATCTGTACAGAGCTCTAGGGAGTATTACCATTTTGACAATGTTGATTCTCCCCATCCATGAACAGGGAATGTGTTTCCATTTCCTTGTGTCCTCTTTTATCTCTTGGAGCAGTGTCTTGTAGTTTTCTTTGTACAGGTCCTTTACATACTTGGGTAAGTTGATTCCTAGGTATTTGATTTTCTGTGGCACAATTGTGATTGGAATAGTTTCCTTAATATCCCTTTCTTCTGTTTCGTTATTTGTATATAGGAAAGCCACTGACTTTTTGGGTGTTGATTTTGTATCCTGCCACTCTACTCTATGCGTCTATTGTTTCTAGGAGTTTTTTGGTAGAGAGTTTAGGGTTCTCTAGGTATAATATCATGTCATCTGCAAATAATGATAGCTTGACTTCTTCCTTGCCTATCTGGATGCCCTTGATGTCCTTTTCTTCTCTGATTGCTATGGCAAGTACTTCCAGTACTATATTGAATAAAAGAGGTGAGAGGGGGCAACCTTGTCTTGTCCCTGATCTCAGGGGGAAGGCTTTCGACTTTTCCCCATTTAGAATGATGCTTGCTGTGGGCTTTTGGTAGATGGCTGTAACTATCTTGAGGAAAGTCCCTTCAATTCCCATTTTCTGGAGCGTTTTAATCATGAACGGGTGCTGGATCTTGTCAAATGCTTTTTCTGCGTCTATTGAAAGGATCATATGGTTTTTATTTTTTCTTTTATTGATATGATGTATTATGTTGATTGACTTGCGAATGTTGAACCATCCTTGCATTCCCGGGATGAATCCAACCTTATCTAACAGCTTTTAAAAGGTGGTTTTGGTTCCCTGATATCTTACGTCCAGGTGTTTTGCTATTTCCTTTCTGGTTTCCATGTTATCCGCTCTTGGCCCATGCTGGTCCTTCTGATGTTTGGAGTCACCTTTGCTCATTATGACTTGTTGCTTTTTGTCCCTTTCGCTGTCTTTTGTTCTTCAACAGTGTGGATTCAGAAACTGCAGCTTTCCCTGTCTACTGCTGAGGGAAGATGTGAATGATCGAATAGAGGAAGTTGCCTGCTTTCTCTTCCTCTTTTGGTCATTTCCATCATAGGTTTGATTGGCTACTCCTATGTTGTCAAGATTTCAAATGACTGATTGTATTTACTAGATTACCTGGTGTTCTCTTCCCCACTTAACTTCCATAGTAACAATGTAATTCCTACAAAATGGGATTCCAGGAAGGATTTTATATTTTGAAATTTAGGTGGTTCATTGAATTTTTTCTAAATAAATCAAGGTTACAAGGCATTATTTTAGTAGAGACTTTTTGGAATCTCACTATGCTTTATCTGCACACAATGAAATGGAATTTCCTGTCTGTGCATAGAGTTTTATTTTATGAATTGACACTATTACAAGCATATCCAATTTTTTAGGGAAACTACTACTCCAAGTTCCCCTCTTTTGAGGGAATTTTTGCACTATAAAGCCTGAAATAAAATATGTCTACATTAGTCTTTCTGTTTTCATATCTAATCAGAACATTCAATAGAGGGTGCAGAGTCTTCAGTTTCCATGCAGTTCTATAGGGCCACTAATCTAAGCATAATTTGAAATATCTTATAGAATATAAGGTTATAAGTTACCAGTTACACATTAACTGAAATAGAACTTGTGGACTTTTGTTTGAATGGATCTGATAATACTTGGGACTTAAATAAGTCTGATCTTCCTAGCCATCATTTCCTCTGGCCCATTTTCACAGAATCAGTCAGAGGTCACAGAGAAAGAGCAAAATCTAAACTTTCTGTAGGCTTCAATTGAATTGTATGGGAGTATGTTAATGTTTTCACATTTTGTTAGAGAAAAAAGGTCTGAAAACTAAGTTCAAACAAGACATCAGGAAATAAATAATAATAAACCCAAAAGCCACATCTCACACATTTGTAAAATGTTACTTCACATGGGATCTGGAGAAGTTATTCTAGAACAATTTTAGTTAAAAATGTATAATTCTCTTCCTATCCTTAAGTAAAGTTCTATAGCTGAAACCACATGTGCTGGCTAGCCATGAGGATGCTAACAGCCTCCAAAGAACCACAGGGTCCTCCTGGTTATTGAGTATAAAACTCAAAACTCAATGAATAATTTATGAACTGCATTTTAATTTCTTCTCCTGTTCTATATTTAGTAAAGCTTCACCAATTACCCAACATCTGCATTTCATTCCAATCTAAGGGTTTGTAAAATTTAGCTTCACCAAAGGGATTATTATGTCATAATTTATTTTTTCTTGATGACAGTGATAGAGATGCTATTCAGATAATAATCTCCCCATAAAAATGCTCTAAACTGCTGAAAGAAATCTGTCTACTATTTCAGCCAAGAGGTTGTGTAAATTTTTTGTGTGTAACTTTGAAAGAGAAATGTTATTTGATTTCTCAGCAGGAAGGACTTAGACATATTTGCATACTTGTTAAAGTGAGTTATAAAAAATGTTGAATGCCTTCGTAACATATCCATTAGAGATTTTAAAATAGAAAGCTTTCATCTTGCATATTAGGAGATTCACAAACACGACATTGACGTCAATGTATATATTATTGAGAGTTCGGTTTCTTTAACTCTTCATGCTTTTAGTGCAAGCTTGTGATTCTATGCGCAGTGAATTTAAAGATGCAGATTTGGGAGAAACACATTTCATGAGCTTCATGCAATCTAGATGGTATCCACAGAGACCTTATTTATTATCTGCACCAGGGTGATTCTGAGTTTCTTGCTCTCTGTTTACTGAAAGGGTCATGCTCACCTGCTTGAGAGCAAACTATTATGATCCTTCCTTTATTTATTTATTTATTTATTTATTTTTTTGGGTCACACCCGGCGACGCTCAGGGGTTACTCCTGGCTCTGCACTCAGGAATTACTACTGGCGGTGCTCGGGAGACCATATGGGATGCCGGGGATCGAACCCGGGCCGGCATAGGCCGGCAGCGCGCAAGGCAAACGCCCTACATATGATCCTTCCTTTAATTTTAACCCATAGTCTCAAATAGCCAGGGTGGTAGTCTCCTGGTAAATTCAAATTGTCCCACCCTGTCATCAGTGGGTATTAAAAGGAATTGTCCCCAATCTGGATATCATTGAAACATAGCAGAGATTATAATAATATTCCATAAGTTATAAATTCAGAGTCAAAATTTCTCCTGTAACTGCCACACTCACTATCAGTGTTTACATAGGAGATCTCATCAGCATGAGCATGTAATGGACATGTAAATACCTTAAACTGTAAATAGATTAAACAGCTAAGACCTCAAGCGCTAGGTACTCTCGTCCAACACTGTTTATGCCAGGATTACCCATATCCATCCTGCTACTTGGTGCATGGGTCATATCCTCTAATTCTGTGGGACAATGTGGCACTGGACTCAAACCTGGGTAAGTGTGCACTAAGAATGTGCCCTTACTCCTGATTAATATGTTTAAAATAAATTTTATTTTGAATGAAAATATTCATGTCTGACTTGAAGCCAGGTAGATTAAGAACTAGTTTCTACCTTTTGCATATTTTAATTACGTTAAAAAGGGATGAGATTTTTAATCACATTATTGGCTATTAATATTCTCAATAGCTTCAGTGTCTTTATTATCATTGGAAATATTATGTTGCTGGAAATTTTCTCTCAAATTCCAGTGTTATGATAGAATAAAATTTGTTATACAAATTAAAACAAGCCTTCCCTCGAGATGTTGCAGGTGTGGCTGCAGTGCATGGTTGCATAGGTAGGTGGCAGACAGGCTTGCCTACACCCAGAGCTCTGCCCCGTGGGCCCTGGATGGTTGATGGTCTGACATAGAAATTGGCAAGGTGCCTGTGGTGTATTTGATATGCCAAAAACAGTATCAATAATGGATCTCATTCCCAACAGAAGGAGATGCTACTGGCACCCCCGCCGAGCAAATCAATGAGCAACAGGAAGACAAATGACAAGTGATTAAACCAAGAAATATAGTCCTGAGTAGGGAGTGGTGGGGTAACAGGCTCTCTTCCTTTTGCTCATTCAGATACAATACTATTTCTGTAAGAAGATCACGGCGCTCCTTCTGTATAAAAGCTATAATGACGCCTACATATAGTTATAGATCTATAGCCACTGACGTTTATAGGACAAGTTTACCATAACATTATTTATATTTTGCTGTTTGGAACAGAATAAAGGAATGCTCAAATTCTTTATGAAAGAATATTTTACAAAGAAAAAGCATGTAATATAACATTTGTTCTATTGTGGGCTTCACCGTAAATTCCCAATGTATCTCTGCTAGATTATAACATATGAAATCCTAATTATCTCATCTTGAATTTCTGAATATTATATCAAAAACATGAATGTAAGCCAAAGAACTTATTTGCATACTTATGTCCCATATCTTAAATAATCTAAACTTTCATTTTATTGGACCAATATAAAAAATAAATTGAAAAAAACAGGCTTCAAAGCTTCCAACAAGAACAGTAAGCAATTTGATCATCATTATTTGACCTAAAGTCAAGAGCACATTTGCAGTGGGTGCTTGCACGTTGGAGTCCCCATTCAATATACACACAGTGGCAAAGCACTGTGGAGATGCTTCCAGGTCAATTTAATTTAGCCTTGGGACCACACTCACAGACTGTGGAAGCTTGTTTTTCTTCCAGGAATTCCAGTCTTCAGTCTTTAATTAGCACAATAAGAGTAAAGAGGATAAATCACTGGTCATCTCTCTAGCCCCTGTAGCAGTGCTAATTGAAGAGTTGGGAGATTTTCCTCTGTTGTGTGTTTTATGGTTTGTATGTGATCAGAAAACTGTCTGATGGGCAAAAGTGACCATGGCAGAACTCTTTCAAAGAAAATTATCATGGGCTTTAGAGTAAATGGATTTCATTATTCTAAAATGTCGTGAAAAAGTCAACAAGATACAATAAATTAGCATTGTTTTTAAGACCTAAGTGTTGTTGGAAAGAAGAGAGCTTTGTAAATCACTCTTCACCATATAGTGTAGAGAACCAAATCATTAATTTCCTTGTGCTTGCTTTCTAGATGAGTGATGAAGAGTGCATTCAAAATTCTGTGTTGAACCTTAAAAGATTCCTTGATAGACTAACTCTAATAGAATAGTTTTACTATAATTATATAAAATACTTTGTTATGATCATTTTTCTATAGTACAAGTTTTAAGGAAAATAACCCTTTTTATTCAGAGTCATTGTTTTTTATTTATTTATTTATTTATCTATTTAGCTTTTTTTGGGTCACACCCAGCAATGCTCAGGGGTTACTCCTAGCTCTGCACTCAGGAATTACTCCTGGCGGTGCTCAGGGGACCAAATGGGATGCCAGGGATCAACCTGGGCGGCACAGGCCGCCGCATGCAAGACAAATGCTCTACCCACTGGGCTATCGCTCCAGCCCCGATTTTATAAAATAAAAAGTCCTTATATGTGGTAAGCCAGAAGAACACAATAAATATTTGATTTACAATTTTTTTTAAAAAACTAATTAGTAAGAAAATAATGCTGTGGAATTTCTAGTACTGAAGTGGGCATCCGATTAAGTATGTAGAAATTATCCATAATACTTCAACAGGGCCATCTTTCCCTCCGTTACCTCCTGCTTTTTCTTTTTTATCTAGTCTCTCTCTCCTTCCCTCTCTCTCTTACATATTCACTTAATTCATTGAGTGTCTATCTGTGCCAGGCACAAAGAAAGAAAAATTGATTGCTGTTAAAAAAGAAAGGCTATTAGTGGAGAGGAAATGTAATATGTGGAGAGATTTGGAAAATATTGGTCGGCAAAGTTCAAAGAACAGAAAATTGGTTGGCATAAAAACGAAGACTATGGGCCACAATTTGCAGAATCTATTCCTGGTATAATGCAGTAGCTTCTCTCCTATCCACTCTTAATGCTATCATATGCAAAATACTTTCCCTATTACATGGAAGAGAGGGCCTATACTCCTTCCCCATTTGCAGCTTACCCCACTGAATTCTAAATTCAAAGAATAAAAAAAATGAAAACTGCTGTTTTTATCATTTTTTTTTACAAGCTGAGAGTCAGGTGAGGCAAGCTGATGTGACTTAATTTTACTGTTTATCCTTAAAAACAGGGAGGAGGGGCATATTGCATTTCCCTATTTCATGATTCTATCATAGTTTCCATAAAAATCAATGAAGTGATAAAATGAAAAATATTGTAATTTACTGGCATGAAGTGAACTTTAAAGTACATCGGTTGGAAAATCCAAAGCTGTTCTATGCAGAGAAAAATCTATTAGATTTGGCAAGGAATCAATGACTAAGACAGAGCATATATTTGTAAAGACGCTAAAACCTTGTAGTAGAGGAAGGACAATACTCGTGTCTAATGATATTACTATGACAGTATTCATTGTGTCGTAAGCCGGGGTGTCAATTGGAGTAAGAGCAGAATAGCTAACAATATGAATGCGGCAATTGCGACATCTCTCCAAATCAGGAACTCCATTATTCATGTTTCCTTTTTTTTGGTGTTAGGTGAGATCTTTCTTTTTTGTTCAAGAGGTCCCAAAGGTTTAGGTCTATATTCTAAACCTAGGAATGTGTGATTAATTCTTACATGGCAAAAGAATAACTTTATATATGTGGGAAATATGTGATAAAAATTTTTGTAGAAAGATTACCCTGCAGCCACAAGTTATCCTTACCAGAGAGAAAACTATTTACAGGCCTACAAAGGATAAAGTCATTTTCCAGTAGCGAAGATGCCCAGTCCATAATTCATCTCCAAAAGAACAGGACACTGCTGAATCTCCTCCAGCAGATGGGTCCAGACTGAATACTTTGGGTCCCTACCTGAATGGGGACAGGTAGAGTTCCATTTCTGCCTCAAGCCAGCAGCCCACAGCCACACCCAACACCCTCCAACATAGGAATGGTCCAGCTGCACAACCAAACCTCATCAAGCTGCAAAACCAGCAAATCTTTCCAGCTCTGTTGGTCCTGGAACAAATCATATTTCACAGTGCTGTCAGCCCAATAGGATCACCACCTATCTAATGGGTAAAGTTGTGTAGGAGCCCACCAAACTCAATGAGAGGAAACAATAACACAGGAGTTATTGTTGGCTCCGAATAGACCAGCCAATCCAGTAAATCCTCAGACCATTCTTTAGTAATATTATTGTGAGTTATAATAAAATTTTACAAATTGACTTTATTGATCATTTTTATATAATTTCATTATATAAAGTGAAATTATATTTCATTTTTCATGATAAAAATATATGATAATTTTTACATAATTTCATTTGCTTTTTGTGTTTTAAGAAGCAATGTGATGTAAATTTATGTGTGCCTGGGGTTTGAGAGGATTTGGTGGTTAGGATGTTCTAACAGAAAGTGATGGGTTCACAATCCAGGGGTGTCAATATGTACCCAAAAATGAGAGTCATAAAGCATTGTCATGTGGCAAACCCCAGATCCACATACTAAAATCTAAGTGTACATACACACCAGCACACACACACACACACACACACACACACCGTGTAGTCTGTCGCCACCTTGATTTCAAAATCAGTAAAAACTATTTCTGAACTTTCGTCTTTTATAAATATAAAAAATAAGGTGTTTTTTCTTTAAGCAAGAAAAATGATGGGTACCTAACAAAAGGAAAAATATGCAATAAATATATTTTCAATTCTTGGAACTCTGAAGCCATGACAGGTATTTACTCAAATTATTTAAGCCATTGCATTGATGGGAAGATCTGCTTTTTAGAACACTGCTCCACTATTTTAATTACTGTTGCTATGTAGTATAGTTTGAAGCCAAAGTATGTGAAGTTTCCATTTTTTTTTTAAGATTGCTTGATTGCTTTGATTGTGTCTTTTTTAGTTTCATATAAATTTCTATAATGTTTCTCCACTGCCTTGAAAAAAAGTTGGGATTTTGGTATGGAATATACTCAATTTTTGTAATACTTTCAGTTGGATGGTCATCAACAATGTTAATTCTTCCAATCCAGGAGAATTTTATGTTATTCCTTTGTTTGCCATCTATTTTGTTTTAATTCAGACATATATTTTCAATATACAAATCTTTCACATTCTAAGCAACATAGTGCTATACATTTAAGTTTTGATACTATTGTAAGTGGGATTTGTAAAAATTTCTTTCACTTCTAGTTTGTGGCTTGCAAATACTTTTTGTATCTAGGTTTTGTATTGATTTTTTTTCAGTAGTATTTTAGTGGAGTTTTAGAGTTTGCTGTTTTTATTGCTATCACTATATCACTGTCTTCCCATTCATCATCAATTTGCTCAAGCGGGCACCAGTAACATCTCCATATGCCCTGTCTCATGCTAGTAGAGCCCAAGGCTACCTGCTTGCTCCAGGAACATAAAGAGCCTCAAATAATTCCATCATTTCATTTCCAGGTCATGGAAATTAGGTCTATAATTGTTACTGATATTTGGCATATCATATACGACACCGGTAGCGTGCCAGGCTCTGCTGTGCGGGTAGCATACTCTTGTAGTCATCTCTAAATCCAATGAACCTCACGGCCACTTGCAGCTGTGCGAGCCAGGCTGTGATAGACTGGTCTGCTGGGTGGAGTTCTGATGAGAGGGAAGTCCTGGTATGGTAAATAGAGGCCCTCATGGAGTGGGGGTGGGGCATCTGGCTTGTTGTGAGGCTCCCGCTGGGGTGGCGGGCCAGGGCTAGAACCCCGCCATCCCTCCCAGGCACCCCGTGAGCAGCTGGGCACAGGGAGAGCCAGTAGCAGCTCTGCCCCATGTCTGTGAATCTCTGGATCAGCACACCTGGGCCAGATTTAAAAAAGACTGCAGCAGGGTGGATCTCTACGAGCTGAGCTGTGATAGGCTGGTTTGCTGGGTGGAGTTCTGATGAGAGGGAGACTCTCAGACTCACAGACATGGGGCAGAGCTGCTAATGGCTCTCCCTGTGCCCAGCTGCTCACGAGCTGCCTGGGAGGGATGGTGGGTTCTAGCCCTGGGCGGCCACCCCAGTGGAGCCTTGAAACAAGCCAGATGACCCCCACTCCACGAGGGCCTCCATTTTCCACATCCTGACTTCCCTCTCGTCAGATCTCCACCCAGCAGACCAGCCTATTTTTATTGCTATATATAGGCAAATAGGGATAATTTTACTTGTTTTGAACTTGAATCAATTTAATTTTTCTTTACTAATTCGTATGATGAAAACTTCTATTATGTCAGGTAATTTTTGGTGAGAATAGGTATATTTTTCTTTTGACTGATCTTAAAATAAAAGCTTTTAGTTTTATACCCATGAGAATGATCTTATGTGAATTAATTTTATATGACCTCTACTATGCTGAACCATGATATTTTCAATTCCCATTTTGTTGAGAGTTTCTTATCATAATGATTTTAACTTTTGTAAAAAGATTTCTCTGTTTATATTGCTATAACTACAGGATATTTATTTTTTGTTGATGTAACAATTTACTTTTTTTCACTGAACTTGAACAATCCTGATATGCATGGACTAACTTCCTTTTGTAATGATGTAGATTCGTATTTATATATTTTGAGAAGGGAAGAGTAAAATTGTACATCTGAAACATATAGGCTCCTAAGACCAATATTACTTCAATCATGAGTACATGAATAATAAAATAAAAAGGATATCTTTCTATAGATGAGAATACATATTTCTGTGAAATAAACATAGACACTGACCTGAAAAGTAAATGAAGAGTCTCCTGACCACAGACCCGAAGAACTTATAAACAAAAAGTGCAATAAATGGCTAAAGGCAGCAGAATTGGTTCAGAATGATAGGACAGGGGTTGAGGCACTTGGATGTTGCTGACACTTGTGCAATTCTGCATCACAGAAAGCCTCTTGTAGATCAAGTCTCCTTGTGCTCTGGTCCGTGAGTTATCTCTCTGGCCTGTAAATCTTATTTTGACAACTATGTGCATGTATGTGTGACTCTGTGTGTGTGTGAGAGAGAGAGAGAGAGAAAGAGAGAGAGAGACCAAGTGGTACTTAGGACTTATTATTAACTTTATGCTAAGTATCACTCCTGGGGTCTCGGGCAGATCATAAGAGGTGTCGGAGATTGATAACACGTTCACCCTTTGAAAAAAAAATGCCCTGTCAATTATTCTGTCTGGCCTAGGGGTTCTTTTAAGTAAAAATCTGAGGAAGTTATGCTATTGTTTATCTAATAGTAAGTAAAACTTATATGGAAATTAGAGAATTATAATAATGTGTTCTTCACTAAGCCTTGCAGTTTTATATGTATTTTTTATGTTTTTTTGATACCATTTTATTGTGTGTCCCTCCCCCAAACTATGCAAATGTCAGAATAGGTACAGATACATTAAGAATGGACACATACAACCCAGATCCTTTTCACAGGAAGATTTGCCCCAACTCTTTTTTTAAAAAGAAATTTTTATTGTACCAGGATCACTATCACTATCTTCCCACTCATCATCGATATGCTCGAGCGGGCACCAGTAATATCTCCATATGACCTGTATCATGCAAGTAGAGCCCAAGGGCACCTGCTTGTTCCAGGAACATAAAGAGCCTCAAAACATTCCAACAGGTCATGGGAATGAGGTCTATAATTGTTACTGGTATCTGGCATATACAGACACAGGTACACCCGGCAGAGCAGAAACCAGCTTAACCACTTGAACGCCCTGCATTCCATGGACCATGAGAGCAACTTCTGACCCGAGTCCACCATCCTGATGGAGCTGCAGAGGAGCCCAGAGAAACCCCCCACACCTTGCTGGCAGCGATCTTCACAATCCAAACTCCACAGCTGGTAAGATCTCCAGCCAGCAGATTAATCAATCTCCAGCCCACAGATTAATCCAGTCTCCAGCCTGGCTTGTCAGAAACCCAGCCTACAAGGACCCACCCTGCAGAGACCCCGTCCTTCAGAGGAGAGTATTTCAAGCGCAGGAATGCTTGAGCCTAAGACAGAGGTACAAACGGCAGAGCAGAACCAGCTTTCCCTGTTGTGCGCGCCATGTGATTTACCTCCAAATTACAGTAAATATTCTACCCAACCCTCTGAGAGAGCCTCACAAAGTAATGAGAATATAGCGGCCCCATGGCAGAGCCTGGCAAGCTGTCCAATGTGTGTTCGATATGCCAAATCCAGTAACAGAAATGTTTATTTTCCTGACGCCTGAAAGAGCCCTTAATATGGCAGCAGTAAGAAAGGCAAACAAGCAGTGCCTGATAAAATTTCACTGCCATCCTAGGCTGCAAAACGAAGAAGGACTAAAATGACTAAAAGGACTAAAAAGATTACCCAGGACTTCTACTCAAATCATTTTGATAGCCACATCTACCTGCCCACATACCAAATTCCACAGGATGGATATGTCATTCCCAACGTTCTCCCTTCTGAAATCCGACATGCCATCTTGTCGGTAAAGAAGGGAACAGCACCAGGCCCAGACAAGTCAGACCCGAACACCTGAAGAATCTGCCGTCAGTACTCATCAATACACTAGCTCGGCTCTTCACATGCTACCTGTCCTAATGCAAAGTGCCCTCCCAATGGAAAACCAGCAGGACAGTTCTACTATTCAAGAAGGGAGACATTCCCGACATCGGCAACTATCGCCCCATCTGCCTGTTGTCTGTCATCAAAAAGCTGTTTACACGAGTCATCTTGAAAAGGATTAGCAGAACACTACTAGATTTAGGACAACCATGCGAGCAAGCAGGCTTCCGGAAAGGATTCAGCACAGTCGACCATATCCACACAGTAACCAAGCTCACTGAGGTTTGTAGGGAGTACAAGATGCTGCTCTGTCTCACGTTCATTGATTTACAGAAAGCGGTTTGATTCTGTGGATACTGAAGCGGTCATTGAAGCCCTAGCCAAACAGGGTGTTCAAACCCAATACATCAAGATCCTTCGCGAAGCTGTATTATGGATTCATCACCAGGATCTCACCATTCTACAAAGAAGTGATCATTGATGTCAAAAGAGGGGTTCGACAGGGTGATACTATTTCACCAAAACTCTTCAGCACCACCCTCGAGAACATCATGCAACAATTAGAATAGGAAGGAATAGGAGAGAAGATAGATGGTCGGCAACTACACCACCTCCGCTTCTCTGATGACATCATTCTAATAACACCAAACATTAGCCAAGTGGCACAAATGCTGGCTGACTTCGACCGAGAATGTGGAAAGTTAGGTCTACAGTTGAATCTAAGGGAAAACCATGTTTATGAAGAATGAACTTGTTTCAGAGGCCTCATTCACTCTCAATGGAACAAACATCTCTGAATGCAGCAGTTATGTGTACCTAGGTCGAGAAATAACATGATGAATGACCTAAAATCTGAGCTGCACAAGAGGAAGAGAGTGGCATGGAATGCCTTCAAAGGCATAGAAGAAATAGCTAAAAGTGCAAAGAACCTCGGCTCTGGGCATATCTCTTTGACTCCACTGTTCTCCCTGCATTAACACACTCCTCAGAGACCTGGGCCCTACGAAAGCAGGATGAGAATGCTATTCGGTCTCCCAGAGAGGCATCGAAAGAGCTATGCTTGGAATATCATGCCTCACTCAAGTGAGAGAAGGATTCCAGAGTTCTGACCTCCATCGCTATTCCAGAATCAGGGACGCTGTCTCATTTGCCAAGGCATCAAAAAATCACATGGGCTGGACATGTAATGTGATTTGGAGACAACCGCTGGGCTAGAGCCATTACCGACTGGATGGCCCACGGGATGTCAAAATATCACGTGGCCGCCCACCTACAAGATGTTCAGACTTCCTTGTCAAGACCCTCAAGGAACGTTTTGAGGATCTTCATATTCCTGAATCAACCAGATGGCATTGGGCTACATTGGCACGTGATAGGGTCCAATGGAAATGTTAATGGCGCCTGCTCGAGCAAATCGATGAATAACGGGATTCAAGTGAGCAAGTGATCAAGTGATCTGGCATATCAAATACAACATGGGTAGCTTGCCAGGCTCTGCCGTGTGGGTAGCATGCTCTTGTAGTCATCTAAAAATCCAGCATTTATTGATGATCCGCGAGGCCACTTGCAGCTGTGCGAGCTGGGCTGTGATAGGCTGGTATGGTGGGTGGAGTTCTGACGAGGGGGAAGTGCAGATGTGGAAAATGGAGGTCTTCATGGAGAGGGGGGGGTCATCTGGCTTGTTGTGAGGCTCTGCTGGGGTGGCGGGCCAGGGCTAGAACCTGCCATTCCTCCCGGCACTTCATGAGCGGCTGGACACAGTGAGAACCAGTAGCAGCTCTGCCCCATGTATGTCTCTGGATCATCATACCTGGGCCAGATTAAAAAAGGACTGCAGCAGGGTCGATCTCGATGAGCCGGGCTATGATAGGCTGGTCTGCTGGGTGGAGTTCTGATGAGGGGAAAGTCCGGATGTGGAAAATGGAGGTCCTCATGGAGTAGGGGGTTGTCTGGCTTGTTGTGAGGCTCTGCTTAGGTGGAGGGCCAGGGCTAGAACCTGCCATCTCTCCTGGGCACCTCATGAGTGGCTTCGCACAGTGAGAGCCAGTAGCAGCTCTGCCCCCGTGTCTGTCTCTGGATCAGCATACCTGGGCCAGATTAAAAAAGACTGCAGCAGGGTGGATCTCAATGAGCTGGGCTGTGATAGCCTGCTCTGCTGGGTGGAGTTCTGATGAGGGGGAAGTCGGATGTGGAAAATGGAGGTCCTCATGGAGTGGGGGATCATCTGGCATTTTGTGAGGATCTGCTGGGGTGGTGGGCCAGGGCTTCAACCTGCCGTCCCTCCAGGGCGCCTCATGAGCGGCTGGGCACAGTGAGAGCCAGTATCAGCTCTGCCCCCTGTCTGTCTCTTTATTATACCACTGTGAGATAAACAATTACAAAGATGTTCATACTCGGTATCAGTCATACAGTGTTCCAGCACCCATCCCCTCCACCAGTGCCCATTTCCCACCACCAGTGTACGCCAGCCTGATTTCTTCCCCCCATGCCAGCCTGCCTCTGTAGCAGGCACTTTGGCCTCTCTCTCTCTCTCTCTCTCTCTCTCTCTCTCTCTCTCTTCTCTCTGTCTCTCTCTGTTTTCCTTCTCTTACACATTGTGGCTTGCAATACATACATTTAAAGGTTCTCATGTATATCCCTTTGCCTACATTCAGTGTTCAGTTCTAGACTGTTATTATCATTTTCAACGATTATTAGCACACTGTTCGCTTCTCTTTCTTACCTAACCTCTGCCTCCCACATACATGCAGCTGATTCCACCCACTGACAAGAACTCCAATTCATGTTTTTTTCTGGCCTTGGATATTGGTATCTTGTCACTTGCCACTTGTCTTCCCGTTGTTCATTGATTTGCTCTAGCGGGTACCAGTAACCTCTCCATCTGTCCCTGTCATGTGCTAGTATAGTCCAAGGACCTCTGCTTGCTCCAAGAACATGAAGAGCCTCAAACCATTCATTCAGGACATTGGAGTGAGGTCTGTCATTGTTACTGTTTTTGGTAATATCAAAAACATCACATGTAGCTTGCCAGGCTCTGCAGTGCGGGCGCTCTCAGTTTTTACATTTACTGATGTACCCATAGACAAGACCTCCTGATCCATGTTTTGCCTGGTCCTGGATATTGGTATCATACTACATTTTTTTTATCTCCTGCAATAAATGAAGTCATTCTATATCTGTCCTTTTCTTCTGGCTAATTTCACTCAACATGAGCCTCTCCATACCACTCCTGGGAAGCCAAAAACACACAGCAGAAACACAATCTGCACTTTTATGTTCATAGCAGCACTATTAACTATAGCCAGAATCTGGAAACAACCACAGTGCCCAAGAACAGACAACTCAATGAAGAAACTTTGGTACATCTACACAGTGAAGTACTATGCAGCTGTTAGGAAAAATGAAGTTATGAAATTTGTCTATATGTACATTTTTTTTGCCTTTTGGGTCACACCTAGCAATGCTCAGGGGTTACTCCTGGCTCTGCACTCAGGAATTACTCCTGGAGGTACTCAGGGGACCATATTGGATGCCGGGATTGAACCCGGGCCGGCACAGGCCAGCCGTGCAAGGCAAATGCCCTACCCTCTGAGCTATTGCTCCGACCCAATATATGTACATTTTTGACAGAAAAAAAATATCAGTGACAAAATGGAAGAATAATTTTGAAGTGAATATATGCCCACTACAAACAACAGAAAGTTTAATTAGATTTCAGTTCTATCAACTTTCCTCTTCTAGCCTCAATATTTAAAGTAATGGCGCCAGAGCAATAGCACAGTGGGTAGGATTGTACCTTACACATATGATCCATATTGTATAGGATTTCTAAAATAGAAAATGTAATATATATGTATATTTATATAACAGAATATGCTTTGAAAATAAAATTATATATTACCTAAAATATTGCTTAAGTATAATTTATTGACTTGAAGAAAAAATTCTGTTTCTAACACTTCTTCCAGTCAATATGTTTTTATATACTTATAATTAATTTAACATACAATTAATTGCTTTATAAGATCATTAGTTCTATTTTCTTGCTGTTCGATGAAAATACATATATCTGCATCTCTAGTCCATAACACCTTTTTCGATAACTATATTTTATAGAGTCATGATCCTTTTCTGTTGAATATATAGTATAGTTTTAGGTGACTATGGATTTAGTAATTGAAATATATGCTTTTAAATATTGAAATATATACTTTTAAATATTAAAGCAAAGACTTTAATATTGTTTAGTTTGGTATATTTTGAGGCTTTTTAAATTTTAATTATGCCTTTAATAATTGCAAATAGCTTACCATTTAACCAAAATTTGTTTACTTGACAGAATGTATTAATAATATATCATTATATGTTACACAAGCATTAAATCTCTCAGAGTACAGTTTTAGAATAAAGTTAGTGAAGCATTCCTTAAAGAAAATTAGCTTCACTAAATGGTTTATTGCATTAGTAAGATCACTTAGTATGATAAAACTTACCATCCTTAAAATAAACCAGATTAAATAGTACTTTAATAAATTAGTAATAAAACTGATCACAATTGTTTAAGATTTGCTAACAAGTGTTCAGCATATTAAAAATGGGCGCGTCTCTTTCAAATATATGTTCTGGTGTAGAATTTTAAAGCTTGCTAAGACATATACTCTTAAAAATACTGACTGAT
The DNA here is from genome assembly GCA_021461705.1 of Cryptotis parvus. Lineage (NCBI taxonomy): Eukaryota > Metazoa > Chordata > Mammalia > Eulipotyphla > Soricidae > Cryptotis > Cryptotis parvus. Next base: position 247,238 of record JAJIBD010001317.1, on the reverse strand, counting down.
TTTCTCCCAATATAGCTATCACTACAACATATTTGTTGGCTTGGTAAATATGATTCATAATGAAAATGTAGTTTGTATAAACTTTATGATGCATTCAGTTTATATCATGAATAGATTTTATATTGTTCCATTTGCACATTACATACATGATGTATACTAATTTCAACTATAAAATCTTCTAATACTTATCTATATTGCAAACTGATTCCTGTGATAAATCTAATATATGCTAATACATATAGTTTTACCTTTAAAATATGTCATCACTGGGACCAGAAATAGTACAGGTTCAATTCCTGGTACCAGGTATGCATGCCAGGAGTGATTCCAGAGCACAGTCAGAAGTACACATTGAGCGTCATGGGGTGTGTCCTCTAAAAATTCACAAACATCATATACAAATTAAACTAAAATATGTAAAAAGGTGAGTTTTTCTCTATATCTTAGTTACTTGTTAAATATACCAAGAGTATATTTCTGGGCCTACTGCAAAATAAGCTATGCAAAGTTCATTTTATATAAATAGATGTGTTTTCTGTCAATGCATAATGCCTCATTAACATTTTACAGTACTTTAAAAATGTGTACAGTATGCAGTTTACTAAAATTAATTATTTACTTAATTATTTGATAATTTTATTATAATATAAACACTTTACTGAGATTGATCAATATGGATTAAACAGAGTTGTTTATGATATTTTGCTTCATTGCTCTAATTACCGTCATTCAGCATTTAAAATTCTAATGAAGTCAGTAGTGGCCAGGTAGTTTTAATAAGCTATACATATGCCTTTCTAACTTTCATATAATTTATTATTCCAAAATATAATTTATTTAGCCATACTCTTCCCATCTGACCTTCCCTTAGACAAAATAAAGGTAGTCATGGATGCTTGATTTTTGAAGCTTTGTCTAATAGAAGGAATGTCAGCATTTGGCAGAATGTTGTGAAAAAAAAACTTCCACAACTTTGCCAGATGTGAAAAAAAACATTGAAGCAATTAAAACATTAGTTATTTTTAGTAAAGAAGAAGTAAATTGACTTACGTAAATTGAGATATTCACAGAGTATACCTGCTTATCTGAATATAGTATCATCCCATTATAATAAAATTCTTCTACTATGCAAAGTCACATTGAATTTAAGATGGGTCACATAAAAAGAAAAATATGCACCCATGAATTTAAAACTTCTGATGACTTCCTTCTAAGTTAAATATATAATGAGTTGTCTTTTTATTTTACTTCCATACTTAATGCTTATGAACTGAGTTTAGGGGTGGAGCAATAGTACAGTAAGTAGAGCATTTTCCTTGCTCTTCACCCACCCTGGTTTTATCTCAGCATCCCACATGATCCTCTAAGTGCCCCTAGGAGTACTTCCTGGGTGCAGAATCAGGAGGATCCCATGAGCACTGCCATATGTGCCACCCCCAAATATGTTTATGGTAGTCTTCTTAATAGTTTTAGGGCCATACCCAGGGGTATATATATATTCGTCCCTGTCACATGCTAATGTAGCCCAAGGGCATCTGCTCACTCCAGGACACTAGCATGTGACAGGGACAAACGGAAACATTACTGGTGCCTGCTTGACCAAATCTATGAACAATGGGAAGACACATGATACAGTGATGTATATATAACATATTAATTTATCTCTATACACATATATATGCATATGAATGTGTATATCTCTATTCTTTAAAAACTTTTTAGACAGTTCTCAAAAAAGCTATTATGGACTAGGACACACACATTTATTTCCATCAAATTGTAAAAAAAAATCAGAATGAATGGCCTCAAATGTTAAAAGCATATTAATCTTGCTCAGTTTACTCCTGGGTCTGCACTTAGCGACCATTTCTACCAAGGGTGGGGAGGGTATGGATCAAACCCTAGTCAGCCACATGCAAAGCAAGCATCCTACACTCTGTACAACTTGTCTGGCCCCTAGATTTGAGTTTATGATATATGATTCCAGGTTCAGCAACCAAATTTTTTTTGAAAAAAACATAAATACATTGATATTATAAAATGATACCTTATTTATGAGTTAATGACAATATTCAAATATTCATTTATAGTACAAAACCCACTTGATTTTTAGGCATACTTTCATAGAAATCATCACTGTATCACTGTATCACTGTCTTCCCGTTCATCATCGATTTGCTCGAGTGGGCACCAGTAACATCTCCATATGTCCTGTCTCATGCAAGTAGAGCCCAAGGGCACCTGCTTGCTCCAGGAACATAAAGAGCCTCAAACAATTCCATCATGTCATGCGAATGAGGTCTATAATTGTAACTGGTTTTTGGCATATCAGATATGACACAGGTAGCTTGCCAGGCTCTGCCTTGTGGGTAGCATACTCTTGTAGTCATCTCAAAATGCAGCATTTATTGATGAGCCGGGCTGTGATAGGCTGGTCTGCTGGATGGAGTTCTGACGAGGGGGAAGTCCGGATGTGGAAAATGGAGGCCCTCATGGAGTTGGGGGTCGACTGGCTTGTTGTGAGGCTCTGCTGGGGTGGCGGGCCAGGGCTAGAACCTGCCATCCCTCCCAGGCGCCTCATGAGCAGCTGGGCACAGGGAGAGCTAGTAGCAGCTCTGCCCCCTGTCTGTGAGTCTTTCTATTTCTATTCATAGAAATCATACATGTGAAAAATAAGCATACATTATTTTCACTTTTTTTTAGCTAATATAGACAAAGTTTCCTCAGTCTTTATCCTTTCAACCTTGAGTTTTGCAACTAAAGCCTTTCTAGCATTAACTTGTCTAATCAACCCCATCTTTCACACCATGATACAGTTGTTTCACATGGTAACACTGTCAAATTCTAAAGTAATAACATGTGACCAATATGTACAATGCTTCTAATATTTATTGAATGCCTTTATACAAGTATATTCATTAAAAATTTACATACTACTGGTGTGCTGAAAACCAATCGATACATACTGATGAAGCTTGACATCATGTTCAGTGGAAAAATTAACAACCAGGAAGATTATTGGTTTGCCAAGCCAGATTACTGAAATAGTCATATGTGAAACATACACTGGAATGAGTATTTTTTTTCTGCTAATTATTTTGATAACATTATTTATGTTCTTTCAAAAAAGTCGGTGTAAAACCCCAAACAAGAAAGTTTGTTCAAATTATTTAATATCAACATACATCATATTTAATGAAACAGAAAACCAAGTAGGCCATAATAAACAGATGTAGTGGCAATTAACTATAAAATGATTGTAGTTATGAAAAAAAGTAAGACTGTTGCTCTTTCATGACAGATGCTAAAACTTCTTGCATCTGTCATATATACTGAAGCCTCTAGTGAAAGGAAAGTTAGAAACATAGAAAAAAGTATATGTAGCAAGAAGACAGTTTGGCTCAAATGTGTCCTACATTGGAAGTCTAATAATAGGATAAGTTCTTGTTAGTTAAATTCTTCAGCTACTATAAACCTAATAAAAGGCATATTTGTATTGTTAACAATCTAGTGCTTTGATTGGTCAAATATTAGAAGGGGAAATAAACTTGATTTTATGTATCATAGTTTGTCATTCAATTCTTCACCCCTTGGGCTCAGAACAAAGATCTTTTTCAATTTCATTTAAGGAAAATCGATGTTATGATTATGAATAGAAAGGAATTTAAAAGAAGTGAATGTATTATTAATTCAATTTCAACAGAGTTTATATAAATATATATGCATATATGTATTTTAAGAGAAATATATAGATATATTTCTCATTAAATATATATGTATATGTATTTCTCTTAAAGGGTGTTCCTAATTAGTTTAGCAGAGCTAAAGCTGGAAACATTACTTTTAAAATAACTTCAGAGTTCTGCAGCTAGAAGAAGTTTTGTATTTGTATAATTAACTAAATAAGGCTTAGTTTTGTTAATGTGGAAAAATTATATTGCACTGTATTTTACTAATTCAAAGCAATCCACTGCTAAAGTCTTCTACTAAAAAATCTGAAAAGTTCCAGATTTTGCACCTAGAACATTGAGAGTAACATATCTATTGATATTTTTGCCAGACTTCGTTTCTGACCCTTTCCTTCCTGCCCTGGGTGCTAGCTATGTGTCAGGCCTTAGTGTTGCTTTTTCCTGAGCACTCTGCTTGTCTGTTTTTGTTTCGTCTCCAAGGGTTATGATTCTTTCTCTTATTCTCTCTAAAATAAGCTGTTCAGAATACAAAATAAGAAATGAAGCAAATGGTTGATCTAAGTTATATGTAAATGTTTCCACATTATATGCAATTTCAATTGTATTACTTGTCTTCCCATTGTTCATTATTTGCTCCAGTGGGTAGCAGTAACATCTCTATCTCCATATGTTCTGTCACTTGCTAGTGTAGCCCAAGGGCATCTGCTTGCTCCAGAAAGGCAAGGAGCCTCAAAACACTCATTCAGGTAATGGGAATGAGGTCTATAATTGTTACTGGTTTGGGGGCATATCAAATACAACATGGGTAGCTTGCCAGACTCTGCCATGCCGCTGGGATACTCTTGGTAGTAAGCTCTCAGTTCGTGCATTTACTGATAAACGGCAACAGGTAGAAATTGGCTTTTCTCTTGGGTGGAGCTCTGACAAGCTATGGAGTCTGGATATTAAAGATAGTTACCCTTATGGTGTAGGGGGTCCTCTTACTTCTTGCAAGGCTCTATTGAGATGGTAGGCCAAGGCTAGAACCTGCCTTCCCTTCTGGATGCCTCATGATCAGCTAAGCACAGGGAGAGCTGGTAGCAGCTCTTTCCCATGTATCTGTGTCTCTGATTCTAGCATGACTGGGCTTGAAATAGGCTTCGATATAGGGTGGGTCTCTGACAAGCAGGGCTTGAGTTTGGCTTTTCTCTTAGGTGTAGTTCTGACAAGCTGTGGAGTCTGGATGTTGAAGATGGTTGCCTTTATGGTGTGGGGGTTCCTCTGGTTTCTTGCGAGGCTCTGTTGGGATGGCAGGATAGGGCTAGAACATGCCTTGTAATCTATAAATTGCTAGAACATACAATTTATAGATGCTTAATTATATTTTATGAAAATCAATTTAGCATTTCATCTATTATTTTCCTAAAGATAAACAAACATGAGGTGGAGCATTACTACAGCAGATAGGGTGCCAATCAACCTGGGGTCAATCACTGACACACCATATGATCACTCAAACTGTGCCAGAAATGATCCTTTAGTACAGAGCCAGGAGTAAGCCTAAGCACAGCCAGCTATAGTCCCTCCAAAACCAAGAAAAAAAATCAAAAAAGGTAATAACAGAAACAATACTGATTCTAAGAAGTATCCCTGATGCCAAGCCAAATTCTGTAAACAGGATAATTTTTGATTAAAGGAGAATTTGGAGTATAAAAATATCTTCTATGGTGAGATGGTCAGTGATAGCACAGATGATAGATAGATAGATAGACTAGATAGATAGATAGATAGATAGATAGATAGATAGATAGATAGATGTATATGTTGAAAATTGTGCACAAGACCCAACAATGCCAAATATTTTCTCTATAATATTTGTAAACTGCAGCTCCATAAGGCCACTCTTTGAAACTTGCCCATTACTGCCATTAGAAATGCCAACAAACAAAGGACACCCAAATCAATGCAGGAGGTAAATAATAAACTTAAAGTGAACTCAGCAAAGTAGCAACAAGAAAAATCAAAGAGAGCAACAAAATCAAAAGTTTACTTTCAAAAAAAAATTGAAAATAAGAAAATACTAGATAGACTTAAAAAGAAAGGCAGACAAAGAATCTTTAAAACTGAGTCAAAAATGAAAGGGGAGACATTACAACAATAACACACACATTCAAAGGATCATCAGAGATGACTATCAAGAACGTTATTCTTTGAATCTTGGAGAATTGAACAGTACTGAATAAATGCTTTCATTCTTTAAAGGAAAACATCTATTCCTTAGAATTCCTTAAGCCCTGAAAAATGGTACATTATATTTACCCCAACATCCGATGTTTTATACTGTTCATTTCACCATGAAAATTTTAGTTTCACAATTGTAGGTGGTTTTGACTATTAAAATAAGAAACTGGCTCTGTGATCAGAAATCACTCTTGGGAGACTTGCCATGATTAGCCTCAGACAAGGCTAGTGTCCTACCTGACGTACAATCTGACTCCAAGAAGTAAGCATTTTAATCAAAGTGGAAAAGCAAGTAATTCTTAATATGGATACATGGATGTTTCACAAAGTTTTGCTAGATCAAAACATAAAGAATCTATTCTAAGATATTTCTCCAAAATAAAAAAGAACTTACTGTCTTTAAACCTACTAATTTGTCATTTCCATGTGCCAGTTGATTTGGAGAAGTGTTTTTCTTTGTGGTTGTTTTCTTCTGAAAGCAAATTGCTCTCATTCTCAGGCATGTCAGGCACACCTGATAAATCAGTTGTTTTCTGACTTGGGATGCTGCTCCTAATGCAGTACAAAGGGGTTTCTTGGGAAGAAGTTTCTAGATATGTGAGTCTTCTATTGGAAGGTAGTTTTCACTTTTGCATTCTGGACTTTCCTTTAAAAACACATTTCATAACTATTAACTAAAACTTTTATTCAGACACGCAATAGATGTGCTACCTGCTTAATGAGTCAGGTGTTTTTTAGGGATTGTCACAGGAAAACCACAATATAAGACAAAAGATTACAATGATGTAAGCTGTGGATCAATACTGTGAAATGGGCACACATTTGCCAATTCTAATTCATCTTCAAGGGTCGTAATGTGCAGAGAAGGGGCATAGTGTAAACACTTCATTATGTGAAACAAGTGCACTGAGTGTTGTTTGTCCTCTTTTCTAACAGCCAGAAAGATGCAGGAGTGGTGCATAAGCAATGGAGAGGCTCCATGTCATCTCACTGCCAGCCATGCCCAGGGACCCATGCCAGCCCTGTTTGTGGCTCAGACGGTCACATCTACTCTTCACAGGTAAAGAAAATCATCGGCTTTGAGTATGTAATACAGATTCATGTTTAAAAGTGGCTAAAATTATTCTTCAAGTAGGTTCCCCATATTGTTTATTTAACCACTAAAATAATCTCATTTGTTTGGGTTAATCAGTATATATTTATTTCTCAAATATCAGAACTCTGTTTGGTTAGGTTTGAATTTTTGGCTAGACCTAGGAGTGCTCAGAAGTTACTACTAGACTCTTCTCAGAGATCACACCTGATGGTGCTTAGGGGACCAAATGGGATGCCAGGGATCAAACTGCAGTATTGCCATGTGGCAATAAAAAAGAAAGACAAGCACCCTGCACACTGTGCTTTTTGCTCTAGTCACCAATGTCAGAATTTTTAGAGGTTTGAAATAGTAAATCGGTGAACAATGGCTTCCAAAAATATTAATATCAAATTTTTCTTTTTGCTAAAATAAAAAGCCAGTACATTATCATTCCAGATTGTAATACAGATTGGTTTTACTCTAATAACATAGAAGCTATGTACTCTCAACATTATTTTGTGTGTATGGTATTTTTTTCTCCTATATTATCTCGTACAAGCCTCTCAACCACTGTATAATTATTTTGTATGGTGACAAGGGAAATGAGGGAGAAGCACACCTGACTGTGCTCAGTGATCACTCCTCACTCTGTACTCAGGAATCAATTCTGGTGGGGCCTTGGGAACATATACGGTGTGCAAGATTGAAGGTAGGCAAGCCATATAAAAGAACTTTAACTGCTATATCATTCCTAAACTAGATCTCTAGCTCTCCCTAGTCACCTTTGATGAAATTGAATGAGAAAATAAAGATTATAAAGGTTAGAAATTTCACATTTAGCTGACATTCACATCAAGGTGTGATATCTTCTCTGCTTTAGTGAGTCTGCTCTCTTTATGCTCTATCTCCCTAGTTACAAGATCACAATTATTCTGTCTGAAACTTTACGACAGCTACATTAACATATTTATATTTGATGAGAAGTGAGGGTGACCACTCTCAGGGGTGTTTACTGCTTATTCTTGTCAGTGTTTAGGGACCAGGGATGTAGGCAGTGCATGGAAGCAAAATGGGTTTGACCAAGTGTAAGGAAAGCACCTTTTTTTCCTTTACTGTCTCTCTGATTCCTATTTGTGTATTTTTAAAAGATATCTTAGAAACATAAAAATAAACTCCCTAGTGTCTTTATCTTATAACTAGATATTTTTAAATCTCCATATGAATAGGATCATTAAAAATTACTTAAATTCTAGAAAATAATCAAAATTCATGTTTGATTTGGAATACCAAGAAGTTGAAAAGGAATTTTGAACCTCCCTACCTACCATTCCTCAGGAGGCATGGAGGTACCACTCCTCTATTCTTAGCCAACTGGGCTGCAGTGGTATGTGTGCCCTGAGGATGAAGTGCCTGAGGCTAACAGGCTACCCTCAGAGCCATAGCCATCTCCTACTGGAGCTTCACAGCTCACCTGGTAGTGTTCAGGACACCATGCAGTATTGGAGATGGAACTGCACTTAACCATGTGCCTAAATCCTATATGCTGACTCAGTTCCCCATCCCACATGTGTTTACACCCTGATTATCTTAATAGATAACTTTTATACTAAATATTCTTTATCCCAGAAGATTTTCTTGTAATTTTTACCCAAAAAATGTTGTTAATCTTGAAAAATTCCTATCATAATATAAATTAAATCTAGATTAGTTCTGCCAAAATATATGCATAGTGCAGAGTGCCAAGTAATTTGTATCCTTATTAAACCCAACAAATGCCAATTTATTATTTTTTAAAGGTATATGTATGATTGTAAAGTCTTCTCAGATGGAGAGAGTAAGACCTTTTTCTTGATAAAATTTATGAGAGTCGAAATACTTAGCTTTGCAAGTTTAGAAAATTCATTGTCAGCATAAACTGAAATGAATATATCTCATATTGTGAATTCCAATATGATAATTTTATGGAAACTAATATTTTAATATGTTAAAGTAAAAGGAGAATGCAAATTGTGAAATTCAAAGTGGTAGATTGAGCAATAGATGGGAAGCAAATATTAATCCTTATTTTATTTGATGAATATTAATGATTAAACAAGTTGAGTCAAGGAGATCATAGGAATTTTTATTGCCTTCTAAGCTCAAATAGATCTACTTCCTCCTCAGATTAATAAATCTATGTGCTGGAGTTAGAGATAGGTATTGCCCAGACTGTCTCCTTTCTCGCAGGACACACAACAGTTCTTTACCCTACTTTTGAGAGGGTCTCTTTTTAGATGCTCTAATACAGATTAGTAATCACTTTAAAATTTAGTTTCATAGGATATGAAGTCAAATTCATAGGTGCTTTCAAGGGTCTTTGTTCATAATTTTGGGAAACATATAATTTCCTTATATTTCTAGTTCATAGTATTTTCTCAATTTTATTCTTTGAAACTCACTAAGATATACCTGATTACACCTCTTTTTGTGTGTTTTATCATCGTGCAGGGGATCAAACCCAGGGCCTCACACAAGTTAGAGAAGTGCTATACCACTGAGCTACCTTTTTTGGACCTCCAGCTAACTCATTTTACGTCCTGTTTATATTTTCAGTTACACCATTCTAAATTTTCCTAATTTTATTTGTTACCTCACCATTTTTGGCATGTTTCCTTGCATATTCACTTTCAATTTTCCATAGGAAGGCATGAGAAGATATATTACATGAATGACGGTTTTTACAATTAAATTTCCAAATTTAATTTCGTCTAGTTTTTAATTTTATTTGGTGTTTTTTTTCCAGTTTGGATCACTAATGTTAATGTTAAATATATGCCTGATTAACAGCAGAGTATTTGGGCTGCATAAACAGTGAAAATCAAAGAGATACTATTTCAACAAGAACTTAAATATTAAGTGTTTTGTATTTATACTTTCTATAAGCTTATTGGACCCTCACCATTTGAATTTAGATCAGAGGCTTGTGTCATTTCTGATATGGCCATTTCATGAGTTTTTCAGTGTATCCCTTTCATTGTATCACTGTATCACTGTCTTCCTGTTCATCATCGATTTGCTTGAGTGGGCACCAGTAACATCTCCATATATCCTGCCTCATGCAAGTAGATACCAAGGGCACCTGCTTGCTCCAGGAACATAAAGAGCCTCAAACCATTCCATCAGGTCATGGGAATGAGGTCTATAATGGTTACTGGTATTTGGCATATCAAATACAACACGGTTAGCTTGTCAGGCTCTGCCGTGTGGGTAGCATACTCTTGTATGCTCCAGCCTTCAAACTAAATCTTTTTTTAAAGTTCCAACAATAGCGAGGGGCAAGGCAAAGTCCCATAGTGTAATTAATTAGTATCCCTATCAGGAGATGAAAATGATGGGTGAAGATGTAGTATCTTCAGATTCTTTACTTATTTTTCGGCATTAAACTTTATAAAGAAAGCACTAGACTGTGGATCCGGTGGCAGTGCAAATGTAAATATCTTTTGTAGGTTTGGGATCAGAGGAATTTAAACTTCCATTAATAGTGAGTTCTATACAGAAAACTCAGCATGGTCCCTGCCTAAAGACCCTAAGTCTTTCTTGAATAATCCTGAATAAATAAAAATTGGCCAGAACCAAGATACTCTCATCCATTGTATGGTCCCATTGGTCTTGCTCTTCAAGCTCATGCTCTTCCTTGGTGTCTCACTTGTTCATCTCGATGTTTCTTTCCTGTTCTGTTTCCATGCTGGAGAAGCTGTGTTATCTCTCAAGCATGTACTTCTCTCTCTCTCCACCCCCTCACATATTTCTAAATCACTTGTATCACTTGTCTTCCCATTGTTCATTTATTTGCTTGGGTGGGCGCCAGTAACATCTCCATTCGTTGGGAATGAGGTTCATTATTGTTACTGTTTTTGGCATATCGAATATACCATGGGTAGCTTGCCAGGCTCTGCCATGGGTCTGGTTTCATTTCGGGGGTCCAGTGGACCCAGTATTTTTCTATGTCAGACCATCAACCATCCAGGGGGCCAGAGGGCAGAGCCCTGGATGTAAACAAGACTGTCTCCTGTCTGCCACCTGCCAACGCAGCAGGGCACCACAGCCACACCTGCAACAACTCGAGGGGCAGGGTTTCTAAATAAGTTTATATAAAACATTTTCTGCTTCACCTCCAGCCCCCAGAGAAGATGTTCAGTTGGAAGTCCAGTTTATAGTATGAAGCATTTGTAGTACAAAATGAACTTCAATGCAAAATGCACTTAAATGCAAATATTACTGCATGTTTTGTTTTAGATCTATACAATTTTCCCATTATGTCCAACTTACACTGATGTATTTCCACTGTGTTACTTCTTTGAGGGAAGATAAGTTCCAAGTATAACAGGTATAAGAGCTGAGAATGGGATGGGAGAGGATTACCTGAAAGTTCTCATAGTCAAAGTTTTGCTAAATTATATAGCTAGGAAAAAAATATCCCAATGCACAGTATGACCAATTTGGAATGATTATTTCATTAGATTTCATGTTCGATTTTTTGTCTCCTTGTCTAGAAATCCTCAGAATATTTCTTTAATTTCCTAAAAAGGGAAGGGAAAAGTACACAAAGTACCTGGGAAAATAGACTCATCTGAATAAATATTGAGACTTTGTGATTTTCATAAGAAACATTTTTGTGAGTGATCTCCTTTTTTCTTGTTAAGAAAAGGAATTGTTTTTCTCTAAGTTCGCTTAAGTTTTCTTTTAAAAGTAACCAATGTTTCCTGAATTCTTTCAAAACTAGCAATGGCATAAAAAATCAAAATATAATCCTCTTCAAGGTTATCTGATAAATAATCATTCCTGAAATTGACACAAAAGATTAAGGTTCATGTTGCTTTACCTGAGGCAAAGCCTATTTTGATTTTATTGTCAAACTTTACAGAGAACTAGAAATTGTTCTCCAATATAGTATCTATATTAGACCATGGATATATTTGTCAACGACTTGTGTACATTGTATACTATGTTTGCTGAGCAGAATTATTAAATAATACTAATGTTTTTAACTCAGTAAGACATTTATAATATAAATATCCTTGAGGCAGTAAATTGAATTTTAAATTCTATTCTGATACAGCTATGTGATGTTCATCCATTGAACTAAATAATGGTGAGTCCCTTAGGCATGAATATTTTTTATAAGATGTTGAGTATGAATGGGCATGTAAATAAATGTTGAGGAAAACAAATACAAAGATAACATGTTTAACTGCTTTGTTGTTTTTGATTTTATTTTTAGGCCACACTTGACCATGCACAGGGGTTACTCCTGGCTCTGCACTAAGAAATTATTCTAGTAGTGCCATGGGGCTATGTAAGATACCTGTTATAGAACCCAAGTCGTCTGTGTGCAAGGCGAGCACCCTAACTGCTGTACTATCTCTCAAGCCCCTTACCTCTTGAATTCCTAATTCTGGTTTCACAGACACTACCAAACATTGTTGAACATGTAACCAACCCTTGGAATCTTTTTTTTTTTACTTTTTTTTTGCGGCTCACACCCAGAAATGCTCAGGGGTTACTCCTGGCTCTTCGCTCAGGAATTATTCCTGGCAGTGCTCAGGGACGGTATGGGATGCCAGGGATTGAACCCAGGTCGGCCAAGTGCAAGGCGAATGCACTACCTGCTGTGCTATCGCTCCATCCCTAAGCCCTTTGAAACTTAGTGAGAATTCTCCAAGTTATTTTCTTTAGTAGTTTTGGTTGAAAATTAATATTGCATTCCAATGTTGATTTTTAAGTTTTTAAGCATAATGGATATTGTTTTTTATAAAATAGATCAATAATATTGACCTAATGGGGAGTATTTACTTCTTGTTTTAATTAGCAAAAATTCATTTTAAATTTTAATATTCACTATAATGCTTTAATCTAGTTGTCATCTACTTTCAGTATTTCAGTATTTTGTTACTTTCTCTTAATACTTTCTAACTTTAATAGTAATATATGAATTTTGCATGCCAGAACATTTCTGAAACCTATTAGAAGTTTGAAAAGTTGTATATAATAGTATTTGGTATAGTTTTGCTATTGATTTGGTTTTATTTTTTGGCTCTATGCCATAATAATTGTCATATCTATATATTTAATTGTTATATTTATATATTTCTGAATAGGTGGAGTTGAAACAATTTGTTGGAAGATCAGGTTTATAAATGCCGATACACTGTTTCTATTTAAATTACTTTTAAATGGAAACTTATATTTTGCTTAGGTATGAAAGCTTGATTAAAATGACAATTTAGGATATTAATTAAGTCATTGATCAGAAGTTCATAATAGAGCACTGAATATTTAGGAAATAATAGGAGTTAAATTTCTCATGAAATTTCAAATATTGAAAGACACTCAGTGGAGCATTTTAGGCTGATGTCTGTAGCAATCACTGATCAAACAGCATGTTCTTTCAACTAAACATTCATAGATCACTGTAGTCCTAGGTGTCAAAAAGCCTCAGCCTTCCATATCCTGATTTCACTTCTAAATCTGCCTATTCTTGCACCATCAGACACATAGCGATGTCAAAAATACAAGCACAGGACTGGAGCGATAGCCCAGCGGGTAGCGCGTTTGCCTTGCATGCGGTCGGCCCTTGCCGGCAGGTTGGATCCCCGGCATCCCATTATGGTGCCCGAGCACCGCCAGGGAGTAATTCCTGAGTGCAGAGCCAGGAATAACCCCTGAGCATTGCCGGGTGTGACCAAAAAACAAGCAAAAAAAAAAAAAATACAAGCACAGTAGTTTTTCAGTTATTGAGGAAAATGTGAATTCCTAAATCTCTCTCTTAGAAATAGGACAATTAATGGACAACCTAAGGAAGAACAAATTTAATGTTTATATAATTCAGTTCAATCTTTTGGAAGAATCAGACATTTATTTTCACGTAAAGTTTTATTACTGGGAGTAGGGGTGCGCGCGCGTCCCCGGCTTACCCGGACCGGGACAGAAACCGTCGCGTAAAGGCTAAGTAAAAAGCTCTAAGAAAAGAAAAACTGCCGGGAAGGGCTCACCGGGGTGTGGGTTGAGGGAGGCAGAGGGGGGAGAGTGGGGGTCGGGGGTGTGAAGAAGATGTGTTTAAAGGGGGGTGATGGTTTTGTTTGTTGGGAGGGTATTTGTAGATGTGGGGGGTTTCGGGGGGGGGTTTGGTGTGGTTGGGGGGGGGGGGAATTTAGTTTTGGGGGATGAAAAGGAATATTGTGCTATATCCAGAAACTCCAGGCTCAATCCTGGTTCTGTGCTCAGGGATCTCTCACAGCCGTCTTCAGATTATGTGGTACCAGGAACCAAATTGAGATCATCCAAATGCAAGAAAGACTCCATAATCCTTGTGCTATCTCTCTGGTCCTGAGAAATAACTTTCAGAGTAATTTTTTTAGTAAAAAATACTCTAAAACTCTATCTTAAAAAGATTTGACTAATATATCTATTTTAATAAATATTAAATAATTGGGTCAAATCACTTGTATCACTTGTCTTGTAAATATTAAATAATTGGGTTAAATAGCACTATAAAATAAAGGTTAATTATAATTTAACAGTTAAAGATTCTCAAGGTCACTGTTTTATACTATTTATATATTTTCTAATAAAGTTTTGAGTAAAATAAATTCTATGCATTTGACTTTAATGAATGATTAATTTTATCCTTTTATTTTTTATACACATAGAATATACTCTGTTGCATAATGTACTATTTTATAATGTATGAATTCATTATACTTTATTTAAATGAATAAATAAGGATTAAGGTAAACTATAATTTCAAATTATTTTCTTTCACAAAGGGAAAGCAGTAATAACAAAACTAAATTTAAACTCAAAAACTATGTGTCATGTTTACAGGATTATTGTCATCACTAAGACTATTTTTAAATAGGCCCAAATTTTTCCACCTTTTCAATTACAGGTACTGCAGGATCTCGTTGCAGTAGCAGTGAATATTTCAACCCTGCCTCTGAGTTTATTTTGCATACTAAGCCATTTGTCTGAAACCTATAATTTTATAAAGAAATTTAACTTCAGCTTTATTTTAATTTTCTAGCAATGTTTTAGGATTATAATTGCCTTCAGAAATTGGTAAAATCAAATATGCCCTCTTTTTGAAGTTAATATTTTAATCTCTGTCATCAGATATCTGCTCCTACTTTTCCAGACATTTGTTTAATAAGTTATTTCAGCTTTCCTTTCTTTAAGATTGACATAGACACACACTTACTTTATGACCTTTCAAGATTTTGTTTTAAGGAGTAAAACAAAGTGGTCATTAATTACTAGTTTTACCAACTAATGCATTTTGAGATTACCATCTTCCACTAGTCTGAATAAAGATGTATTTAAATGTCATTTCACAATACTCAATTATTTTTGTTATTTTAATATAAAGTTTTATAATTTTATTAATGCATTCAGTTATGTAAGTAAATTCCTTAGGGAAATGCTAGGTATAAAAACCCTGTTGGACTTACATACCTTTCTTTGATATGATAATACTAAATGATCTGAGATATTTTAATTCACTAATTTTAACTACTCACTGCTTTCTCTCTTAGAATTTCACAATTGATTTAAAATTTAGATGGATTGTTTTTCCATTCTTTCATCAAAATTGACATTTCTAAGTAATGTAAAAAACCTCCAAGCATTTTGAACTATTGTATAACTATTTCCTTACTATTTGGAAACTGTCTGACAGTGTTCTATGTTCTTCATAATCTTCTGAATCTTCCCCCAAATCCCTGTCCAGTCATTGTCTTTAGCTTGGAAGACAGTACATTTGTACATATGTTTCTAAAAGAAAATAGGTGTTTTCCCAGAATACATTGATCCCAGTCGTATTGGAAGGAATCTTGAAATAAATTCTAACTAAAATCAAGTTCTGGTGCCGGAGCGATAGCACAGCAGATAGGGCATTTGCCTTTCACTCAACCAACCCGGGTTCAATCCCTGGCATCCCATATGATCCCTCCAGCATGTCCAGGAGTGATTTCTGAGTGCAGAGGCTGGAGTAACCCCTGAAAATTGCCAGGTGTGACTCAAAAGAAAAAAATAATTAAGTTAAAAGTGATTTTTTTCACACATTTTGATCAGTATTTCCCATAACCTCCTGTCAGTGATTTAGCTGTGAACAAGGCACAGGAATGAATGAGAGCTTGCCTGAGGTTGGTTGTCTACTGTGCGATATTATGCACTGATCATGCAGTATGGTAACATTTGACCTTTCCACTGCTTTAGATATTATCTCATTTATAGATTTCATCACTGTATCACTGTATCACTGTCTCCCGTTCATCATCGATTTGCTCGAGCGGGCACCAGTAACATCTCCATATGTCCTGTCTCATGCAAGTAGAGCCCAAGGGCACCTGCTTGCTCCAGGAACATAAAGAGCCTCAAACTATTCCATCAGGTCATGGGAATGAGGTCTATAATTGTTACTGATATTTGGCATATCAAATATGACATGGGTAGCTTGCCAGGCTCTGCCATGCGGGTAGCATACTCTTGTAGTCATCTCTAAATCCAGCATTTATTGATGAACCACGCAGCCTTAAGTGGCCGAGCGTGCTGGGCTGTGATAGGCTAGTCTGCTGGGTGGAGTTCTGATGAGGGGGAAGTCGGATGTGGAAAATGGAGGCCCTCATGAAGTGGGGGTCATCTGGCTTGTTTCGAGGCTACTGTACTATTTTTTTAATATTTTTATTGATTAAGCATTTAGTTAACTCTATTTTGTGTCAATGCTTTGTTTATTATCTTCCTTTTATAGCTGGGAACAGGAAGGCACAGGTGAAGAAACTCCTTTTCAATTTGTATAAAGCCGCTCAGCTAAGTCCAAAGGCCATTCTCTCAATCATATCTCCTCTTTAGAGTAATGAATTTGGGGCAAGATACCTGTTGCCACTTGTTTTTCAACAATTCAATAAGTGAATAATGGGTTAACTATTCTTATATGAGTCCCTAAAAGAAAATTCCAGTATATATCCTATAAATTTATACTGTAGATATTTTTCTTACTCACTTGAAGTCTATTTAGTTTTTAAATTGCATTTTCAGATATTTTGAATAAATAAAATTCATCAATTTCCATGATTAGAATAACTTCTTGCAGATGACAGTTCTTTTTATTTCTTCTAGAAACTTAATGTTTTAACTTTAGGTTTAGTTACACGACACATGTTGAATAATTTTTGTTGATTTACGTATCAATTCTGAATATTATTATTAAAAATACAGAAGATCTGAAAGATAGAATAGTGTTAAGTTCTTGCCATATGCAAATCAATATTTATTCCAGCACCACATAATGTATGAGCACAAAGTCAGAAGTAATCCTTGAGGGTCCACTGAGTAGCCCAACAATGTGTGTGTGTGTGTGTGTGTGTGTAAATAAGCTCATTGTAGCACAAAGTGTAGACTGTGCCTCACTGGTGTCTCAAAAATATAAATATACATCAAAGAAAATGTATTTATTTCCCTATTTTTTTTCTTTTTGAGAAGGAGGTGGAGGTGTATGTAGGCGTTTCCTTGGCCAGTGCTTAAACGCATAGGTCCAAACTTGCAGCTTGGATCACTGCTGTGATGCTAGCATTGCTCAGAGCTCTGGGGACCACATGTTGTTGGGAATTTTAACCCAGTTTGGGTACATGCTAGCCATTCACCCTAACTACTGACTATGTCGCTCATTGCAGTGTCTCTGCTTTGCAACTTATACTTGTAATGAAGCAGGTGTCTATCTCTAGGATTATACCACATAACATCATTGTTTATATTCTGTTATGAATTCAGGTGCCCCAAGTTGTTCTATGTCTGACATCATGGGACCCCAACAATATATGGGTTCGAGTCCCTAGTCACACTGAGGGGCCGATCACAGATGAACAAAATCTAACAGTCAGTACAAATCCAAAGGCTTTTTACTTCACACTGATGTAGGTGGGCCCAATGGGAGGCTTATGTGAAGCAGGAAGGAGCGAGAGATGGTCTCTTTCTCCCCAGCCACCCTTGCCACCCAGGACCTGCTGGGCAGGCTAAGGACTGATAAAGTCTGCCATGAGCTCCTGCACGGCATGGGCCTGAGCCCCCCTAGCCCCACAAGGGGGGCAGTCAAGCCTCGCCTGATGTCCTCTTGATCTCTAGGGACAGGAGTTGATTCCCACCACCCAAGATTTCTCGGGGAACCACGCACTCAGGCTGGAGCGAGGAATTGCTCTTTGCAGGAAAGGGAAGTCAGTCCTAGGCTTCACCCAGGGTTTTCTCAGGGTTCTTGTCTTCCTCGCAGAAAATAATTTTCAGGATTAGACAAGCAGTGAAGTAAAACAAATTTTATTATGGAGGTTTTTAGGATGGGGAAAGAGTAGGGAAAGAAAGTGTAATGAGCTCAAGGGAGAAAGCAGGCTGTGTTCCAGAGGCAGCTAGTGAGCTGGACTGATTTCACAAGGGGGCTTTTTATCTTCTTGGGCTGGAATGCTCTGGAATCTTCTGCTGGCCCATCAAAGGTTGATGGGGGTTCTAAACACTGGGCAGAAGAAGGCAGACCCAGCTTCCTCAGGGTCTATTGTTGGTTATTGGGTCTTATCATGTCTTCATTCCTGGTTCCAAAGGTGACAGCCTAATGGCTACAGTATATTGCCTTGCACCTTGCAGCCCCCTCCCCTCTGTCTACCTGCCTACATCAACACCATTAGTTAAACACACTCTGCTACCACAGCCCTGAGCAAGTGCCCCCCCAGACCCAGAGCTGCTGATGATCAGAGTTCCTAGCCCTGTGCTCTAATCAAGAAGCCCCACACATTTGTCTCTCTTGACCAAGCAAGCTCCTTTGTCTCCTAGCCATTGAGGCAAAGCCTCTGCCATTTCTCCTGTTCAGGGCAGGTTAAAACCAAAGATAAAAAACAGCTTTTAGGTGCAGATTCCAGGCAAGCTGCACCTCTGACTCAGACTTAACAGATGCTAGCCTCTGGCCTTCTCCCTTCTTCCCAGACCATCTTCTTATGCAAAACACCATAGAGAGGGGGCTGTCATAAAAAAATCTATACCTGGGATAGTCAAGTCATATAATTCAGACTATATTCTCCAAGATAGATGAATATCTCATCTCCATCCCCACAAGGTCCTTGGATTGGTCCACTCTGCTCCAGGGGCAATTTCTTAAATGCTCTGCTCTTATTAAAAGCCTTTCAATACTGTGAAGCTTCAGGCATTTGTCTTTAGATGAGGCAAACTAGTGTGACATTTCCTTTGATCTTTTGAAGAGCTAAATTCCCTAAGGATGTCCCTATATCTAACCCAGGTGGCTCTAACTGGTTGTCTCCCAGACCAGGAACTTGTAATAAAAGGAAATATAGCCAATCTAGATTGAACTGGACAGAGAGTAAAAATATGACAAGATTCCAGGAGATTAATTGGAGTCAGCTGACTCACCTTTACCAGCCACAAAAGAAATAGATCTCTTTGACATAAAGCTCTGGACTAAAGATATGCAAATGGTTTATAGGAGGAGGGAGGAATCCCAAATACAAAGATCCAGGGCTAGTGAAAGTGTGGTGTCACTCAACAATTCTATTTCCAAAATTTCCTTAACATTTGCTCATTACAAATTTTGCAGGAATTATCCAATATTTTATCATCGTGCATAAGATTATGTATGGCTTGTTTTTAGACCCTATAATTTTATTTATGTATGTATTTATCTATCTATCTATCTATCAACCTATTTATTTATTTATATATTTATTTATTCATTCGTTCATTTATTTATTTATTACTTTTTGGGCCACACCCAGCGATGCTCAGGTTTTCTTCTGGCTCTGCATTCAGGAATTACTACTGTCAGTGCTCGGGGACCATATGGGATGCCAGAGATGGAACCCAGGTTGGCCTGAGAAAGGCAAATGCCCTACCCACTGTGCTATCATCCCTGCCCCATGTATGGCTTTTTCTACACATGAAAATAAAATGCTGAATAGACTTATACCAATACTAATCAGGCCTTCTGCATCCATGTGTCACTTGTCTTCCAGTTGTTCATCAATTTGCTCAAGCGGATGCCAATAACGCCTTCCATTTATTGGAAATGAGGTTCATTATTGTTACTGTTTTGGCATATCAAAAACACCACGGGTAGCTTGCCAGGCTCTGCTGTGGCTCTGGTTTCATCCCAGGGGGACCAGTCTTTTTTCTATTTCAGACCATCAAACATTCAGGGTCCACAGGGCAGAGCCCTGGGTGTAGAAAAGCCTGTCTCCTTCTTCCACTTCCCTAAAAAAGCCAGGTACCTCATTCACACATATAGAATAAACAATGCTAGTATCTGCATCCTGTTATTATTTATTAAAAAGTTGACACCATAACACATATTTATTTACACATTATCTGTTAATATTTCTGTTATATGATATTTTTGAATTTTTGATAAGGCAAGTTCTGTTTTCAAAATAAAATATATAGTTTGAATTCTAAGGGTCCTAACTCTGTAATTAACAAAAATTATAACATACTTGATAATGAATGTATCTAGAAATAGTAAATGGTTATAGTAGCTTTAATTATAAAAGGGTTTGTTTGCCATAATAGTTTTACTATTGTAATCATTAAAATACCTGAAAAATAATAATAATGTCAAATCATGTTATATTGTTATAGGTATTTTTTCAGCTACACAATAACTCTATAACAAACATTGTATGATGATCCCAATTTATGGATCAAAAATGGCAGGCCAAAGGAATCATAAAGCTATTTAGCAACAGTGCAAGGATTTGAACACAGTTTTAGAGCTCACAGTATTAATGGCATTATTGTTTTGTGCAATAAGACTTCCAACAACTTTCTGACAGATAAGTAATGTCTTTGTCATGAGTAGATTTTAATATAATGATGTTAATTATTTATCACTATTTCTTTTTTTTTTTTTTTTTGGCGCGCGGGGTGCCACCGTCTGGGGGGCTAGGGGTCGGATCACTTTCAGAAAAAAGAACCCTGGGTGACAATAAGAAACATTTAAGAAAGGCCCATATATTTCCAGTTTTTATTTTTATTTTTTTTCTTACTTTGATTATTTTTTTTAAATTTTTTTATTATACCACCGTGAAACATACAATTACAAAGGTGTTCATAATTGGTTCTTGGTAATACAGTATTCCAGCACCCATCCCTCCACCAGTGCCCCATTTCCACCACCAATGTACCCCTCCCCCTCCCGTCCCCCAGGCCGCCTTAATAGCAGGTACCCCAGTTTCCTCTCTTTCTCTCTCTATCTCTCTCTCTCTGTCACTGCATCTCTCTCCCTCTTATTTTACACATTGTGGCTAGCCCTGCAGATATTTAGAGTTTATCACTTAAGTCTCTTTGTGTATATTCAGTGGTAAGTTTTAATCTGCCATTACCATTTCCCATATTTATTAAAACACTGGTATCTATTTACATCCTATTAATGAATGCAGTCATTCTATATCTGTCCTTTTCCTTCTGACTAATTTCACTCAGCATGATAGACTCCATGTCCATCCATTTGCAGGTAAATTTCATAATTTCATCCTTTCTGACAGCCGCATAGTATTCCATAGTGTAGATGAACCACAGTTTCTTTAGCCAGTCCTCTGTTCTCGGGCATTTAGGTTGTTTCCAGATTCTAGCTATAGTGAATAGCGCAGAGATGAATAAAGAAGTACAGATAGTGTTTCTGTTATGTGTTTTTCGGTCTCTAGGGTATATTCCCAGGAGTGCTATTGCTGGATCAAATGGGAGCTCAATATCTAGCTTTCGGAGGACTATAATAAGATAAATAGGCTCTCCATATCAAGACACTGAAGCATGTGTCATTCTTACTTTTTAATACCAGGTATTCTAGCTGAGATTTTCTAATGGTAGATAGAAAAATCAGTGTAGAGAACCAGTACTAGTCTCTGTTATCTTACATTGTATTTTGACTAAAGCCATTTCCCCCTCACCTGACAGAGCACCTTGGGATTATCATTACCTGTTTCTGTCCAGGAGGAAGGGCTGAGGTTTCTTTGCTAGGAGCTATGAGGAAGAATCCTTACAGATAAACCAGCTTCAGGCACATGCGTCACCCAAAAACAAATATTAGTGAGATGGGGATAGCGACCCATTTGGGCTGATGCAAAAAATACACTTGACAATTTACCTGAAAGACACAACACTGAGAAGAATCCCACAGACTAGGAGTCTTGAAAGACAAGTGTCTGTATTCTCTCTCCAGTTCCATAAAATAACGTTTAAAGAAATCAATGTATTTAGTACCCCTTGATATCAGTATCCATCCCTGTACCCCACCCCAATCACCTCCAAAAAATAATTTGTACTAGGAATCCAAGCTCCAGGAACTTTCATAGATTGTATCTGCCAACTTTTTGCTTATATACAATATGATTAGAAACAGCCACTAATGTAAAACTAATAAACCTATTTCTTTGAGATCTTCAGAGTCTTTTTTCCTGCTCTCCAACTTTAACCTTTTGTTCTGAATCTTTTATATCTTTATATGTTCTTTTAAATGCAATCCTTGTTTACCTACTCCTATTCCCTTTGTAAAAATATACTCCCACTAGGTCAGTAAAAATAGTTTATTCTCAAATGTCATCCTCCTTTTTTAGCAGTGCTATGTATTATCACTTTGTACTTTCATCAACTTAAAATTATTTTTAAACATTTGATCACATTTTTTAAAAAGAATGAGTTGTTATCTGTCAAGTTCCCTATTGTAACTAAGGCAAATACCAAAAATGCCCATCACAAATGAAAATGAATTTATTAATTTTGTATATGTTATAGCACTTTCAAGCAACTTGCTTTGACAGGTGTTATTTTAATTAAAGCTATTACTGGTAACTGAAATCAGTGTTAGTTTGGGACATTTAAATAAGAACCTCGATGTAATAACAAAATTCTATAAAACATGTGAATGAAATGGTTGTGTAAAATAAAGAACACTAGCTTTTGATCTTTAAAATTCCTTCTTTTTATTTTGCCACATTCAACTATGCTGAATCTGGGCTTTTACCTGACTCTCTGTGTTCAGGAATCATTCACGGGGCCTCTTGGGAATCATAGGAGGTTACAGAGATTGAACCTAGGTCAGTTGAGTGAAAAGTAAGTGCCTTACCCACTGTACTTCTCTCAGCAACTTGAATTTTAAATTTTCCAACTCACCAGAATTTTTTAACATTAATGAATTGCTGTTTACAGCAATTGACTAATATAGGAAAATACCTATGTGAAAACTCATTATGCATATAAATTACAAAATATAAGACATTTTTCTAAGATGATTTTATAATTCATCTAAATTATTCAAAGTCATAAATATTCAATTATTTAATAATATGAAAACCAGTATGGTCTATTTATATATGCATCACACACAGACTCGATAAAGAAGGAATCAGAACTTTGCCAGTCTAGAATTACTTTAAGTTTAAGGAAGTATGTAAAGCCAATGGTTTATGTACATTCATGAACATACTCACATAATATATTTAAAAGTAAGCCATCCCCAAACCAGTACTATATCCATTACTGAATCAATATTTGTGTCGAAATGTTTTTTCTTTTTCATCATTTGATGTGTCACTACAGACACATGTCAACTAAGCTACATGAATAGTTTTTTTATTCTAAAATGGGTATTTTAAACTCGGTAATTCTCAGGTTGTAAAATACATAAAGGATCTGTACTGAATAATAACCTGTACTGGGACCAATTTGGGGACGGAATTTACTACCTTCAGGTCAGCATGCGTTTAATCAAGGCAAACGTCTCTATGCCCCCTGGGTTCTTAGTTGTCTTAGGCCCGAGGATAGTTAAACTGCTCAACTCTGGGCATTACCAAAATGGGGCATTCAAAACTTTGGGGTCTTGCATACTTAGAGTCTGCAGGAATTACTCCTGGTAATGCTGTAGACCCTCTGGGATAATAAGCATTGAACTTGGGTTGTGCAAGGCAATACCTGCCTACCTGCTAAGTGACTTTTGCTCTCACTCCTCAGAGACGTTTTTGCGAGTGTTACTACAAGCCATGCTCCTTGGTCAGGAAATCCAGTTGCTACATAGAACAATACTTTAGCTAATTCAGGACATATTGATAAGAATTGGAAATTTAGTAATTTGGGTTACAATTTTCTCACTGGCCTTACCTCACTATTCCTAGGAGACCTAAATTCAACCAGTCTTTAACAGAACTCAGTTTCTATGATTGATTAGAAACATGAAATGCAAGGAATGGGGAAATTGGCTTGCCTCTGAGTTAGCTTTAGGTATTGCTTAAATCAAGGACATAAATTCCATAGGACTCAGTTGGTCTCTTCCTTAGTCTTGCTTTGTTTAATGGCACCTGTGTTCACAAGCAAACAAAACTATCACTCACACCACCCTGGAGATCCACTTTCCTTAACGGACAGATATAAAGCATCCTCCAATTTCATCTGACGTTACTGCTGCACACTTGATCTTTCTAGCATCCACTCCCCCCCGACTCCCCAGGCATATGGAATGTCCTGCTTTGGGGGAAAACTGATATAGACAATTATACCAAAACTGATAATGCAGTATTTAAAACACTGAAGTCTTGAGATAGTGTGACACTTCCATGAAACAAGGAGTTTATAAAATTTGTTATGTTGTTTGCATGGCTCCTCCTTTCTATGTAAACTGCTTATATTCGCTCATTTACTTATGCTACTCTTTTTGTGTTCTACTCATTACTGTGGCGGATGCTTAGAAAATAATCATAAGAAAGTTATTCTTAAGTTTGTCTCTCAGTACACCAGTGCCTAAATGAAAGCTTCTTAGTCTAAGTATGGTTGACTGTGAGATCAGAATTTATGAATTGTGCGTTGTTGATGTCAAGTGACGTTGTTGGCTCTAACAGATACTCATAGACATTCTCCCATTCCCCTTGTTGTAACACTCAAAAACATCTCTGAGGAGTGAGAGCAAAAGTACAGCAGGTAGGGCAGGTTTGCCTTGCAAAACCCAGGTTCAATGCCTACATCCCAGAGGGTCTCACAGCATTACCAGGAGTAATTCCTGCAGACTCTGAGTATGCAAGACCCCAAAGCTTTTGAATGCCCCTTATTGGTTTAATTGCCCAGAGTTGACCAGTTTATACCCTCTACTTAAGACAACTACCAATGCTGTAACAGAGTGCATCAAATCAAAATCTGTAACAAGTTCATTCCAGTGTTTGCAGAGCCTGATTGATGGTTAGGCTCTTTCCCTTGGGGCAGCTGGTGTCTTTCCCATAAAGTAGATAATATTTTCTTATCTTATCTTATTATTATGCCAGCAACTAATTGGCATAATATTTTCCCTGACAAGTGTCAACTTTGACCACTGAAAATCATTCTGCAGCCTAACTTTCCACATGACGCAGACTTATGGTCTTAATATTTAGGGTCTAGATCAGAAAGGTATTAAATCATGTCTGTCTTACGATATTTGCATTTTAGGGTAATTATAGACTAATGAGCATGCCCTTTATGTGATATTTTAGTTCACACACCTTTATAAATATTTCAGCTTTGTGATAATTAAGTAAATGGAACAGTATTAATTAGAAATGCAATCAGTGAATGTAGTTAAAATATTTAAGTAGTAATTTTAATGTTCTAATATTCTTTGAAAAATATTATAAGATATTTTCTTCTTTTAAAAAACATCCATAAGCAAACAAAGAATTTGATTGGTATAGCTAGACACAGGCAATATATTTGCTGCGCATCTGTTTCTGTGTCTCTTATATAAAGACATATAGAAAAAGTGTTTAGTAGAATCATTTTAAGATAAATTGTTTCCTTTATAAAATTATTCTGATAATTTATATCTTTGCTATATCATGCGACCCTTAAAGACAATTTTAAAATTTGTGGATAATAACCTTTGAGAAGAATCTAAAATTTCTTTTTTAACAGAAGTTCATGTATTGTTATTGACTAGCCAACTTTTTTTTGGACTTTCAATTTCTTAAAATAAAATAATACTACTAGGATAGCCCTATTTAACATATATAGAAGAACATTACTTTATTGGATCATAAAATACTTTCAAATTAAAAAAATTTGATTAGCTTTGATATGATTAAATATTTGATATTAGCTTTGATATGATAGCTTTGATCATTTCACTGTCTTCCCATTGTTCATCGATTTTCCGAGTGGGCACTAGTAACATCTCCATTAGTCCTGTCACAAGAAAGTGCAACCCAAGGGCATCTACTTGCTACAGGGACAGGAGGAGCCCGAACCATTCTTCAGGTTATGGAACTGAGGTCCATAATAGTTACTAGTCTTTGGCATAACAAGTAAATAAAACACGGTAGCTTGCCAGGCTTTACTGCGTAGGTGGTATAGTCTCAGTAGAAGGCTCTCAACCCAAGCATTTACTGATGAAACTTAAAGGGGGAAGATCAGGTTTTCTCTTGGAAGAGCTCTGAGGAGCTATGGAGTCTGGATGTTGAGAATGACTAACTGCATGATGTGTGATTTGCTCTGGCTTCTTGTCAGGCTTACTGGTATCAGTTAAAACATGTCTATAACTGTTTACTGTGTATAAATGTGAAAGAAATGGGGAAGAACCTTATGCAAAATTCAGTATCCTATAAAAATATTGTGCGGCTGCAAAGAGGCCGCCCGCCAAGGGACATATGGGTCTGGCATGGGTGGGTCTCTCTCTTCCGGGGCAACTGGCATGGAGGCAGAGGAAAGGGCAGGGCCCAAAACTCCACTCCAAGTCCGGCCAGCATAATATCTCCCCACTCATGAGAGCAAACCCTTGGAGCAATGTTGGACTCTGCCAGTGGATGGCCGAGCCCCTTTTGGGAGGTCAGCTCCATGGGTTGCTTCCACATGGGGCGGTCAGTTACTACTTATAATTATTCTTGAACTTTCCTTAAAAATGTCATGAATCACACTTTTTTATGACAAGATCCATGGTTTTAAAATTGCAAACTAGGGAAGTGGAGGCGATAGCCCAGCGGGTAGGGCATTTGCCTTGCAAGCGGTTAGCCTATGCCAGCCGGGGTTCAATTCCTGGCATCCCATATTGTCCCCCAAGCACTGCCAGGAGTGATTCCTGAGTGCAGAGCCAGGAGATAACACTGAGCATTGCCGGATGTGACCCAAAAAGCAAAATAAAATAAAATAAAATTGCAAACTAGAGCTGGAGAGATAGCACAAGAGTTAAGTCACTTGCCTTGTATGCAGCAACTCCTGGCCCAAATAGACAATTAAGTTACAGTAAATAAAGTTAAAGGCAAGATAATACGATGTATCTTTTTGACTTTCAATAAAGCCTCTGTTCCCTCCCACTCCATCACTGTTTTTGCGATGACTGGAGTTGCTCCTACTCGGACTACGCCCTTCTGTAGCTTTGATTCTCACCAGGAGTCCTCTCTAAATTTCAGCGTTACACACTCAGCCCTGGTGTCCACTAGTTCTGCATCCCTTTAGTTGTGGAAAAGTTCTGTTAAGTCCTTAAATATTTCTACTTTTGCTTATCTGTGGACATTGAAGATTATATCGAAGTTCCATTATACTTCCATTGGTAATTTCCATTGTATCAATAGTTGAAAACTTATTGGAATTTTGAAGAATAAAGGTATCTTTGAAAGAGTTTAGTCCTTCAAAAATGTTCACAATTTATTACAAATACAGTAACTGTTTTTAATCATTTGTGACAGGGCTTGTTAAAAATTTTGTCTGTCTGTTACAGAGCTACTTCATAAGAAAAAATATTGTACAGATATGAGTCATCTTATTAGTCATTGGCAAATTCAGTGCTACTTACTATCGACTGAAGCTGATTAAATTAGTCACTAGTGCATTTGTCAATTGGAGCCAGTAAGTCTGCCCTATTTAATTATAAAATAATTTGCACTGAGTAAATTATGGACATAACCACCAAAGAAATCATATTACTTCAAATTAGCAAGATCTATTTCTTTTAGAGTAGGAAGATAATTATTGTCTCTTAAAAATGGAGTTGCTTAATAATTTTTTAAATCATGTCCATATGAATTTATGAAATTTATCTTATGAATGAGTTAAGGGTAATCAGACTAAAAATTCTATGAAGAGTAACAATTATGAAGAAAATAAAAGCAGACACAGTAAAAACTCATGCTATACAGTAATTTTGATCATTTCACTTAGCATTTGTTAAAATGAACAGACTGATTCATGGGCGTCTGCATGGACTGTTAGATTCTTAGAAAAACGTAGATTTAGTGTCATTATCCCAATTACTCTTAGAGCAAAATGGAGACTGAGAATATTTAAAATTTCGCTATATGTGTTACATTTAGGATGTGGCACTCATAAGATTTAAATTCAAGAATAATGTTCTTTGTGCTTTACTATCCATTGCTCCCTTCCATATTAAGTGTAGTACAATCATCTGTACACTTTTGTCACTCTCTTACCTTTTTTGTTAGGGGAATAGACCCAGTGGTGCTCAGGGCTTACTCCTGGGTCTGCACTCAGGGATCACTCCTGGAAAGCTTGGAGGAATATGTGTGGTGTCAGGGACACAACTCAATTTCTCCCAGTGCAGGGTTGGCACCAGACCCACTGCACTGTTACTCCAGCCTCTCTTAACTTCTTTGTGTACATAAATGAACGTGTTTGAATCACCGTATTTTCTCTTTCTTATGCAGTGCAAACTAGAATACCAGGCATGTGTCTTAGGAAAGCAGATCTCAGTCAAATGTGAAGGTCGTTGCCCATGTCCTTCAGATAAGTCCGCAAGTACTAGAGGGAATGTAAAGAGAGGTAAGTGATGAAAATATACTTTTTTATCCACTCCTTCTCCTCAAATATGTTATAATGGAAATTGTCTATAAAATATACTCAAGCATTTTACTACTTAATGGTACTTATAAGTGAAGGATTTTTTTTCTTTAACCTCTGCTATTATAGCAAGTTACCTACATAGTGATAGATTGACTTTTCTTTATGCACACCATCTACAAGAAATTTAAAGCAATGCAATCTATATATTTTGTTTTCAATTTATTTCATGGTTTTTATTTCAAGCAACTTATCAGTTAATGCTAGCATTTTAAAATAGGCATTGCTTTCATATCTGTGTGCATAATTATCTGTGCATAAATTTTCCTGTGGAATTATTTCAATTTTTTACTTTCATTCTCTTGATGTCAATAAAATAAAGAAATGCATTAATACATATATAAGTGTATGCATTTATAATTTGAACATTTCCATAACACTTTATATGGGATTATTTATATATTTAAGATATTGTTTATGCTTTTATTTTTATTGAAGCTTTGCATTATAACAATAGGTGTCTCAGGTGTGTGTCATTAGAAATATGTACACTAGTTGTTAAATCAATTTATATAGTTTGCTGTACCTTAAACATTTTTTGATGGGTGATAAGTTTGGTCTTTGTATTCTAATAGAAAAGGAAATTTAACTAATAATATTTTTTGAAGTTAAAGTCTACTGTGAAAAATGCTATCAACACTTGTTATATGTTTTGTAACTATAGGAATTTTGTTTTGGGTCATCTGGTATTACTCATGGCTTACTTCTGACTCTCTGCTCAAAGTGACCCGGATAGTGAGATGAAGTGTTTGGCAACACTGGTCTACCAAGTACAAGGCAAATGTCTTACCCATAATACTTTCTCCCTAGGCCCACCATCAAAAGGCTAGAGAAGTGAAACAGAGGAGAGAGCACTTAGCTTACATGTGGCATACCTAGGTTTAACTACCAGCAAACTTGTGGTCCCCCAAGCCCTCCAAGAGAGATTCCAAGGCCCTGCAAAAGTCAACTTTGATCCTTCAATCAGAGGATTGATTTTGACTATATTTCCTGAATAGTGACCCTGCACATAGAAAGAAATAAAAATCATGAAGTTGATTAACATAAACAATGTATTTTTTAAAGATGATTTATTTTCTTTTCCTTGCTATAGCCTTATTTGAACATCTATTACATATGAACTTGAAAACTTGGTCTGCTCATTAAGCAATAGTTAAGATATCAAAAAATTTTAAACTACATATGGCATACCCGCTTGCCTTAAAGCCTAGGACTGGCTTTAGTGCTTGGTTCCTCTGGACACGTCACTTACATTTTGCTAATTCATTTTCTCCAACATGACATAATAAGATTTTGCATCATGATCTTGACTCAATTATTCAGCCCCCATATAAGTATTTATTTGATAGTTTTATTTTAAATGTAATTCCATATTTCTGCTTTCCTCATATGCTCTCCCTATTTACATAAAGAATACATTATCCTCTGAACATCACTTTAGGCATAAAGTAAATCCAGCGTTGGTGTTCAATGGTCAAGTGCCATTCCTTTCAACGGAAGATAGTAAAACACTATTTGAGGAGGAGTCATATACATGCACACTTGTTGGAGGACAGATCTAGCTAATCTGGGAGCTTTGTTGTTTTTCCCACTCACAGCTTAATCTATTTAAGCCAAGGTTCATTCTAATGAGACCTCTCTTCTATGTAAACACTGCTAGAGGGTGTGGCAGTTACAGAAGTCACCTTGATTGAATAACATCTGACTTATACATCTACTAAGACTTCTATGTTTTCTAGACTGGGCACAGCTCCTCCTTGTACCCACTGCACCCAGCGTGGGACAGTTAGAATTTACCAGGAGACTACCATCTTTGCTACGTTGAGACTATCGGAAGAATATAGGAAGGATCATACTAGTTTGCTCTAAGCAGGCAAGTGTGACCCTTTCAGTACAAGCGAACAAGATACTCAGAAACACTCTGGTGCATATAATAATAAGGACCTTGTGGGTGCCATCTATGTATTACTTTATATCAGCCCCCTCTCTCCAGTGTTTTACATAAGAGATAATTTTGGGATTAGTCCTTGGCATAATCTTTGTTTATACCTGCAATAGGGTGTGGCACTGCCTTTCTACACTCTGTTTAGAGTTCTTTGTTGACACAACCCTCCCTGCATTACTTTGGTGTATATAAGGGGACTGACTTGAGGCCCCTTCGGCTTTTGGCTCCTCAGCTTTCAGTTTTTGGCTCCTGTGACTTTTGGCTCCTCGGCCTTTCAGCTTTTGGCTTTTGACTTTTGGCTTTTTGCTCTTTGGTCTTTTGCTCCTTCTTCTGGGTAGGACTCATCTCGGGTGAGATCCTCAATCTTTGGTGGGAGACTTAGGCTCTTTTGTATGGTCTAAGTTCGGACCAGAGCTAGAGTTCTTTCATTATATTGGAGTGCTGTGGAAGAGCTTTTGTACTATTAAAAGCCTTTTTGGAACTGTGCCGGACTCATGAGTTTCATCTGTTCCCCGGCGTCCTTAGAGGCAGAAGAGAACTTCTGTCCTGACACTGTGGGGGGACCCTGGTGGCATCCCCGACACACACTGTAACACATCTTGGCGTATCATCAACATATCCCTTCAATCATTTTTCCTGATTGAAAGTTCCATAGAGTGGAACTGGGGAAGCGGAATTGGGGACATTGGTGATAGGAAATGTACAATGGTGAAGGGTCTGGTTTTGAAAAAATTATATGTCTGAAACTTAATCATGAACAACTTTGTAACTGTGTATCTTATGATGATGCTATTATTTTTTTTTTTGCTTTTTGGGTCACACCCTGCAATGCTCAGGGGTTACTCCTGGCTCTGCACTCAGGAATTACTCCTGGCGGTGCTGGGGGGGACCATATGGGATGCCGGGATTGAACCCAGGCCGGCAGAGGCTGGCCACGTGCAAAGCAAATGTCCTACCTGCTGGGGAATAATTATTTTATACAATAATCAAAAATAAAGTTTTGAATGGGAAGATTCACTTCGGTAGTATCAGATTTGCAAAAATCTACAAACTACAAAAAGGAGCTCAATAAGCATTAAGTGTGAAGTAACATATCTAAGAAGAAACCCATGGGTATAAACAATAATAATATTACGTCAGCTTAAATTCAGAGGTACTTTGTTTATATTAATATGCCAGGAAGAAAATTTTCTTTCTTTTTTTTTTTTTTTTGTTTTTTGAATCACACCTGGCAATGCTCTGTGGTTACTCCTGGCTCTGCACTCGGGAATTACTCTTGGCAGTACTCAGGGGACCATATGGGATGCCGGGAATTGAACCCAGGTTGGCCATGTGTAAGGAAAATACCCTACCTGCTATCACACTGGACCCCAGAAGAAAGAAAATTACTTAAAGTTATATCATCAAGGGATAAAGATCAGTTGTGTTCAATTGTGTATAGAAACAAAGGCATGAAAAATTAAACTAATCCTATTCTGATGAATTGTCAGGGCAAAGGAACTACAGGAACTAAAGGAACTACACCACAGGTAGCTTGCTAGGCTCTTCCATGGGTCTGGATTTGTCCCAGGGAACCCATCCTGCTGTCAGACTAAAAGCATTCTTATTTCCTTCCTTTTCTCCTCCTCAGTGGATAGAGTGATTTGTAATAGGACAGGTCTTCATGTCCATTGATTACTGGAAGAGGGCAGTGAGGTTCATGAAATGGCCCAGGATGGGGTTTAGAGTTTAGGTTGGAGTTTAGGTTTATGGGCTAATCTGGTCTATATCTGTTCTTGCATTAACCATCAGAATTTCTGAAACATGGTTGGTTTCTACTAATTTGATTATTAATTGGCAGCTGTGCAGCGTGGGAAGAGCCGGTAGCAGCTCTGCCCTGTGTGTCAGTATTTCTGGATCACAGCTGACAGTCCCAGAGCAGTTCATGGGTGGGTCCACCCCGCATCCTGGAAGGGACAGAGGTGGGGAAGAGGGACTCCAACTCCATCTCCATGGAAGCCTGGTGATTTTAGCCATGAGACCCACGTACCTGGGCTTGAAATATGCTTCTCTCTAGGGTGGGCTCTGAGGAGCCAGGCTTGATACTGGCTTCTCTCTTGGGTGGGACTCTGATAAGCTGTGAAGTCCAGGTGTTGAAAATGGCTGCCACTATGGTGTGGGGGGTTTCCTCTGGCTTCTTCTGAGGGTCTATTGGGGTGGCAGACAGGGCCAGAACCTGCCCTCCCTCCTGGAAGCCTCATTATTAGCCAAGCCTGAGAAGAGCCGGCAGCAGCCTGACCTGTGTGTCAGTGTCTCTGGATCAAAACTGACAGCTCCTGAGCAGTTTGTGGGTGGGTCCACTGGGTCCTTTCGAAAAGGACAAAGGTGGAGGAGATGGACCCCAGCTCCATCTCCACGGAGGCTCAGTGACTTTAACCGGGCTTTAAGTAGAGATAAGCAGTGTGTGAAATTATATTTAATAGCATAGCTTTGAACAAAATGTTCAAAAGGAAATACTTTTACTGTAACTTGATTTTCATATTTCTGACTTCTGGGACTGGAGAGATAATATTGCGGGTAGGATACTTGCTTTACATGTTGCTGACACTGTTTTGATCCCTGATACCCCATATATCCCCCAAAAGTCCAACTAGAGTGATCCCTGAACACAGAGCAAGGAGTAAGCCCTGAGAATGTGTGTGTGACCAAACAAGTAAATTTTTACTTCCTACATTTGAAGTCAAGTATTTCATTCACATTACAGCATTTTTCACAATATTTTAAGCAGAATTATTCTTTTTGTAAAATAATCTCAAAATGCCTTTAAGCTGGTAAAATACAGTATTAAATAGGGAAAAATATGTAATCTTTATGTATCATATATTCAATAATGAATTTATTTAAATCAGTCTAAGTATACATTTAGGTAGCTCACATAAAGCTAATTACTCATTTATTTTTGAATCTCAATTTTCAGTATTATATAAATAGAAACACATATCTCTCTTCAATTATAAATGGAATCACTTTGTGTTTTTTAAATTTATGTCATGTAAATCACAGAGATTGTTGTTTTGGAACCATCATAGTTTTCATTTTACTTGAGGCGATTGGGTGAGAGGGAGGGCATCATCTTGAGCGTCACCCAGTGATGCTCAGGGGTATCTCCTGACCCTCTACTCAGAATCACTCCTAGTGGGCCCAGGGAATAATACGAGGTGCCAGAGATCGATTCTGGGCCAGCTTCATGCAAAGCAAGCAACTTAGCCGCTGTACTATCTCTCTGGCCCCCAATCTCATATGTTTCTTTCATTAATTTCAGTGTGTTTATTTGCTCAAAAACATAGGATTATCATTTGGAAAGTTAAACAACTCAATTAAAAGAATATTGATATTAGAGCTGATTTTTGGTTGTTCTTATTTTGGGGCCACATCCAACAGTGCGTATTCAGGGATCTGACCTGATGGGATTCCCTGAATCAATTTAGGACTGCAGTGTGCTAGTCAAGCTCCTCACCCCTGCACTACTTCTCTGGCTCAGAGCTGATTTTAATAGTTCTCATATTTTATTTTATTCAGTTAATTAGACACACTGAATTGAGAACTTGAACAATTAATAGATCATTTTCATGTAGCTTTTAATAGACAAGGATACTGCAATTCTAAGTCTTTAGGAAGAAATTTGCTGAACCAGGTTTTAAGCAATTGGAGCTGACTTAGAAAACTTTCATTTTGTAGGTAATAAGTTAAAACTCAATGATTCCATAGACATAAATTTTGCACCCACAGTAGTGCCTAATTTAGTAAACATTGAATACTGCTTTATATCTTGTGATCTGTGTAGATTTTGAAGATACTCAAAACTCACATTTCCCTATATATTTTCACATTTGAATATCCTAAACTCCAAGAAAACTTTCTTGTTTTAGTTGGTTTTATGTAGCTATTAATATTTGTTTGTCTTCTCTTGAATTTTTAAGTTTAATAATATAACTTAAATAAGGTTTGTTTTTCTTCCCTTATACACATGGTCAAATGTTTTGAAATTATGAAATGTTAATTTTGATTAAAGATGGCCATAACACAGGAGAAAACCTATACATATATCAATATTACCCCAAAGGTCAAATAGAAAAGCATTTTAATAATTAAATAAAAAGGAACACTGGTGGGAATGTAAATTGGGTCAGCAATCACAGAGTTTTCTTAATAAACTAGTACTAGAGCTACCATGTAATCTAGCTCTCCTAGTTTTTTGGCCTATATCTAAAAAGAAATGTCATAAGAATCTTAAAGCTGTATTTGCACTCCAGTGCTCATGGCCACATTATTCACAATAGCCCAGATACAGAAATAATCCAAGACTTCACTGATGGATAAATTTATAGAGAATTTGTGACTCTAGATATGAGTTTATATATATAAAATATTGACAAGAAAAGTGACAAGACAATGTAAATTATACACCATATATTATAAAATGTATAATAAAATATTCTGCCATTCACAATAGTGTGACTTGATCTGAAGCACATTCTTCCAGATGAAATAAACCAGACAAAGAAGGGGGAAAAGCCCTTCAGATCACCCTTATATGTGGAACCTAAAAAGTTAAATAGGTCAAAGCAAAGAGTAGAACAGCCCCATGCCATGAGTAGTGAGGTGCAAGGAATAGGGAAATGTGGTTAAATGGTCCAAAGTAAGCTGCAATTAACTAGGATACATGTCTACAGATGTAACAGACAGTACATTGGCTATAAATCGCAATCACTTGTTCACTGATGTCCTGTTATTCATCAATTTGCTCAAGCGGGTGCCAGTAACGTTTCCATTTGACCGTATCATGTGCCAGTGTAGCCCAATGGCATCTGCTTGCTCCAGGAATATGAAGAGCCTCTAAACATTCATTCAGGTTTTGACGAAGAAGTTGACCAACTTGTAGGTGGGCAACCATGTGGTCTTTTGACGTCCTGTAGAATTAAGTCCGTAATGGCTCTAGTCCAGCACTCTTCTCCAAGTTGCATTACATATCCAGCCCATCTGATTTTCAATGCTTTGGCAAACCATACAGCATCCCTGACTCTCTATCATTGATGGAGGTCAGAACTCTGATTCGTCCTCTCACTTGAGTGAGGCGTGATATTCCAAGCATAGTTCTTTCAATTTCTCTTTGGGAGACCTGAATAGCATTCTCATCCTGCTTTTGTAGGGCCCAGGTCTCTGAGGCATATGCTAATGCAGGGAGAAAGGTGGAGTCAAAGAGATGTGCCTGGAACCAGAGGTTCTTTTTCCTTTTAGCTTTCCTTCAATGCTCTTAAAGCTCTCTTCCTCCTGCACAGCTCAGGTTTTAGGTCGTTCATCATGTTGACTTCTCGACCTAGGAACTGCTGCATTCAGAGATGTTCGATCCATTGAGAGTGAACTAGTTTGTTTTTCAAGAAGATTGTTTTGTTGAGATTCAGCTGTAGACCTACCTTTCCATATTCATGATCAAAGTCAGCCAGCATTTGTGCCACCTGGCTGTTTGGTGTTATTAGAACCATAGAACCATGTCATCAGCGAAGCAGAGGTGGAGTAGTTGCAGACCATCTATCTTCACTGCCATCCCTTCCCATTCTAATTATCACATGACATTCTTGAGGTAGGCGCTGAAGAGTTTCAGTGAAACGGTATTTCTCCAAATTCACAATACTATAATTTTTTTTCTAAACAATGGATTAGAGACCTACATGGGGCAGAGCTGCTACTGGCTCTCTCTGTGCCCAGCCACTCATGAGGTTCCCGGGAGGGATGTCAGGTTCTAGCCCTGGGCCGCCACTCCACCAGAGCCTCACAACAAGCCAGACGACCCCCACTCCATGGCGACCTCCATTTTCCACATCTGGACTTCCCCCTTGTTAGAACTCCACCCAGCAGACCAGCCTATCACAGCCAGGCTCATCGAGATCCACCCTGCTGCAGTCTTTTTTAATCCGGCCCAGGTATGCTGATCCAAAGACCTACATGGGGCAGAGCTGCTACTGGCTCTCACTGTGCAGCCACTCAAGAGGTGCCCGGGAGGGATGGCAGGGTCTAGCCCTGGCCTGCCACCCCAGCAGAGCCTCACAATAAGCCAGACGAACCCCCCACTCCACGGCGACCTCCATTTTCCACATCTGGACTCCCCCTCGTCAGAAATCCACCCAGCAGACCAGCCTATCACAGCCTGGCTCACGAGGCCACAAGTGGCCAAGTGGTTCATCAATAAATGCTGGATTTTGAGATGACTACAAGAGTATGCACAGGCACGGCAGAGCCTGGCAAGCCACCCGTGTCGTATTTGATATGCCAGATACCAGTAACAATTATTGACCTCATTCCCATGACCTGATGGAATGGTTTGAGGCTCTTTATGTTCCTGGAGCAAGCAGGTGCCCTTGGGCTCTACTTGCATGAAACAGGACATATGGAGATGTTACTGGTGCCCGCTTGAGCAAATCAATGATGAACGGGAAGATAGTGATAGTGATAAACAATGGATTCCCAGTGATCTCCCACACTTCCTTGTATTGTCTATCCTCTCTAATCTAGATGGAACACTAAAAAGGTATTAAGATCATGGACACACATTAGGAAGGCAGCTGTACTCAGCACAGGGACTTTGAAGTTAAATAAATGCAAACTAGTTAGAATCAGAGACAAAAGTGTCTTATTTAATTCATTAGAGTAAGATATATAAAGTGGTTCATGAATGAAGTGTCATTGTTTCCAAAATAATTTTCCTAAATATTCTTTGTGTTTTTCTCCTTCCTATGGAATAATGTGAGGGGCAGGGAAGTGCATTTAGCATGGTACAGCAGCCGCTCAGAGGGGAAGTCAGGCCCAGCATGTCTTGGGGATAGAGAAATAAGAGAATAAACTGAATTTGAGTAATATTGCTGAGATGACATTCACAAATGCTGAAATTCAATTGAATGTGATTGACAAGGAAAATACACATATCAAAAGATAATTCTCAGTTTACTCATCTATATGAGTTATGGATTTCTAACAAAACGCATCAGCTTATTTGATTTCTTCTGGATCTGTGGTTATACTAAATTCTCACCTACATGTTTTTATCTTTTTATACAGTATAAGACTTCTTTTATCAGTAGCTGAGAATCATGTAATTCCCCACATATCTTTTCCTTGAGAAAGTCAAAATTAAATTAATTTTACCCGGCAGTTTGAAATATACTTGGCATAATTCATTGCCTAATTTTTTTCTCAGTTGCTTGGAATCATGTAATGAATTACATGATATCCCTACTCTGGGTTGTCACTATAAAATAGATTTTTCCTGATTTGTAGTATAATTATTTGGCTAAGTACATAGATGTTAGAATAAAGGATCTGTCTGTGTTTCTTATGTGTGACCTTTGACAATGCATTTAAATATATGAATCTGTTTTCTTTTTCCATGGCATATAAATTAAGTAAATCATGAAGATTTATGGGTCTTTCTTCAAATTAAACTATTATTGTATTTGTCTTTCATTTTAACTAATGTTCTTCATGCAATTCTATTGAATTTATTAAATACCTTTTTCATATTTTAAAGTCATTTGTAATTTAATTTTTGTGTTATTTCATTATGTTAGTATACAAAGACACTAGCAATTTTCATCCTTTTTTATGGTCAATCCTTTTTATAGTCAATGATACTTACATTTCTCAAAATTACCTAAACTTTGGGAAATTGAATTAACTCAGAAATACAATCTTATGATTTATGAACTGTCATTAGAAAATTTCTTTTATATATACATATTTCTAAAAAATTTTGCTTTGGGGCTCATCTGTTTGTGTTCAGGCCTTCTAACTCTACTTCTAACTATGTAGTAAGGGATAGCCCCTATAGACTCATGGAACTATGTGTAATGGCATATTCTTCCATGTGGTGCTATATAGTTCCATATAAGTGGTCCAATATGTTCCATATATGATCAAACTCGAGTCACCATGAGCGGGACAAATACTTCACTTCTGCCTGATCTCCCAGGTCTGTCATTTCCACATTTGTAGCTACTGACCTTCACAGCATGTGGTCATGCCTGTGTGCTTAAGTTCTTGATAACATTATGCTACCTTATGAATTCTCAAATAAATTTCTAGATGCCATACAAAAATATATCTTTCTATCCGTTCATATTGTCTCTACAATAAGGCATTCCCTTGGTCATTTTGTTCAGATTGGATGCATTCTTCACTATCATTTGAAGACACTTTTAGGGTCTCTATTTCACTAATTTAGCACTTCACTTATGATTTTGCAAACTTTATATAGATTTGCTTAAATTCTGGGGTTTTGCTAAGTAGTTTATATTAGAAAGGTGAGCATTAAAATTAAAAATTGTCATTAGAGGGCAAGAAAGAAAGAATAAAGCAAGAATATTGAAAAGATATTTTTTGTCCAAAGTTGGACCTTATTGTTAGCTACACATTTTTAAACCTAAACTATGTTGCTACAAAGTATAAAGATACCATGCTCACTTTCTGCTTGTGCTGTAAGAGCCAAGGGGAAAAAAAAAGGGACTGAATCCTTTTTCATCAGCCATCCCCGTGCTTAGGAATTTTGATGAGTGGCTTTAGAGCTTTTGTTGGGGATGCTGCTGGGGTCCCCGACAGTGTCAGGACAAAAGTTCTCTTCTACCTCCAAGTTCGCCAGGGAATGGATGAAAACTCAAGAGTCCGGCACAGTTCCAAGAAGGCTTTTAATAGTACAAAAGTTCTTCCACAGCAATCCAATATAATGAAGAACTCTAGCTCTGGTCCGAACTTAGAACATACAAAAGAGCCTAAGTCTCCCACCAAAGAGAAAGGATCTCACCCGAGAGGAGTCCTACCCACAAGAATGAGCAAAAGGCCAAGGGGCCTCAAGTCAGTCCCCTTATATACACCAGAGTAATCATCTGTGACAGGGAGGAGCCTGTCAACAAAGAACCCTAAACAGAGTGTAGAAGGGCAGTACCACACCCTATTACAGGTATAAACAAAGGTTACCCCAAGGACTAACCTCTTCTGAGATTATCTCTTATGCAAAACAAAGGAGAGAGAGAGGCTGGTATAAAGTAGTACATCTTAATTTCATAGTTACATGTAATCTAGATGGTACCCACAAGGTCCTTCTCATTTATTATCTATACCAGGATGATTCTGAGTATCTTGTTCTCCATATACTGAAAGGGTCACACTCGCCTATGTGAGAGAAAATTAGTATGAGCCTTCCTATAATCTTCCTATAGTCTCAAGGTAGCCAGGGTGGTAGTCTCCTGGTAAATTCTAACTGTCCCACGCTGGGTGCAGTGGGTATAAAGAGGAGCTGTGCCCAATCTAGAAAACATAGAAGTCTTAGTAGATGTATAATCAGAAGTTATTCAGAGTCAAGGTGACTTCTGTAACTCCCACACCCTCTAGCAGTGTTTATAGAGAAGAGAGAGCGCATTAGAATGAACCTTGTCTTAAGTAGATTAAGCTGTGAGTGGGCAAAACAGCAAAGTTCCCAAACTTGCTAACCTGTCATCCAACAAGCATTCAACACCAAGAACAAACTGCTGCTCTTACAAATGCCACCTTAGGAGACTAAAATGTTTTTATTTCAATTTATGTTTTTGATTTGATGCTTTGGCTTTTTTTTTGTGGGGGAACGGGGGCCTCATTGTGTCATTTTCAGGAGCTCCTCAGCACCCTGCATTCTTGTCCTGACCAGGGAGCCTTATGTGACCTGGGGATTAGCTTCAGGCCTTCTAAATGTAAGACATGTATTCAAACCCTTGAACTCTCTCCTGGGCCCCTAAGCATATGTAAACAAGTGTTAGAATTTGCAGGTTTGTAAAGTGTTTCCTTCCATAACTAAGCTAGAAAATGTTATGATTTTATTGATAGTAAGATAAATATAGGGATAGGTTCTATGATCTGAAGCACACATATTTTCCTTCTTATTTATTGTTCTGAATACTATGGAGCCCTATTGAAATACATTGTATTTAATTTATGTGCTGTTATTATAAATACAGTTAAAGAAAAACATTTTATAGCTCAAATCCATATAATCTCTATATTTATAGATTGCCCTATTTATATCAGCTTTTTTTCCAAATTGCAAAACACTTAGCTTTTGCATTTATTTTTTATCAATTATGTCTAAAAAAAATCCTGTAGAAGGCAAATAATTTCTAATAAGAAAAAGTGTAACAGCAATATATTAAGATACTCTTGGAACAGCATGCTTCTGTAAAGAAGTAATATTCACAAATAATTAGTTACTTCATTATCTTTCTGCACTAAATTCAAAGAAAATTAAAATTATTGAGAGAAAGCATGAATATTTAAAATAAAGATTTATTAATCTTTTAGACTACTTGAGAGATATTTCTATATCAAATTAATATTTCTCCAAAACATATTAAGGAACCGGGAGATCTTTCAGAAGGAGTTCATCAGGTCTCAGCAGTGAGTCATCTCCATACTTTCTGGGAGGACTAAGACTGGAGTAGACCCTGAGCACCACAGTGTATGGCTCCAAGCCCAAAGCAAGCAAAGAAACAGCATAAAACCCATAAAGAATGGTCTCATGTTATTTTTAGACTTTATTTGTATTGAGGTGACAGTGTACAGGACTGTATATATTTTGGGTTTCAACTCTCTCCAAAGTCTGTGTTGCTATACTTCAGTCACCACAAGTATCAGAGTCTCTTTGCCACAATGCATTGGAATTCACCCCTTTGCTTCCTCTTCCCCTTCAGTTTTGAGGTCAGAATCCAAGGCTTTGGTTTTGTTTGGTTGTGTCTGCATCTGCTTCTTACTTTGCATGTCCTATATGATAGAGATCATCTAATAGTTTTCTTCTGGTTTATTTTATTCTGTATAATGAAATAACCATGGGCACCCCTCATTCTGCCCATGTTGTATCAAAGGAAATATTTCATTTTTAGTCTTTGCTAAGTAACATTCCTTTAAGTTAAAGGAATGTTACTTAGTAAAACAAAAAATGAAATCTTTCCATTTCTTTCTTTTCTCTTTTTTCTTTTCCCTTTCTTTCTTTTTCCTTCTTTCCTTCCTTCCTTCCTTCCTTCCTTCCTTCCTTCCTTCCTTCCTTCCTTCCTTCCTTCCTTCCTTCCTTCCTTCCTTCCTTCCTTCCTTCCTTCCTTCCTTCCTTCCTTCCTTCCTTCCTTCCTTCCTTCCTTCCTTCCTTCCTTCCTTCCTTCCTTCCTTCCTTCCTTCCTTCCTTCCTCTTTGGATTTTGGGGCACAGTTAGCAATGCTGAGGACTTACCCCTGGTTCTTAGCTCAGGGACTCACTCCTAGTTAATGAAGGGGAACATATGGGGAAGCAGAGATCAAACCCAGATTGGTGTCTGCAACATTACTACCCTACCTACTGTATTAACACTCTAGCCCTTAAGCCAGATTTTCTTTACCCACTCCCCTAGTTTGGGTGCAGTTGGATACTTCCTTATTTTGTATTGGAACTAGTGATATAGAACATCAGTATACCAATATTTCTACCACTGGTGTTTTCTTGTCTTCTTTGGATAGTTACCAAAGCAGTGGAATGGCTAGATTATATTCTAGGTCTATTTATTTTTTTTAGCAACTGTAACAGACTAATGATCTTGTAACTCCTATTTCTCCATAACCTGGAGATCATCAGGTAAACACTGCCTCCAGGCATGTGTAAGTGCTCAGAATCTCCAAAAGGCATATGGTTGCCCCTGGACATTTGACACAATGACCATAGGCCATCACCTGGTTATTGCTACAGAAAAGAATGGTTTTAACTGTGGTGAATAATATAGCTATACTCTCAAGAACAATAATTATTGGGTTGCTATTTTAGTGATTGGCTTTTATTATTTATATTTTAAGTTCAGTGAAAATTCCCTAGATACTCTAGTTAAAATTTTCATAATTTGATGTTATTCAACTGTATGTCATATTTGAAAAAATAGGCATAGCCCTCTGTGGATTTTTACAAGATCACAGTACTTCTATATTCTGCATATGTTTAATGCCTAGCTAGTATATAAAATGATGAGATCTTTGAAAACAACTTCATTCAATATGAACACTATTTGCAGTGTGATAATACTTAACATCTCAGTGTTTACTATATATGAAATGTTCTTCCAAAATCTGAATTGATGCACATGTGCCTAATCAAGTTGGTTATGACATATTCTACCACCACTAAGTAGTTAAACATTAAGGATATCAAAAGATGAAGTCAGAAATTGAGCATTTTTGGGTTAAAAATGGATATATAAAGAAGTTATGGGGATGGCTCATAGAACTGGAGTATGCGCTTTGCATGGGGAAACCCAGGTTTTGATCCCTTGCACTGTGCAGTACCCCTTGCACAGGCCAGGAGTGGCTTCTGAAACATCATTAACACTGATGTATTGAGGTCCATTATGAGTTTTCATCTCTGTGAATGCTTCTTCTTAGATTTATATACTGAGTTGTCTACTTTTTACAGAATGATAAAATAATAGTACAACAGACAGTGGGATTCTGTTATTAAACATGTCATCATTTGTGCCATCTTGATCTCATCTCTTGTGTATTTTATCTATATTAACCCCAACCGAGACATTACTTACTATTAAAACAGATCAAGCAAGAGTATAATTACAGGATTGGAGAAATAGCTCAATAGACTGAATAATACATTACATGGAGGAGACCTAGGTTTGATTCTCAAAACCAAATGGCCTTCTAATCACCTCTGGGAGCCATCCATGATCACTGAGCTGTGAGTAGTCCTAGCACCTCCTGGTGTGGCCCTCAAATTAAATCATAGTAATAATTATCACTTGTCACTTGTCTTCCCATTGTTCATCTATTTGTTCAAGCAGGCGCCAGTAATGTCTCCATTCGTTGGGAATGAAGGCCATTATTGTTACTCTTTTTGGCATATGAAATACACCACAGGTAGCTTGCCAGGCTCTGCCTGGCTCTAGTTTTATCTTAGGAAACCCAGTCTTTTTATGTCAGACCATCATC
The DNA here is from genome assembly GCA_021461705.1 of Cryptotis parvus. Taxonomy (NCBI): domain Eukaryota; kingdom Metazoa; phylum Chordata; class Mammalia; order Eulipotyphla; family Soricidae; genus Cryptotis; species Cryptotis parvus. The sequence continues at coordinate 203,423 of JAJIBD010001317.1, read as the reverse complement.
CAACCAAGGCCCACGGGGCAGAGCCCTAGGTATAGACAAACCTGTCTCCTGTCTGTCACCAGCCAATGCAGCAGGGTACCACAACCACGCCTGCAACACTTCAAAGGGCAGGAGTAATAATTATAGAAACAAATAAAATCCGAATCATATTACCACTCTAAAAGACTCTGTTCCATTATAACCATCTGCCATGTTTCTTCAATAACAATTTTTTTCAGAGTAAATGTGTAAAATAACATAATACATATTATGTTATCAACAAGTTTAATAACAATGATTGCAATGAGATAAAGAATGGCATAACTTTTTTAAGAGAAATTAATTATAACAACAATTCTGGGGCTAGAGTGATAATATTAGGTAGTGCATGTTCCATGCACACAGTCAATCTTGGTTTGATATCTGACATTCTATATGGTCCCCTGGGTCCCCTTAAAATGAAACCTGAATATCACCGCATATGACCCCAAAACAGGAACAAAAACAAATTTTAAAAAAAGTCATTTCTGTTCATTTTTCAGCCTATTTTTTTTAGTGGGGCTTGTTGGTATTCTTTTTTGACATTTAATTTATTTTTTTAAGTTGTTCATGATGGTCTGTTACAGGCATTTATATTCCAACACCAATTCCACCACCATTAAACATTCCAACTACTGTTATTCTCAATTTTTCTAATACCCGTTAAGCCTGCTCTTATAGCAGATCCTCAATAATTTCTTTCAAATTGCTTGATGTAAATAATTCTCTTAAAATGATCAAAGAATATTTCCTTAGAAGAAAACTAGTTCAGATTGTCATATCTCATCATGGAGCCATTAAGCCTTTATCACTGTATCACTCTCTTCACATTTATCATCGATTTGCTCCAGTGGGCACCAGTAACATCTCAATACATCCTGTTACATGCGAGATAGCCCAAGGGCATCATCCTGCTCCAGGAACATAAAGAGCCTCAAACCAATCCATCAGGTAATGGGAATGAGGTCTATAATTGTTACTGGTATTTGGCATGTAAAATACATTGGCACTGGTGGAGGGTGGGGTACTGGAACACTATGTGACCGAAACCTCCAAACATGAACAACATTGTAATTGTATATCTCATGGTGGTATAATAAAATGATTAAAAAATTATACTATCAATTTGGGAAAATACAAAAAAAAATACAACAAAGATAGTTTGCCAGGCTCTGTCGTGTGGGTGGAATACTCTAGTAGTCACCTCAAAACTCAAGCAATTATTGATGAACCACACGGCTGCTTTGCAGCCGCACTAGCCAGGTTGTGATCAGCTCTTCTGCTCGGTGGAGCTCTGAGGAGAGGGGTGTCCAGATGTGGAAAATGGTGGCCCTCATGGTGTGGGGGTTTCTCTGGCTTCTTGTGAGGCTCTGCTGGGGTGGCGGGCCAGGGCTAGAATCCACCATCCCTCTTGGATGCCTCGTGATCAGCTGGGCACAGGAAGAGCAAGTAGCATCTCTGCCTCGTGTGTATGAATCTCTGGATTTGCACACCTGTGCTGGGCTCAGAAAAGACTGCTCCAGGCGTGCGTTGGTGATGAGCCAGGCTGTGATCAGCTCTTCTGCTGGGTGGAGCTCTTAGGAGAGGAGAGTCTGGATGTGGAATATGGTGGCCCTTTTCTCATGAATTACTCCTGGTGGTGCTCAGGGGGACCATATGGGATGCCGGCGATCGAACCCTGGTGGATCTGCATGCAAGGAAACAACCTATCCACTGTGCTATCACTCTTGCCCCTTGAAGTAGTGTTTTGAAGTTTTCTTTGTACAGGTCCTTCACCTCTTTAGTTAAGTTGATTCCAAAGTACTTGATTTCCTGAGACATAATTATGAATGGGATTTTTTTTAAATGACTCTTCTGCTTTTCATGATTTTTATCTAGGAAAGCCATGGGCTTTGGGTATTAACTTTTTAACCTGCCATTTTACTGCACAATCTAATGCTTCTAGGAGTTTTTGTTGTAGTCATTAGGGTTTTCAAAGAATAATATCATATCATCAGCAAATAATGAAATATTGGCTTCTTCCTATTCTTTGTGGATGTCCTTGACACCTTTTTCTTGCCTAACTGTAATGGCAAGTACTTTCAGTACCATATTTAATAGAAGTGGTGAGAGTGGGCATGCTTGCCTTGTGCCTGATGATAGAGGGAAGGCTTTTAGTTTTGCCCTATTGAGAATAATGCTTGCTGTGGGGTTGTGGTAGAAAACTTCGACTCTATTGGAAGAACATTCCTTCAGCTCACATTTTGTGAAGTTTTAAAAAATCATAAGTGAGTTCTGGCCCCATTCACTCTCAATGGAACAAACATCATTGAATGAAGCAGTTATGTCTACCTAGGTCGAGAAGTCAACATGATGAACGACCTAAAACCTGAGCTGTGCAGGAGGAAGAGACCGGCATGGAATGCCTTCAGAGGCATCGAAGAAATAGCTAAAAGGACAAAGAACCTCCAGCTCCGGGCACATCTCTTCGACTCCACCGTTCTCCCTGCATTAATATACACCTCAGAATCCTGGCCCTGGTCAGGATGAGAATGCTATGCAAGTCTCCCAGAGAGGAATTGAAAGAGCTGTGCTTGGAATATCACGCCTCACTCAAGTGAGAAAAGGAATCCGGAGTTCTGACCTCCATCACTATTCCAGAATCAAGAACGCTGTCTCATTTGCCAAGGCATCGAAAATCAGATGGGCTGGACATGTAATGCGATTTGGAGACAACCGCTGGACTAGAGCCCTTACCGACTGGATCCCACGGCATGTCAAAAGATCACATGGCCGCCCACCTACAACAGATGGTCAGACTTCCTTGTAAACACCCTGAAGGAACGGTTTGAGGCTCTTCATATTCCTGAATCAACCAGATGCCAGTGGGCTACATTGGCACGTGATAGGGTCCAATGGAAATGTTACTGGCGCCCGCTCGAGCAAATCGATGAATAACGGGATTCAAGTGATCAAATGAGTTCTGGATATTGTCAAATGCTTCTTCTGCATCTATTGTTATGATCATATGTTTTTGAAGGAATATAAAAAATAATATGAAACTAATATCCAAGATCACAAAAAAGGGATCCCCGGAAGACTGGTCAATGGTTGGAAGCTTGCCACAGTGTGTAGGAGGCCAAGAACAGTTAGGATAGAGAAGAAACCAGTATGAAAATAATATTTAGTAATGATTTTATGGACAGGGACTGAGTTTTGGAAGTTGATAAAGGGATATACATGATAACCTTTCAGAATCTGTACTGCAAACCATAATGCCAAATGCAAGAGAGAGTGAGGGAGATAGAGAGAGACAGAGAGAGAGAGAGAAAGAGAGAAGAAAAGTAACTGCCATAGAGGTAGGAGTGGGTTTGGTGATGGCAGGAAGGAAACTGGGAACTTTGGTCAGGGGAAATATATACTAATGAAGTAATGGATGTTGGAATATTATATAACTGAAACCCAATTATGAAAAACTTTGTATCTCTGTATCTCAATGCGATTCAATAAAAAGTATTGCTTAAAAGCCAAGTTTTGTGGGTAGTCTCCTTTATATGCCTGATATAGAAAAGAAATTGTAGGAAGAGATTACTACATATCTAGAGTGATGAGAAGTCTACAACTTGTTCCTTTGAGTCTTGAATATTCTTTTTGATACGTATCATTGGATCCTAGGTAAGTGTTTTCCTTTGATGAGCACAAAATTTATCTTATAGGATCGTAGAGTCACTCTAATTCTCTGTGAGTTTTTGCAACTCACTGTGTACTATGTTCTACTAATTACCCATTTGCTTTAAGGACACACAATTTCAGGGTGAAAGTGTACAGTGAGAACCCACATAAACAAGGAGTTCTAATTTTCTTTCATTCTATGAGTAATAAACTGTCTCAATTTTTCATTATTTTTTTTAGTTACTTGCTGAATTTTTTGGAAATGTTGATGCAACATTCTAATTTCCTACAATAACTTAATGGCATTTCTCAATTCTGAGTCATTATGCACTCTGTTATAACTCAACCCCTTTGAGGTCACCTTCTACACCAAACTCTCATCTGTAATTCTAATAACTTTAATTCAGTATATTTTGATTCCTCATTTTTTTTTGTGTTTAATTTTTTTAGATACCCCTCGTTATTTTCTTTAACTGGGCATGTGAATGACAGGTGTGTTGTGAATTTCAATATTAGTAAAGTATCTAGATTTTAGAATTGGTTAGTAATTTGGCTAAGAAGAATATGCCAGCTAATATATTAGGTCCTCTCAGAAATTGAATTCACTGATATTTTGTCTTTCTGATATAAACATTGATAATTTTGATATCCTATCAATATTGATATCCTATAAATATGTCAAATACTGTATAACTACTAAAAATGTATAATTGAAGAATTATGCCAATATGCTAATATATACTTATTAAGACAATCCTACTCATTTCCTCTTACTACTTACTATTTTATTTTATTTATTTATTTATTTATTTATTTTTGCTTTTTGGGTTACACTCGGCAACGCTTTAGGGATTACTCCTGGCTTTTCACTCAGGAATTACTCCTGGCAGTGCTCAGAGGACAATATGGGATGCTGGGGATTGAACCAGTGTTGGCCACATGCAAGGCAAATGCCCTATACTCTGTGCTATCGCTCCAGCCCTTACTTACTATCTTAAAGAAGCTATAATGTCAGAGAAAAATCACATATAATGTTACTACTAATTGATATATCTGGACAATTTGTCTATGCATTGCCTTTAAAACACTGTTATGGGTCACTCTGATATTTTTAGATTTTAGCACCATCTGAATATAAGAAAATTAATCTATGTAATGACTTGTTGAAAATAATTCTTACCATTTTTATATATCAAAGAAATCTTCTGATCTAGTCTGTCATATAAATATATCAACATTAATACTTAAATAAGTCGTCCAAATCTATTTTTGTTAAACTGCTATAACCTTAGGCAATACTTCTAATAAGCTATTAAATTTACATCGGGTCTGATATTCTGTCATTATGAATCTATCTCCTATTACAGATATAATTCTACAATTCACACATTCTAAAATGTAGACATATTTTCATGTCTACATATGTCTACACTTAAAACACACATTTTTAAGTGTTCTAATTAAAATCTGTGAATAATCCTAGTACTTAAATCACTTATGTGTTTGAATGCTTCTATGCTTAGATTAGTGATGCTGCTATTGGCAGGCAGTTTGACCACAAGTAAATTAGTGCAACACTCTACATTTTATTCTCCTATTCTGTATTATAGGTAAAACAAAAACAAATGGGTTTGAATATTAAATAGAATTAAGTGGAAATAAGATTCTTAGTCTATTACCTAAACGATCACTTCTTGTTTTCAAAAACCTATGTTTGACAAGAGCTTAGGAATTTTTTATACATAGAAAACAATTAGATAACATAGACACATAGATTCTGGCAGTTGACAGAGACTCCTGGAGTAGAAGAAAGGACCAATTGACTACAGCATACACTTCAAGTTCACATTATATTTTCTTGGCATCTCATTTGTCAAGAACCTAGGGGAAAGGTGGGTCATTGTGGGTTAGTAGATTTAGTGCCCACTGCTTAGGAAATCTGGCATTTTTAATGTTTTATAGGAAAAAAACCCGACAGACTTTGGGGATTTGACTGTCTCGGGATTTGAATTTAATGGCAAAGGAACAGATCACTTGATCACTTGAATCCCATTATTCATTAATTTGCTCTAGCAGGCGCCAGTAACATTTGACCCTATCACGTGCCAGTGTAGACCAAAGGCATCTGGTTGCTTCAGGTATATGAAGAGCCTCAAACTGTTCCTTCAGGGTCTTGACGAAGAAGTATGATCATCTTGTAGGTGGGCAGCCACGTGATCTTTTGACATCCCGTGGGATCCAGTCAGTAACGGCTCTAGTCCAGCGGTCGTCTCCAAATTGCATTACATGCCCAGCCCATCTGATTTTCGATACCTTGGCAAATGAGCCAGCATCCCTGACTCGTTCTCTTAACAAGTGTTATTTGAGAGTAACTCACTCCTTTGTTTGACCCTCTGATTCTGTTTTATCTTTTCCCTCTTTCCTGTCAAATTGTTCCCTCTTACTGCTCCTGATTACTGCACCCCTTCCTCAGTTATCTCTTAACATCTTCTATGGTGACTTGATTTTAGAGGATAGTAAAAAGTTATTGAATTTCAGTGAATTGTGCTTCTAATTAATTGATTAGTCAGGAATGTAGATATATTAATAGTGAACCTTAAAAAGGGAACAGTAGGATTTATCTATATCATAATTTGTCTAGGACATATATGTTCTCTCTACACTTGAGATGAAGACTAATTTCAGTGAATGTTTTCTGGGAATCATGTTATTTGTACATCAAGTACATTTTAAGATTATTGATAAGGAGACACTGGAAGTATAGTTATGCAGGTATGGTGCTTGTTTAGTTTATACAGACATTTCTCTTTTTCTAATGAGCATTTCATTTGACTCCACTATACTTCCTCTTTGGACATATGTTTATGCCTTCTATAAAGATTTTAAGGCATTATTTTATGATTTGAAGCACATGTTTAATTAATTCTAGATTTTAAAAAATTTCATTACTTTTTTGTGCAGTGTAAGTATCTGGTCTCAGCGGGTTCCTGTTTCCTTTGTATTTCTTTGACATAAACTAATTAATGTTTTAATCTATATACTGTACTAACACAGTCTTTCTTTACCAGCATTTAAAATTGGCTTTAATTCATATTGTTTTACTCATTCTTACTTTGGGACAATAGCTTCACAGTTATATAATTAAATTTTGCATTTTTCTTTAAATATTTCAATTTATTCTAATAGTCTAATGTTTTCATTGTTTCTTATGAGTTGTCATTTTATTTCTTCTTTCTCAGTAGTTCAGCTAACAACAGGGACAACCTCGGATTTCTTTGACATCATTTATTTCCTTACTTTGAACTTGGTCTGGGTAGGGTTTTACTTGTATTTTATTATGTGTACATATTTTGCTTGATATTCTCTGAACTTCTCAAATTTCTGAATTGGTGTCTTTCATTCATTTTGAAAAGGGATTTATGATTCATTATTCAGGTATTTTCTATTCTGTTCTATTTTTTCTGCTTTACCAGATGAGCATGTGTACAACTTTGATATTGATTGTCCTATAGTCTTGGATCGGTGATTATTCCATGTTCTCTCTATTTTATAGGATTTTTTAATTTCTTGTCTATTTTAGCTTAGGAAGTTTTTTTTTCACCTCTCTTCAAACTCACTGCCTTTTCCCTTTCCCAGGTTTAAATCAATTGGTGTACCTATTGAAGATATCTTTGTTTATATCATGGTGATGTTTTAATTTCCATTTTAACTCTTGCTGTTTGATCTCTATCTTACTAATCTATACTTTCTTTTTTCATTACATTTTATATCAGCTATTTTATATTCCCTAAAAATTTCCAAGCATATGATATAAGGAGAAATCCCCATAATGGATTTATTAGTTTCCTGAAATTTCTTTTTATTCATGTTTTCCATTGTTTCATGCTTTACAATTTTCCTTCCAAACTGGAGAGAATTTACAGGATAATAAATATTGAGATTAGGGGGCCAGAGCGAATGTCCAGGGGTAGGGCATTTGCCTTGCATGCAGCCGAGCTGGGTTCAATCCCAGGCATCCCATATGGTTTCCTTAACACCGCCAAGAGTAATTCCTGAGTGCAGAGCCCTGAGCATTGCCCGTGTGACCAAAAAAAAGCAAAAAAAAAAATTTTTAAATAATAAATAAAAATAAATATTGAGATTAGCAAAACTTTAAATATGATGCTTTATGTAGAACCAGCTAATATTGAGGTATGTTGTGTTGTTCAATCAATATACTTTAGAGGTTTTCTATTCCCCTTATGTTATCAGTTTGTTATCTCTTCTTAATTTGGAGGCTTCCCCTTGAAAGTCAGTATCATGTTGCTATTGAGATTATTGTATTGTGGGGCCCAGAGTGCTTGTTGGTTTAGGGGAGGGTCATATTGTTTTATTTTTAATCCAATTAAGTCAAATTTAGTCTTTTAGTAGACCTGTATTGGGAGCTTAACTTCAGAGCATTTTACTTCCACACATAAACATTTTTATCCTCTTGAACCATATTCCTTCTTAAACTAAAGCATTTTCATTTTTATTTCGCTGAAATCCAATTCCCTATTATGTCACTAAATTTATTATTTTGTGATTGTTTCCTTAGGTCAAATCACAAAGGTAAAGGGAGCTAGTATTATGGGATTCTCCCCAATTAACTCTGACAAAGTATTTTTCTCTGCAAAGCTGGTCTTTGTTATAGAGAGAGCTCTAAACATTTTAAAATCATTTATCTTCTCCACTCCTTCTAGAACCACAAAGTGATATTCCCTCCGACAAGGAATCTCCATAAAATCTTTTCCCTCATATTAGCATGCATGTTCACCTTCAGCATGTGTCAAAATTATGATTCATTTGCCTCTAATTTTTTACCCAAGTAGCTTCTTCTCCAAGCTAGCTCATCTCAAATCGCTCATTAGCCAGAACAGAACAGAATTGTCTTCCTTCAGTTGGGATATAATGTCTGCATCGTTGTCTGCTGAAGTCCCTTCTGCTGGTTCTGGAGACCAGAAATTTGTTAGAGAGAAGGAGCTGAGAGGCAGTGGTGACTTTTGCATTCCACTACTGTGTTTTTTGTGAAGCGCTTTTGCAGATCCATGAACACCATGGGGGATTCCTGGACAAAGGAGAGAAAGAGGAGAGGGAGAGAGAGAGGGGGAGGGAGGGAGGGGGGGGGGGGGGGAAAAAATAAATTAAAAAAAAAATCCAGCCCTTCCTACATGACTTCAGCCTCCGGGAGCTTATCCTCTCAACTTAGTTCCTCTGCTACAAGTAATAGATGCCTATATTCTTTTAGTGTTTCTCTTTCTGGCATGCAGCAGCTTATACATGTGGCAAAAATAATTTTGGGACATTATCTCTCTGCTTTTTCATCCTCTTCAGATTTGAAAGCAGTTTATCCTTCTGAACCTCAGTTTTCTGAAGGGTCCAGAAAACGATTTTCAGTTTCCTTAGAATCTTTTTTTGTAATTTGTTGTAAAAATAGCACTACTGACTTTCAAATTCTTTATGTGTTGGATATGAAATATAATTTTAACATATAAATATCTCAAAAATTTAATGTGTCATTAGGTATGCTTGATTAGTGTACAATGCTGGTTCGTTGTCTTTTTGAATCAAAGAAGTCTGACTCAATAGGCCAAAAAGATGTGGAGTTTTCTTGCTGTACATAATATAGACATTTGAATATGTTTAATTTTGGGACCCAGATTTTCTGAAACCAATATCCCAACTGTGTAACAGAGCAACTGTATTTGAGGTTTAGAGTGTCTCCCAAGGAGGGAGAGTCAAAAAGCCCAATTTTGATCATTTATTATATGGTCTTACCCTTACTACTAAAGATTTTAGACTATATAATTTAGCACGAATTTAACTCTGATTGCTTTAACTCCAAATACCAAAATATCAGCATTTGTTCCTTTTGCAATTCCTGCTGATTCTGCAAGATCAAGCACTAGAAAGGCCTCCCAGGCGTTTGTCAGCAGCTGCTTAGTTGAATCAAATTGAGAGCCCCGCTCCATTAGCATGGAGCATCTTTGCAATTTTATGGATAATTAATGAAAACACCAACTCATAGTTCTCTCATCTAACGAAAATTTTTGTTTTAATTGATTTTCCCAGCATTTTGTTGTTCTTAAATTTCTAATAAAAATTAGTCTCAGCTATCAAAGCTATAAATTTCACTAAAACCACTAATGGATGAATATCAAACTGTTCCAGGATATAACATAGTAAATCTACTATTTGAGATATTTTGCAGAATTTGTGCCTCCAGATCCTTTCTCTGAGTTTATGCTGGTTCTGATTTCAAATAGTATGAAAAATCCATTATTAAAGAACCGTTATTGTTCTGTTTTGCTTGTGAAATCAAAGGACTAAAAGCTTTATTGATACAGTTAGTATTTTTCAGAGCTTTTTCCTTTTTTGTTTCACTATTAGTAGATAAAATTATTAGTATATAATGTATATTACTATTTTCCAAAGGAATATATACATCCCCAGCAAACTTATACTTCATTATCATAGTCAGAGTATTTTAATGTATATTTTAAGACGATTTTAACACTAAAGAAAGCTAATCAAATGTAATAGTAAAATGAAATCGAATTACTCTGTATCAGAGTCAGTGTGTGATTTAATTTAGAAAATTTTTTCTAGGATATGTACTAAGAATCAAGAAAAAAGGTCATTATTTAGTCATGTATAACTAAGTATTAAAATTTTATAAGTGTATAATAATGATAACAAAGCTATTTTATTTAATAATATCAAAATAATTAATATAATAATAGCAATTATATGTAGTTTCATTTTTATACAAATAAAGTATGCCATCTAATTATGTATGTGTGTTAAAATAATAAAATTAAAAAAATACAATTTATATTTTCTTAATGTACATCACTTGTCATTTCTCTTCCTGTTGTTCATTGATTTGCTAGAGCAGGCACCAATAACATCTCCATTTGTTGGGAATGAGGTCCATTATTGTTATTGTTTTTGGCATAAGGAGTACACCCTGGGTAGCTTGCCAGGCTCTGCTGTGGCTCTGGGTTCATCCCCAGAGGGCCCCGTATTTTTCTATGCCAGACCATAAACCATCCAGGGTCCACAGGGCAGAGACCTGGATGTAGACAAGCCTGTCTCCTGTCTGCCACCTGCCAACACAGCCAGCACCACAGCCACACCTGCCATATTTCAGGGGCAGGAGCAAATATGCATAGTAGCAATGAAGAAGAATATTTTTCCTAGGGCCAGAGGTATAGGTCAATGATTAATGTATTTGCCTTGCATGCCTCTGTCATTGGTTTGAATCACAGCACCACATATGGTCTCCTGTTACCACCAGGAGTGGTCCATAAGCACATGGATTATTTCAGGTCTGAAATAACACCTGAGCATCACCAGCTATGGTCTAAAACTAAATCACTTGATCACTTGATCACTTATGTCCCATTATTCATCGATTTGCTCTTGTGGGCGCCAGTAATGTTTCCATTTGACCCTATCACGTGCCATTGTACCCCAATGGCATCTGTTTGTTTCGGGGATATTAAGAGCCTTGAATTGTTTTTTTAGTGTCTTGATAAGAAAATCTGACCATCTTGCAGGTGGGCGGCCACACGATGTTTTGACGTCCCATGGGGTCCAATCGGTAACAGCTCTAGTCTAACGGTCGTCTCCAGATCGCATTATATGACCAGCCCATCTGATTTTTTGATGTCTTGGCAGATGAGACAGCGTCTTTGATTTTAGAATAGCAGCAGAGGTCGGAACTCCGGATACCTTCTCTCACTTGAGTGAGGCGTGATATTCCAAGCATGGCTCTTTTGATTCCTCTTTGGGAGACCTGAATGGTATTCTCATCCTGCTTTCGTAGGGCCCAGGTCTCTGAGGCGTATGTTAATGCAGGGAGAGCAGTGGAGTAAAAGAGATGTGCCTGGAGCCAGAGGTTTTTTGTTCTTTTGACTATTGTTTCGATGTTTTTGAAGGCAGTCCATGCTACTCTTTTCCTCCTGCGCAGCTCAGGTTTTAGGTCATTCATCATGTTGAATTCTTGACCTAGGTACACATAGCTGTTGCATTCAAAGATGTTTGTTCCATTGAGAGTGAATGGGGCTTCTGGAACTAGTTCATTTTCATGAACATAGTTTTGTTGAGATTCAGCTGTAGACCTATCTTTCCACATTCTCAGTTAAAGTCAGCCAGCATTTGTGCCTCTTGGCTGATGTTTGGTGTTATTAGAACACTGTCATCAGCTAAGTGTTGGTGGTGCAGTTGCCGGCCATCTACCTTCACTCCCATTCCTTCCCATTCTAATCATTTCAGGATGTGTTCGAGGGTGGCGCTGAAGAGTTTTGGTAAAATGGTATCACCCTGTCGAACCCCTCTTTTGACGTCGATGATCACTTCCCTGTAGAATGGTGGATCATGGTTGTGAAACTGTAATATAGTTCACTAATGATCTTTATGTATTGGGTTTGAATGCCATGTTTGGCTAGGGCTTTTATGACTGCTTCAGTCTCCACAGAATCAAAGGCTTTCTTTAAATCAATGAATGTGAGACAGAGCAGCATCTTGAATTCTCTATAGACTTCAATGAGTTTGGTTATTGTGTGGATATGTGCTGAATACTTTTTTGGAAGCCAGCTTGCTCGCATGGTTGTCCTTCATCTAATGTTCTGCTAATCCTGTTCAGGATGAATCAAATGAGCAGTTTGTAGATGAAAAATAAAAAAATAGTATAATAATGTTAATATTTATATTGTAACACACTAAACTTTTATTATTTTAATTCATAAGTACAGATATTATATTTTGTAGCTAAAAACTTTATATTTTATACTAAACCTATGTACTATGTCTTATTATCTATAAATTACTAATTTCACTGTACCTAAGTATAATTATTTTGCTGTTGCTAACAATTTATATAGGTATATAATGTGTTTATTAACTTTTAAATCAGTGAGCATTATACTTTTAATCAATAATGTAATTTAATTTAGCATGTTAATCAATAGTCACTAACTTTTCCTAAAATTGTAACAGGTTATTCCTAAACTAAATAATAATGTTAATATTCTGCATTCCTATCTTCATATTTCGTGAACCTGGCGATCCTCAGGCACTGCCTCAGGTGGGTCTGAATAACACCAAATCCTTTGACCCTCCCTCTCATCAGACTTTTCCTAATTAGACAATATTCCTTGGAGCAGTCCCTGAGGCTTCAGAGCACCTCTATGGAGGAATAGTAGATATAATAGAGCAGTATATGAAAGATTATATAAAATGCTAGACATAATTTTAAATTTTGACAAAAATCAATAATTATCAATAGCAATGAACTAGGTATTCTATTAAGAGAGAAACAGTATAACTCTTAAACTGCATATGGGTTTTTGTGTTTTGGCTTTTTGGCCCCATTCAGGTTGAGTAGGACTCACTCCTGTTTCTGTGCTCAGTTTTCATTTCTGGCAATGCTCAGGGGATCAAATGTGGTAACAGGGATGAAACGCAGGTGGGAGGCATACAAGGCAAGTGTTTTACCCTCTGTACTAGCTCTCTTGCCCTGCTGATGGTTTTCAGTTTAATATGATTACCTTTGTTCTTTAAATTCAAGCATAAAAATGGAAAAAAGAATGAAAACAGTTATAAGTGGGAATTACTAACCAAAATAAATCTTGTGTTCTGAATAGTTATACTTCAAAAATTTAAGAAAACAAAACATGTTTTGAGATGAAGAAGATTCATGATACTAAACTTATAAAACAAAAATACCACAAAGATGAATTTCTAAATATGCATCATAAAATATGCTATTGATTACTACATGATGAATTTACCTGAATGAAATGTATCTAACAAAATATCTCTTTGTAGGCAGAGAGGAGACAGAGACAGAGAGGAGAGAGAGAGAAAGAGAGGGGAAAGGGGGCCGGGGGGGGGGGGGGGGGGGGGGGGGGGGGGTGGGGGGGGTGGGGGGGGGGGGGGGGGGGGTGGGGGTTGGTTCGTATTACCAAGAACCAATAAAAAATAAAAAAAAAAAAAAAAAAAAATATATATATCTCTTTGTAAAAACACATCACAGTCTTCCCTAAGTCCAGGAAACCACTACAACACTGTGCTTAGCAACATTTTCAACAATAACCAATAAATTAGCATGATACCATAAATGATTATACCATGAAAAAGTTAGTCAATAGCATGATTCTAAAACAAGAACTCATAGTGTCACTTTAGTTAACTTCATTTAAGAACTTTTATTTATTTTTTAAAATATTTTATTATACCACCATGAGATATACAATTACAACTTGTTCATGTTTGGAGGTTTCGGTCACATAGTGTTCCAGCACCCTGCCCTCCACCAGTGCCCATTTCCCACCACCAATGTCCCCAATTCCCTCCCCCCATATCATAGCCTGCCTTCATGTCAGGTTCTTTATCTCTTTTCTCTCTCCTTCTCTTTTCCTTCTCTTACATATTGTGAATTGCAATACATACACTTAGAGGCCATCATGTGCATTTTTTGCCTGTACTTAATGCTCAGTTCTAGGTTGGTATTAGTCCTTTCGCATTTATTTGCACATGTTCCCTTCTCTGACTTACCTAATCTCTAAATCCCAAACATTTGTAGTAATTTCCACTTTTGGTAAGACCTGATCCACATTTCGCCTGACATTGGATTTTGGTATCATTATATATATATATTATATATATTATATATAATATCTATTATATATTATATATTATATATATTATACATTATATATATTATATATGTCATGCAAATAAATGCAGTCATTCTATATCTCTCTCTCTTTCCTTCTGACTAATTTCACTCAAAATGTTCATAAGAACTTTTATATGTGGTGTTTCACTGTTGAAAACAGTGTTGTTTTTAGGAAGTATGGTAATTCTGAGATACAGAATTTGCTAGGAAACAGATACTTGTAATTTAGATATAGTTCAAACTCAATGGGCTTAATCAAGTTTCATATGATGACTTATGTGAATTGGGGAAGAGAGATGTAGTAATTTTGAAGGGAGTTACCACTCACCTCCTACCACTTTCCTCCACTTACCTCAGTCACCCAGGAAGTGTCTGAAGAAAATCTAGTACCACAAAGGCCCCAACATTGTATCGCTCTCACAATTCACCAGCTGAGAAGGCAGTTTTTCAAATGTGGCTATAAGTTTCTAAACTTACCTCTCCACCAATAGGCTAACTACTATACCTAGTTTATGAGACTTAGGAAGTCTGTCAAAAAAACACTCCTACCTAGTTGAATACATTGCATTTATTACAATTTATTGCATTCCACTGCCATTTTTTAATTTAAAAAAATTAGTTGTGAGGAGGGATCTTCCAATAAGTGTTCAGGAGACCTCAGGGCCCATTCTGGAGAGTGTCAGTGAATTGGACCTGAAATTCCATTACAGGCTATAAAATTTACATGTAAGTTCTCTGATATGAAGTAAAAAAAACCTTAAAAAGTTTAATATTAGATTTTGTTGCAGTAGAGAAGCTAGGAGGATGGGCAAAATGGGCTGATATAAGCCAAAGATTACCTATTAATATGAAGAATGAGATATGTAGCTGAAGAAAGGAGCCTAATGAAATTCATAGAAATATCATCAATTTTATAAAATAGGGAGTCTCCCAAATTCTTAGTAGAATACCTAAATTTACCCGTGCATACTTTGTCTCCCAGATGTTAGTATTCATCTATCTGGCATTAATTTTTTTCTGAAGGAGCCAGTAGGTACAAATAAAGATATCACACTTAAATCTTTCAATTATGTTTCTTACCCAAATGCCATACTAGGTACAGCAGACATACATATAGACATAATATTTCCCAGGTGCTGCACATCTATGCTAAAAAAACTAATATGATTAATGGTAAAATAAGAATATAATGGCAGAAAGTATTGTTAATCCTAGTTTATTATGGTCTTTTAAATGGAAAAATATATTCTGTTATATATGATTTTCAAAGGATATGTATTTACATTCTATATATTAGAGAGAAGCAGAATATTGTTTTATCATAATGGTGTTACACAGATTGCTCTTACTCTGTAATGTAAACCTAAGCCTAATTATATATAATGAATTCATGAAATACTGATTTTGGTATCTTTTACACAACTATTTATATATGAATAGATAATTGAAGGATGTTATGTTTGAAACTAATTACCATAAAAATATAAATGATCATTTTAGCTGTGTCAGCTCTCCGGAATATTTTTCTTTAGTTTATCCAAACTACCCATGATAAGTCATTCAGAATCAGTATTCCAAATGTGTTTTAACTCAGTCTCTGAAAATATTATTCTGATACTTTATATATATTCATTAAACAAATATGGATCTATGTATTACAACTTGCCAGGCTCTGCGAGGCAAGCTAAAGGTTGTTACTGTCACCCACTTGAGCAAATCGATAAACAATGGGAAGACCGGGAAGACAAGTAATACAAGTGATGGAATTCCAGATCTTCATAATGGATAAGAAATATAAGTTTTATCACAGACATATGAGATGTTAAAAATAGGGAAATTGGAGTTTCTAGCTATCTATGTAGGTTCTCTAAGGATATGTGTGTCGGGAAGCCACAGGGGTCCCCCGACAGTGTCAGGACAGAGGTTGTCTTCTACCTCCAAAGACGCCGGGGAACAGATGAAAACTCACGAGTCCAGTGCAGTTCTAAAAAGGCTTTTAATTGTACAAAAGCTCTTCCACAGCAATCCAATATAATGAACAAACTCTAGCTCTGGTCTGAACTTAGACCATAAAAAGAGCCTAAGTCTCCCACCAAAGAGAGAGAGGATCTCACCCAAGCTGAGTCCTACCCAGAAGAAGGAGAAAAAGGCCAAAGAGCAAAAAGCCAAAAAGCCAAAAGCAAAAGGCCTAGGAGCTTTAAGTCACAGGATCCAAAAGCTGAAAACTGAGGAGCCAAAAGCTGCAGGAGCCAAAAGCCGAAAGAGCCTCAAATCAGTCCCCTTATATACACCAAAGTAATCCAGGGAGGGTCATGTCAACAAAGAACCCTAAACAGAGTGTAGAAGAGCAGCGCCACACCCTATTGCAGGTATAAACAAAGGTTACACCAAGGACTAATATCTTCTTCTGAAATTATCTCTTATGTAAAACACTGGAGAGAGAGGGGGCTGGTATAAAGTAATACTTCTTAATTTCATGAGCTTCATGTAATCTAGATGGTACCCACAAGGTTCTTATTATTATATGCACCAGGGTGATTCTGAGTTTCTTGTTCTCGTGTACTGAAAGGGTCACACTCACCTGCTTAGAGCAAACTAGTATGATCTTTCCTATAGTCTTCCTATAGTCTCAACGTAGCCAGGGTGGTAGTCTCCTGGTAAATTCTAACTGTCCCACGCTGGGTGCAGTGGGAATAAAGAGGAGCTGTGCCCAATCTAGAAAACATAGAAGTCTTAGTAGATGTATAAGTCAGAAGTTATTCAATCAAGGTGACTTCTGTAACTGCCACATCCTCTAGCAGTGTTTACATAGAAGAGAGGTCTCATTAGAATAAACCTTGGCTTAAATAGATTAAGCTTGGAGTAGGCAAAACAACAAAGCTTCCAGATAACTAAACCTGTCCTCCAACATATGTGTCCAGAAGATTCATTCTCCCCAGCTTCTGTGTTGCTCCAGGCTACTATAAACACCAAATGTTATCCCTGTTTCTCTTCCTGATTGATGCGTGTCCTGAGCAGGCAGAAAACCAAAGGCAGGTCTTGTTCTGTTTAATTATGAATAGAAGAGCTGTACTTACATTAATGACTTTATGAGACATAGAGGAAAGATATTAAATTCATAAAACTAAAGATGTTTATTGAAACCTGAGATAGTGCAGTGGTATGGTACTCTTCTTAAATGTGGGTTCCCTATTTGGGTGACTGCTTGGCACTCTATATGTATGTCCCACAATTTCTTCCAGGAATAATTCCAGAGAACAGAGTCAGTAGTAAGTCCTTAGTACAGTTTAGGTTGACCCAAAAGCCAAAGGAAGGAAGGAAGGAAGGAAGGAAGGGAGGGAGGGAGGGAGGGAGGGAGGGAGGAGAGAGGGAGGAAGGAAGGAAGGAAGATGTAAAGTGTGCATTTTACCTTCCCAGATATAGTTTCCAGATGACTCCATGTTTTGTGTGAGCTAACACAACCATCCTAAAATCTAGTATTAATTATTCAAAACTGAAGCAAACTTTACTGCTCAATAGTAATGCCATGTGAATAGGTGTAAAATCAATTCATCTCTTTTCTACTGACATGGTAATGGTCAAGGCACTTTTCTCATTCATCTTTTCTCAAGCCTTTTGTACTTGACGTTAATGAGACATTAACGAAAAAATAATTTTATATTTCTTGCCCCTCAAATTCTCACCTCCAGAAGAATGGTTTTTAAAAATTGCATATCATAAACAGAAATGGAAATTCAAGAAATATGATTGACAGAAATTGTGGAATGAAAGTAGCTTATGTGGAGACCATGTGTTTTTATAACTCACTTAATAGAGTGAGAAAATCCAATTTGTTGAAACTCTTTAGGTATATTTACTAATTATTCTGTTCACTGAACAGGACTAACCAAATAGTACCACACAAAAATTTTTTTGTTAATTCAGGATTTGGACCATTGAAAAACACTGTATTTGTAATCCAGATAAAATCCTGTGTTTATTCAGACCCTATGGTAGTTACCATGTCAAAGTGCTTTGTAGAAACAAAATAAGCACCAGAAACTCATCTTTGACCCCCCAAAATCCTTCACAAACCAGAACTTGAATATATTGAGAAGTCTAATATTATATGTTTGATATCACAGCAGTGTTGTTTCTGCTTGTTCAGACAGCACATGTTCACTTAGTATGACTTAAGTGTTTCCACAACAGTTAAAATTCCAGCGAGAATGACAAACAATTCAGAGTCAAGGAGATAGCTCAAAGGCCTGGAGAACATATCTTGTATGAACACGAACTCAGGTTAAATCTCTTGAATCCCTGCACACCACAAGGTATAGCCCTGGAGTCTCCCCACACTCTAGCTGGCCCTGAGCTCCCAGAACACTACTTGGATAACTCAGGTAAACAAAAGAAAATGCATTTGGATTATTTGGGTTATTTAAAATGTATCCTTTTTTGGCAAGTTAAATCACCAGAATTATCAAATTCATATGGTTCAATATAATACTGTTTTTAAGACGTGCTGTATAATATGTAAAATGTGTTATTTGGGTTACTCCTTCTCACAGTTCTCTTATGCTCAGTTCCTCTTAGAAGTCTGTCTACTTTCTGTTAAGTTCTGTTATCTACTCGGTATACTAGTTCAGAAATCTTGGTGGAGTTTAGTGTCATATTCAAAGGTCTTCAAAATCCAGACCTCCTCTATATTACAACTTTACTACACAGAACTTTTACAGCAAAAACCTCTGATTACCTTCAAATCCATTATTTTTATTAAAACATAGCAAAGACACTATGAGGAGATGCCCATTAGTTTGGCTACTTTACAATACAAAATAGAATAACAACTTGTGATGAAAATCTGGAGAATTAAAAGTTGGTGAGCATAAATTGTTAGCAAAACTGTGAAACAGCGTAGCTGTTGTAGAAAACAATATGGCGACCACAGTAGCCCAGTGGGGCATTGCAGGCATAAGGCAGGTAGCTCAATCAGTACCCAGCGCCCTCTCATATGTTAGGGCTATCCCCATGGTTTAGGATTCCCATCAAAGTTTAGGATCTCTGATGCCACAACAGAATATGAGATCTTTGGTGAACAGCACAATGTAAAAAAGTATGTGTGTGTGTATACGAGCAAGTATGCACAATTTTTATTTGTAAAATCTTGAAGAGTTCTGAGATTGCACAATAATGTGGCTGAAAGTAACACTTCTGGACTTTGCACTTTTTTTTGATGGGAGGCACACCCAATTACGTTCCTGGTGGTGTTCATGAAACCATATGTACTGCAAAAGTTTGAATTCAGGTCAGCCCCAAGCAAGCCAAGTTGTTTTTTTTTCACCTTACTATCTCTTATCTCTTCAGTTTTGTTTTTTGTTGTTTTAATTTCTTTTAATTTATTCTGATTAAATAGCAAATGGATCTAGATTTTTTAATGGTAGTGGTGTAAATCTTGATAACACAAGGAGGAGGTGAGGTATTATAGGTGTCAAAAGCGTGATAAAAACGAAAAATTGAAATTCAAGAATCAACAGTGCAGTATTCACAGATATTTATTTGAAAGATCAGATAGTTGAAACCTATTATGTTTTAGCTGATATTACTTCAATTCAGAAAAATGAGTGAAAATAACAATAAACCTGTGCACAAGAAGCACCAAGAGAAGTCACATTCGATTAGAGCAAACACAGTTCAATTGTTAGGTTACTTTTGATCATCTGGTGTTTTTTTGAAGCTCAGTGCATTTTTCCACTAAGTACCTAGCCTGAAACATTCAAAGCATATGGCAGGTCACCCAGCAATATAAGCCAGAGTGGTTTCTAGTGTATCCAGTGAAAGAATTTTATTGACCGTTTCTCTGTTGTATTTTATGTCTCAGAACATTTCAGACTATCATTCTGTAACAAAAGATTTCTGTTTGCCTTAAGGGCAAGTCATTCAGGGTGCTTTAAACTCTGACAAAAATGTCAGTGTTTTGACACTTTCCCCCTTCTCTCAAGTGTTAAATACAAATTCTCTGACTCCCTTCACAAGAAAATATAAGTTAATCTTTGCTGCAGTCACTAAGAATTAATAATCAAAAGTTTACTCTGTATTCCATAAGTTTGTGTCTTGCCATTTAAATTTTAGCACTAACAAATGACTACAGGATATATAAAATTAGTTTCCTAAAATAATTTGGGTACTATTTATAAGAATATAGTAGTTATACTTCTAGAGCCCTAAGGTTTGGTTTTGGATCCACAACTTTTAAAAAAATGAACCCATGATCTCTTTCTCATAGTCAGAATTAATTTTAAGAATGACTGTGTAGGGGAACTTTATTATGTTTTTGATTTTGGATTACAAACCATATGACTCTCTGATTTGATTAGTCATTTGAATATGTTCATAGACTATAGATGATACAAATATTTTCCAGATTTTGTATAGCAAGAAATTATTGAATGATTATGTGACTAACATATGAGTCATCAAGCCATACTAATTTAGTTTTTAGTTTTTTTCAGAAGAATTTCTACTTAACATTCTCTCTTAAAGTTGATTTAGAAAGGATAGCTGGTGCCTGATTTTGGATATATTAGAAGAGTTATATTTTTCTACTACTAAAATTAACAAGACTAAGAATAAAAATGATCCGGGCTGTGATAGGCTCATCTGCTGGGTGGAGTTCTAACTAGGGGGAAGTCCGGATGTGGAAAATGGCAGCCCTCATGGACTGGGGGGTCGTCTGGCTTGTTGCGAGGCTCTGCTGGGGTGGCGGGCCAGGGCTAGAACTCGCCATCCCTCCCGGTGCCTCGTGAGTGGCTGGGTACAGGGAGAGCCAGTAGCAGCTCTGCCCCATGTCTGTGAGTCCCCATGTTGATGATCCTATATAGTGAATAATAAAAAATTATATAGGGTGTCTAATTTTATTTGACTAACTTTATCCTTAAATGCTCTGTTCTCTCCAAATTTCAGTCCATTATGATGGTTTTCTGGGACTAATGATCATAGTTTCAGCTGTTCTTTCTACCTTCCAGTAGTATGTTCAAATATAAATATCTGCTTAAACAAATTAGCACTGCTGTAATCTCAAAATCTCATTTTTTTTCTGTTTGGTTTCATACCATATGGGTATGTACAATTCTTTACATTACTTGAGATTTCAACACGTGAAATCTTTTAGAAATCTTTCATTTCTATAAGCCAATAACCAGGTTAAAAATGTACCATACATTTTTCAACACACTATCTTATCCAAAGTATATTGTTGAATAGAAGTAAATCTTCTAACTATGCTTTAGTGTCTCCCAGTAGATATTTCCTGGTAAATAAAAAGTGGAATAACAAATACCTAAAGGCAATGGAACCTGAGATTTAAAAAAGCTTACCATGGTGGGGCTTGTAATATGGTTGGATAGGAACGGGACAGTGGTGGAGGGAAGCAGATGGTGTTTCCGCTGTGTGTTTTTGAGCTCCCAGGATATATTCCTAGCAATAGTATTGCTGGGTCAAATGGGAGCTCAAGTTCTACTTTTTTTGAGGAATGTCCATATTGTTTTCCTAAAAGGCTGAACCAGTTGACATTCCCACCAACAATGAATGAGAGTCCCTTTCTCCCCATATCTGCGCCAGCATTTGTTCTTGCTCTTTTGGATATGTGCCAGTCTCTGTGGTATGAGAGATATCTTGTTTTGATTTGCATCTCCCTTGATGATTAGTGATGATGAGCAATTTTTATGACTTCATCTTTCCTAATTACTACATAATAGTCCATTGTGTAGGTATATCATCACTTGATCACTTGATCACTTGAATCCCGTTATTCATCGATTTGCTCGAGCAGGCGCCAGTAACATTTCCATTGGACCCTATCACGTGCCAATGTAGCCCAATGGCATCTGGTTGATTCAGGAGTAGGTATATCATAGTTTCTTTATTTAGTGTTCTGTTCTCTGGTACTCAGGTTGTTTCCAGATTTTGGTTACTGTGAATAGTGCTGTGATGAATATAGAAGTGCAGATGGTGTTTCTGCTGTGTTTTTTGGTCTCCAGGGTATATTCCTAGGATGGTATTGCTGGAAGCTCAATCTCAGGTGTCAAATTGGAGCTCAACATTAAGTTTTTGGAGGAATTTCCACAAAGTGCAAAGAAAGAGAGAAGGAGATAGAGAAGAAAAGTCCCTGCCATAGAGACAGGTGGGGTGGGGGGGAAAAGAGGGTAACTAGGGACATTGGTGTGGGAAACGTGCCCTGTGGAAGGATGGGTGCTGCAACGTTTTACGGCTGAAACCCAACCATGAACAGCTTTGTAAATGTTCATCTCACAGATTTATTCACTTGATCACTTGAATCCCGGTATTCATCAATTTGCTCGAGCGGCTCCAATAACATTTCCATTGGACCCTATAACATGCCAAAGTAGCCCAATGGTATCTGGTTATTAAAATTTATTAAAAAATATGTAAAAAGAGAGGAAAGCAGAAAATTCCTTTTTTGAGAAAATGCTCTTTATCTTCATTATATTAATTTTAGCACCCTAGTATACCGCCAGCTGAGCCTTGCAACAAGCCAGATGAACTCCCATCCATGAGGGCCACCGTTTTCCACATCTGGACTTCCCTCCTCGTTAGAACTCCACCCAGCAGACCAGCCTATCACAGCCCAGCTCGCACGGCCCATAGTGGCTGCATGTTTCATCAATAAATGCTGGATTTAGAGATGACTACAAGAGTATGCTACCTGCACAGCAGAGCCTGGCAAGCTACCTGTGTCATATTTGATATGCCAAATACCAGTAACAATTTTAGACTTCATTCCCATGACCTGATGCAATGGTTTGAGGCTCTTTATGTTCCTGGAGCAAGCAGATGCCCTTGTGCTCTATTAGTATGAGACAGGGCATATGGAGATGTTACTGGTACCCGCTCGAGCCAATCGATGATAAACGGGAAGACAGTGATATAAATTGTTATAATTTGTATATCCATGTGCTTCCAAATATATTAATATAGAGATCTCTACATAGCATATCTGCCACCTTCCACATCCGGACTTCCCTCTCGTCACAACTCCACCCAGCAGACCAGACTATCATAGCCCAGCTCGCAGGAGCCACTAGCGGCCACGCGGTTCATCAATAAATACTTTATTCAGAGGTGACTACAAGTTTATGCCACCCGCACTGCAAGCCTGGCAAGCTGCTCGTGTCGTATTTGATATGCCAAATACCAGTAACATTTATATTAGGTCATTCCCATGACCTAATATAATGGTTTGAGGCTCTTTATGTTCCTGGAGCAAGCAGATTCCTTTGGGTTCTACTAGCATGAGACAGGACATATGGAGATATTACTGGTGTCCGTCTAGCAAATAGTAGATGAACGGGAATATAGTGAATATAGCATATTTTATCTGAAACTTGACAATGTCAGGTGTCAGAAAATTTGAACACTCAGTCAAAAAGATATTTGTTAACTCAATATGAAGTTTTTTGCAATATTATGGCTAAGGCCTGTGGATAGGTTGATGCCTGTGGACAGATTGATGCCACTGTGTACCACTGGTGACTCATACTTGAATGTGGATTAATGAACATGGATTGCAGTTTTGGTTCCAAAGTATTAATTAAAAAGGAGTAAATGGGAATAGTCACTTGCCTCCAGTCAATTAACTAAATGCCCTCATCCTTCAACGTGATAAGCAAAGATCCTTTCAAACAGGAGTATAGTAATTAAGAAAGAAGTCCTCACTCAGCACTCAGTATAGGAGTCATAGATGACTATATATTCCACAATACCATGCATATAGATAATAGGATTCTGCAAAAGTAACAAAAAAATTGAGACAGAATTAAGGAGATCCAAATTGTAGATAATATAAACAAACCACATCTTAGCGATCCATCCATCACCCAGAAATCAGAAAGTTTTTCCATGACTGTAAAACAAAACTTACTAATGTGAGTCCTTAGAGGGAATAATCTGAAATCAATTAAGGTAAAGGGTAAGGATACCTTAGCGACTTCCCCTGAAAAATAAATCATTATTCTCCAAGATCTAAGTAATCATACAAGCATGTAAAAATTTTGCTATAATTTAATTTTAGTTTTATCTTCTGTTAAGAAGTTCAAGAAAATTGAAGTATGAGCAACACGATAATACTGTTATTATTTGATCTTGTAAAGACAGATGAAAAAGTTGCAAGATGATATTAATGTTGAGATTTAATTACACAAATGTTCTAATAATTAATACTTCACTTGAAACATTTAGAAACTATATGCTTAAAAACTCTACCACCTGCCCCTCAAGGTGTTTCAGGTGTGGCTGTGGTGTCCAGCTGTGTCCGTAGGTGGCAGACAGGAGACAGGCTTTTCTACACCCATGGCTCTGCCCCATGGGCCCTGGATGGTTGATGGTCTGACATAAAAAAGACTGGGCCCCCTGGGGTGAATCCAGAGCCACGGCAGAGCCTGGCAAGCTACCCGTGGTGTATTCGATATACCAAAGACAGTAACAGTAATGGACCTCATTCCCAAAAAATGGAGGCGTTACTGGTGCCCACTATAACAAATTGATGAACAATGAGAAGACAGTGAAGTGACGCTTTAAAAGGTAAATGTGGCACTGGAATTCTCAGTTGTGCCTTATTTATATTTATTTATAATAAATGGGTTTATTTATAATCAACTGCTTATACAGTGGTTTATTGTTTCAGCTTTTTTTCTTTTTTAGAGACAATTTGAAAACAGAGGAACTAAGAATGCAACTAAAAATACAATGTTACATGACTCAGTTTGATTGAGTTAACCAACACACTCTTTGAAACCATCTCAAAGGTGTCAATAATGAAACAGTTTACTTTGTGGCAACATTTATATTGTATCAGAAATTTCTCTGGTGATGAATGAAAAGTGTATACAAAGTATAAACAATATTTAAAATCCACAAAAGCAGTGCTCACTATAGCAGAAATATAGAACAACTTGCAGGATAACTAACAAATTATTTAAGAAATGGTTTGACTGGAATGTAACAGTGGATGTTTCACACATAATGAAAATGAAAGCCTGTTTTCACATTGGTGATTCCCTTTCAGCCCTTTAAAACTACTTTAAAACACAGCATATAAAAGTAATCTCAGTTGCTTAAAATGTATAAGGATTTCTTTTGTTTCCATATATAACTTCTATTTAAATTGTGTCCGTAAATCTTATTAACAAAAGCTGATGTCATTGTTGACATTTATGCGTTCTTAGTTTCATAAATTTTGAAAATAGAATACACAAGAGACTTTTGGACATTATAAATCATTTTAATGGAACTTTAATCTATAGGCAGAGAGAATCTAAATAATGATAGATTTTAATTACTTGTTGCCTAAGATCTAAATTGGTGTAGTTCTGAAGTCCTTAGCATTTTGTGACAATTTTTATATAGAACATGCCATTGTTATTGGTTACAATGTGTGTGTGCTCTTTCTTACTGCTGTTATTTAGGCTTTGCATTATTCAAAGTATACTCCTGTTTCTGTACTCAGGAATCACTCTGGTTGGTAGCTGGGAACTATATAATTGTTGTCACAGATAAACCTGGGTCGGCCTGCAGTCTGATTCCCTGTGTCCTGTGCATGAAAGCTTTGTTCTGTACCATCTCTCTGGCCTCAACAATATTTGTTTCCATTACAACAACGAATATAATAGCAAAGTTATAGAAAACATTTCAAATTTAATCTGCTTAATACATGAAAAAATTTAGATTCATTAGCAGCAAAGATTTACTTCAGGAAGATTAAAATAAGTCCGGATCCATCCATTTATTGTGGATTGTAATTAAAGGAATTAAAGAAAGAATCTATTAAAGAAAATAAAGGATGATTTTAGAAATCAACCTTTAGAAAAGATTTTTCTAAAAGTTTCTAAAGATTTTTCTTTTAAAAATTGAATTTAGACTTCCATTTAATGAAGAAAGTCTCCTAGAAAATATCGTCTTACTTGAATCATCTCTTCTGATTGTAAAGAAATATCCCAATAGGGGCCAGAGCAATAGCACTGCGAGTAGGGCATTTGCCTTGCATGCAGCTGAACTGGGTTTGATCCCCAGCATCCAATATGCAACACCAGAAGAGATCCAGAACCCATCCACTTCAGGCCCACAGCTGCGCTGCTGGGCTGGCCCCCATGCGGAAGCAACCCATGGAGCTGACCTCCCGGTAAGGGGCTAGGCCATCCCCTGGCCGAGTCCAACATGTTCCAACGGTTTGCTCTCATGACCGGGGAGTCCATGCTGGCCAAACTCGGAGTGGAGTTTTGGGCCCTGCCCTTTCCTCTGCCTCCATGCCAGTTGCCCCGAAGAGAGAGAGATTCACCCACGCCAGACCCATATGTACCTTGGTGTACGGCAAAGTGGCCACACCGATATTTTTATAGGATACTGAATTTTGCATAAGGTTCTTCCCCATTTCTTTCACATTTATACATAGTAAACAGTTCTAGACAGGTTTTAACTGATACCAGTAAGCCTGGCAAGAAGCCAGAGCAAACCACACATCATGCAGTTAGTAATTCTCAACATCCAGACTCCATAGTTCCTCAGAGCTCCATCCAAGAGAAAACCTGATCTTTGCCCGTTAAGTTTCATCAGTAAATGCTTGGGTTGAGAGCCTTCTACTGAGACTATACCACCTACACGGTAAAGACTGGAAAGCTACCGTGTTTTATTTACTTTTATGCCAAAGACTAGTAACTATTGTGGACCTCAGTTCCATAACTTGAAGAATTGTTCGGGCTCCTCCTGTCCCTGTAGCAAGTAGATGCACTAGGGCACTTGCCGTGACAGGACTAAGGAGATGTTACTAGTGCCCCTGGGGGGAAGGAAATGACCACAGCCAGGGGATCTGGGAGGGTAACCGTGGGGTTACCAAAAGAAAGAAAAAGAAATATGCCAATAACAGGGATTTATCATATTTGATTTCATCAGAGAGTTGCGGTAATGAAAAAAATTCAATGAACTGACTTTCAAAGACTGACAACACAACTCCAGGGAACAATGAACCACACATCCAATAAACCACAACAGAGCATGAGAGAAAGGCATAACTGCTTTAGCAAATAAGAATTAGTCTGGCCTGCCCCTCAAGGTGTTGCAGGTGTTGTTTTGGTGTACCGCTGCGACAGGAGGTGGCAGGCAGGAGATAGGCTTGTCTACACCCAGGACTCTGACTGTGGGGCCTGGATGGTTGATGATATCACTGTATCACTGTCTTCCCGTTCATCATCGATTTGTTCAAGTGAGCCCCAGTAACATCTCCATGTGCCCTGTCTCATGCTAGTAGAGCCCAAGGGCATCTGCTTGCTGCAGGAACATAAAGAGCCTCAATTCATTCCGGAATGAGGTCTATAATTGTTACTGGTATTTGACATATCAACTACAACCCGGGTAGCTTACCAGGCTCTGCCATGCAGGTAGCATACTCTTGTAGTCATCTCTTAAGTCAAGCATTTATTGATGAAGCACGCGCCGCTTGGGGCTACTCGAGCTGGGCTGTGATAGGCTGGTCTGCTGGGTGGAGTTCTAAGAAGAGAGAAGTCCAGGTGTGGAAAATGGAGGCCCTCATGGAGTGGGGGTCGTCTGGCTTGTTTCAAGGCTTTGCTGGGGTGATGGGCCAGGACTAGAACCCGCCATCCCTCCTGGGCGCCTCGTGAGCAGCTGGGCACAGGGAGAGCTAGTAGCAGCTCTGCCCCATGTCTATGAGTCTCTGTACCGGCATACCTGAGCCGGATTTAAAAAAGACCGCTGCAGGGTGGAACTCGATGAGCCAGGCTGTGATGATATGCTGGTCTGCTGGGTGGAGTTCTGATGAGAGAGAGAGGTTGATGGTCTGACATAGAAAAAAAACTGGTCCCTGGGGATGAACCCAGAGCCATGGAAGAGCCTGACAAGCTACCCATGGTGTATTCGATATGCCAAAACCAGTAACAATAATGGACCTCATTCCCAATGAATGGAGACATTACTGGCACCCTTTCAAGCAAATTTATGAACAATGGGAAGGCAAGTGACAAGTGAAATTGGTCCAGAAATTTTCAGAGCTGGTATTACCAAGTATGGTAATATGTGTTACTGTGGAGGCATAACTAGCTCATTACACTAATAAATTGCATTCATTGTATTCTGAGCAATAGTATAGCAGATAAGCACTTGTATTGCATGAGGTTGACCAAGATTTGATTCCCTGCATCCCATTTGGCCCCAAAACCCTACCAGAGTTGATCCTGGAAAGCCAAATTAAGAGTAATCATTGAACTCTTCGAGAGGTGATTCAAATCCCCAAAATAAAAAATAAATATTGCTATGAAAACTGATAAATTACTGAATAAATAATTTCTTCCTTGAGGAAATTTCTGAGTTACTGTTTTGCATATTAATCTGTTCTCTGGTTGTGTTTTCTCAGTTTCCAAAATCTTCTAGTGAATGACCTTAGGAAACATGCTCTTTGAATCTAGTTAGTTTGAAAGAATGACTCCTTCTGTGAGTAATAGTAAAATACCAAAGTAATCAAAATAACCTGGAGAATAAATTATGTAAAATAATCTGGAGCAAAAGCTAAACAAAATAGAAAGACATTGTAATGGTTTGTATTTAGATTCTTAAGAAGTCATTTGACAAAAGTGAGAGTGAACAGCTTTGAAAACCCATTGCATAATAAAGTTCCAATGTTTCAGATAGAAACAGACTGTTCATCGATTCATGCAAGTGTGTCTATTAGGACACTCAGATGAAAGAAACAACTCATGTAAGAGATTTGGCCCTGATAGTCAATTATCTCCTGTAAGGTGAAAAATGGTTTAAAACTTAAGATAAAAAGCCTAAAGAAATTAAAGCATTATGAGTTGAGAGATGCCAGCATTTTGAAATCTATATTGTTTTACTCACACACACACACACATGCACACACACACATGCACACACACATGCACACACTCATATGAGTTTATATGTGTATGTGTATATAAAGTTTTTACATATATGTTTAAAAAGTAAAATGATATCTTAAGGTTAGCGTAAATAGTAATTGCCAGAAGACATTGACAACACACTTCTGTTTAATAAATTTTAATTTGCATTTGCATAGAAAAGGGAGATTGCTCCAGTAAGCAGAGCAGAAATCTCCCAAAAAGATTTTGTCTCTTTGCCATTACAAATTCTTTGTATTATTAATATAGTAATAGGGTTTGAGTTTTTCAGAAAGCAGATACTTTAAAAATTCTTTTAATTATTTTTTATCAAATAACTATATTAATTGCAATCATACTCTTAAGATTTCTGTAACAAAAATTGAATTATATAGTTAGAATTTTGCAAAAAGTTTATAAAGCAGCTTTAAAATAATAGCTTTCCCTTATTCATTCCTGATTATAAAAAGAAATTTATTAAAATAGAACAAATAAAGCTAGCCATTTGACCCAGTTCTGAATGTTGACATTATTTACAAAGTTGGTATCAAATATCTACCCTCTAAGTAATACAAAATTACTTAAAATTTTGTATTGTAATCAGATCTTGATTATATTTAGCTATATAACTATATATAAATAATGATGAGTATTCATTTAATATTTACTACATAATCTATATAAAATGGTATAATTCCTGTTTTATGTATTATAGTATGCTTGTCTGTGTATTGTGCTGAAATATTAATTTTCTTCAAAGACTTTGGAATCTGGCCTATATTTAGAGACAATTAACTCTGGTATCAGCTAAGTATATTGGCTCATTAAAATGTCATAAGTAAAACACATTTACAGAATTGCATTTTTAATATTTCAGTTTGAAATATTTTTTAAAATATTTATATAATGCATTATTAGTCTGATCTTTAAAAAATTATATATAACTATATTTCTTTGACTGTTGAACCCAAGCTACATTAACTGGGGTAGAAACAACCTTTTTAGGATAAGTTCAACTGAAGAGATCAGTGGTCAAAAGAAACAAAAACCTGCTATATTGAAATGTATTACTTGTAAATTCAGCAATCAGAGCAATTATTTATGTGATATTTCATATTCTATAGGTAGTTTTGGTCCTAATGTGTTAAAATGGAAATAAAAATGAAATCCACTATACAAATGCATATTTTACACAGGCAACATGCCAACATGCAAAACAATAACTTTTACAAAATTGCAATGCCAAAGAGAAAGCTTTTTATCCCAGAAATATGATCAAACCCTAAGATAAGAATAATTGCCTGCCTTGAGAGATAAGTAATGTATTATAAGTGAATCCCTGGTGTAAAGCAATAACTGAGAAAAAGTATTGTCTCATAATATAATAAGTTAAACAATATTATATAATTCTCATGAATCACTGATAATATTTTTCTTCTATAGAAATAGTCAAGTATAAAAGTATAAGCCCAAGCTAAGTATGTGTGGAAATAGCTATGCTTTAATAATGAAATATAAAACACATTTTTAAATTAAAAACTAAAATTATTTACACATTAAACACCTTTTTAAAAATCTCTTGTTATGGAACATTAATTTTAAAAGCTATGATGATTCATCATCTATGTTGTATTCACTTCAGATTTACAGTTTTTAGAACATATGCAAGGAAAAGACTACATAGAATATGTAGATCAATTATTTAAAAATATGAATCACTTGATTACTTGATTCCCAAGTTATTCATCGATTTGTTCGAGTGGGCGCAGTAACATTTCCATTGGAACCTATCACGTGCCCATGTAGCCCAATGGCATCTGGTTCATTCAGGAATATGAAGAGCCTCAAACTGTTTCTTCAGGGTCTTGAAAAGGAAGTCTGACCATCTTGTAGGTGGGCGGCCAAGTGATCTTTTGATGTCCCGTGGGATCCAATCGGTAAGGGCTCTAGTGCAGCGGTTGTCTCCAAATCGCATTACATGTCCAGCCCATCTGATTTTCAAATGCGACAGCACCTCTGACTCTGGAATAGTGACGGAGGTCAGAACTCCGATTCATTCTCTCACTTGGGTGAGGCATGATATTCCAAGCATAGCTCTTTTGATTCTTTCTGGGAGACCCGAATAGCATTCTCATCCTGCTTTCGTAGGGCCCAGGTCTCTGAGGCTATGTTAAAGCAGGGAGAATGATGGAGTCAAAGAGATGTGCACGGAGCCATATGTTCTTTGTCCTTTTAGCTCTTTCTTCAATGCCTTTGAAGGCATTCCATGCCACTCTCTTCCTCTCAGGTTTTAGGTCGTTCATCATGTTGATTTCTTGACCTAGGTACACATAACTGCTGCATTCAGAGTATTCTGTTCCACTGAGAGTGAATGGGGCCTCTGGAACTAGTTCATTTTTCATAAACATTGTTTTCTTTAGATTCAGCTGTAGACCTATCTTTCCACATTCTCAGTCGAAGTCAGCCAGCATTTGTGCCGCTTGGCTAATGTTTGGTGTTATTAGAACGATGTCATAAGCAAAGCAGAGGTGGTATAGTTGCCGACCATCTATCTACATTCCCATTTCTTCCCATTCTAATTGTCGCATGATGTTTTCGTGGGTGGCGCTGAAGAGTTTTTTGTGAAATGGTATCACCCTGTCAAACCCCTCTTTTGACATCAATGATCACTTCCTTGTAGAATGGTGAGATCCTGGTGGTGAATCCGTAATACAACTCATGAAGGATCTTGATGTATTGGGTTTGAACACCCTGTTTGGCTAGGGCTTCGATGACAGCTTCAGTCTCCACAGAATCAAAGGCTTTCTGTAAATCAATGAACGTGAGACAGAGCGGCATCTTGTTCTCCCCTACAGACCTCAATGAGCTTGATTACAGTTTGGATATGGTTGATTGTGCTTAATCCTTTCTGGAAGCCAGCTTGCTCGCATGGTTGTCCTTCATCTAGTGTTCTGCCAATCCTGTTCAGGATGACTCGTGTAAACAGCTTGTAGATGACTGACAACAGGCATATGGGGGTGATAGTTGCCGATGTCGTGGAATGTCTCCCTTCTTGAACAGTAGAACTGTCCTGCTGGTTTTCCACTGGGAGGGCACCTTGCATTCAGACAGGTAGCATGTGAAGAGCCGAGATAATGTATTGATGAGTACGGATGGCAGATTCTTCAGGTGTTCGGGTCTGACTTTGTCTGGGCCTGGTGCTGTTCACTTCTTTACCATCGAAATGGCATGTCGGATTTCAGAAGGGAGAATGTTGAGAATGGCATATCCATCCTGTGGAATTTGATATATGGGCAGGTGGAGGTGGCTATCAAAGAGATCTGAGTAGAAGTCATGGATAATCTTCTCCATTGCCTTTCTGGAAGATGTGATAGATCCATCAGGGCGTCGGAGGGCATTCATCTTGGTCTTATAGTTGGTGAAGGACAGGCAGGCGATGCGAATGCTTTTCCCGGCTTCTGCTGCATCTTCCAGTATTTCTGCTCTTCTGTCTTTGAGGTCTGCTTTTATCGCTTCTCTGCACCGCTTTGCAAGCTTGGACATTAGCATTTGGTCACCTGAGGCTCACGCCTTGCCACGTTGGCGAATGAGCTCAAGAGTTTCTGAAGACCAGGTGTCCTTTTGTGTCTATCTTTCTTCAGGCATTCTTCGCACAATCATGGAGGTGCTGAACCAGTCGGTTGTATTCTTCATCGATGTCATCAATGATGGTATCTTCCCATGTTTCTGCAATGGTGCTAAAGAGTTCCCAGTTGGTGGTCGTTCTGGGAGTTCTCTTCTTAAACTTTGCAGCCTTTTCTCCCTGTTGCGTGAAGTAGAATTTTGCACAAAGGAGACGGTGGTCCGATCCTGTTTGGAATTTGTGGACGACAGCTACATTGGTCAGACAAAACCGTCGATTGAAGATGATGTGGTCAATTTCATTATGGAACTGTCCGCCAGGAGATTCCCATGTCCAACGTTTCGCTTCAGCCTTCTGGAACTTTGAGTTCCCATGAATGGTCTTGGTGGACATGATGAACTCAGATAGTCTCTCACCCTGTTCGTTCCATTCTAGGCCATGGGTCCCGATGTGGAGTTCTTCAGCCGATCTTCTGGCCCTATCTTGGCATTAAAATCACTGAGTATGATGTTGTAGAAGGTGTGATCTTTTTTTTATAGAACTCCTTCAGTTCCATGTAGAATTTCTCAATTTCATCTTCATTGTACTGTGGATGTTGGTGCGTAGACAATGAAGATAGAAATTGATGGCCGTGGGCCACATCTCTTCAAGTGTAATCATCCTATTTGGTTTGTTCGGCATTCAAATGAATCAATGTTGATGGTCATATTCGTGTTGACAAGGACGCCAAAACCACCTACGCCTCGTCGCATGTTCCAAGGAACAATTCTTCTCTGGTGTCAAATTCAGCATGATGTGACTGATGCCTCCTCGTCTCAGTCAGACCAATGATGCCATAGTTGACCTTTTGCGCCTACACCATGAGATCCTTGATATATGCTTCCTATGCCAGCGTCGTGCATTGAAAGTACAGACAGTCACTTTAGTTCTTTGTTTTGGCAGTCTAGGTTGGCCTTGAAATTTTATCAGGCATTGCCTGCTCGCCTTTCTCACTGCTGCCTTATTAAGGGCTCTTTTGGGGTCAGAAAATAAACATTTTTATTACTGGTTTTGGCATATTGAACATGCATCAGACAGCTTGCCAAGCTCTGCAGTGCAGGTGCTATACTCTCATTACCTTGTGGGGCTCTCTCAGAGGGTGGGTAGAATATTCATGGTAATTTGGAGGATAATTGTGCGGCCACGGCAATGGAGAAAGCTGGTATCTGCTCTGCCTGGTTTATCTGTGTCTGTGGCTCAAGCATTTCTGGGCTTGAAATACTCTCTTTTGAAGAGCGGGTCTCTGAAGGATAGGTCCCTC
The DNA here is from genome assembly GCA_021461705.1 of Cryptotis parvus. Lineage (NCBI taxonomy): Eukaryota > Metazoa > Chordata > Mammalia > Eulipotyphla > Soricidae > Cryptotis > Cryptotis parvus. The sequence goes on along the minus strand of JAJIBD010001317.1, from coordinate 169,209 downwards.
ATAGCCTGGGTTTCTGACAAGCCAAGCTAGAGACTGGCTTAATCTCTTGGGTGGATATAGTACGAGCTGTGGAGTTTGGATGGTGAAGATTGCTGCCAGCAAAGTGTGGGTGTTTCTCTGGTTTCTTCTGAGGCTCTATCGAGATGGTGGACTTGGGTCAAAAGTCGCTCTCATGGTCCATGAAATGCAGGGGGTTCAACGGGGAAAGCTGGTATCTGCTCTGCCGAGTGTATCTGTGTCTATGGCTCAAGCATGCCTGGGCATTTTTTCAAAATATATGAATATATTTTCTAATTAAGTTTGGACTATAGGAAAAGAATGGGGCAAAAATTTGAAATTGTGTGTGTAACATATAGGATTTATTTTCCTTTTTGTCTTTTGGGACATCTGTCAATTTTCAGGTCTTACTTTTACAATCAGACTATTGCTTTGAATTCAGGATAACTCTTGGTGGTGTTCCAAATACTGTATATGTGTTTGCGATCAAAACCAAGGTCTGCTGTGTGCAAGACAATTGCCCTGCCTACTCTTCTATCTCTCCAGTCTCTATATCAGTCTATTTTTACAGCCAAAATTACTTTCATATAACAATTACTAAGATTCAATAAATTTGTGGAATTAAAGACTTTATGAACTATTGCAGTCTTATTCTCTCAAAAAGATGCCATGTAATAACTGATGTGCAAAGGTGAGTGTATGTGTGTATATATATATATATATATATATATATATATATATATATATATATACATATCAATTATACAACTCCTGGGAATGTAACCTGGGAGGCCAAAAACACACAGCAGAAACACCATCTGCACTTCTATGTTCATAGCGGCACTATTCACAATAGCAAGAATCTGTAAACAACATGAGTGCCCAAGAACAGACTGAAAAAAATGATGGTACATCTACACAATGGAATACTATGCAGCTGTTAGGAAAAACAAAGTTATGAAATTTGCCTATAAATGTATGGACTTGTAGAGGCTCTTTTTGAGTGAGTGAAATTAGCCAGAGGGAAAAAGACAGATAAATAATGACTGCACTCATTTGGAGAATATAAAAAATAGTATTATGCTAATATCCAGAACAGGCAAACGTGGATCAGGACATCTTGTAATTAGGTGGAATATACAGTAGTGTGGGGGAGTCAGAGGTTAGGTAAGACAGAGAAGGGGCCAGTGTGCTAATAATTTTTGGAAAATGTAATACTAACCTAGAATTGAGCATTGAAGGTCGGAAAATAAATATACATGATAACCCCTAAATGTATATATTACAAGAACAATATGTAAGAGAATGGAGTTAGAGAAAGAGAGAGAGAGATAAGAGAGAGAAAAGAGGCAAAGTGCCTTTCGGGGGAGGCAGGCTGGAGGAGGGGGAAGGGAGTCAGTGGACACTGGTGGTAGGAAATGTGCACTTGTGGATGGATGGGTGTTGGAACACTGTATGATTGAAACTTAATCATGAAGAGTTTTGTTATTGTTTATCTCACTGTGGTATAATAAAATTTTAAAAAATAGTTAATTAATTAATGCTTGCTTTGAGAAACAAGAATTAATAAATTTTAACAGCACATTATATTATTATATTTTGTTGAATCAAAGATATATAGAAGATACACTATTATTGGTATGATACTAAGCTGTTCAAATTATGGTTAATACACTCTTGCTTGCCAAATTTTTCAGTTAGATTAAAAAACGATAATTGGAACCAAAACCCAATACAAATGTAGCTCAGTATAAATTTCTTCTTCTAGACTTCTAAGGAAAAAAGACCAGTTTTTACAAGTTCTGAAAGATTATGTCTCAAGTATTTTTATACCACTGTGAGATATACAAAGATGTTCATAATTGGGGCTCAGTCATACAGTGTTCCAACACCCATCCCTCCACTAGTGCCCCATTCCCATCACCAATTTCCCCACATCCCCTCCCACCTACCCCAGACTGCCTCTATAGCAGGCACTTTTTCTTTTCCTCTCTTTCTCACTCTTGCTCTCTCTGTCTCTGTCTCTGTCTCTCTCTTCCCCCTCTCTTTCTCTCTTTCTACACATTGTGGCTTGCCCTACAGACATTTAGCATTTATCATGTAAGTCTCTTTGTGTATATTCAATGCTGAGTTCTAGTCTGGCATTACCATTTCCCACAATTAGTAGAACACTGGTATAGATTTATATACCATTAGTGAATGCAGTCATTCTATATCTTTCCTTTTCCTTATGACTGATTTTACTCAGCATAATAGTCTCCATGTCCATCCACTTGCAGGTAAATTTCATGACTTCATCGTTTTGACAGCTGCATAGCTTTTGACAGCTGCATAGTTTTTGACAGCTGCATAGTTTTTCATGACTTCATCGTTTTTGACAGCCCATTGTAGAGGTGTAGATGTATCACAATTTCCTTATCCAGTTCTGTTCTGGGGCATTTAGGTTATTTCCAGATTCTGTCTATTGTGAATAGAGCTCCGATGAATATCGAAGTGCATATGGTGTTTACACTGTGTGTTGTTGGCTCTCCAGGGTATATTCCAGGGAGTAGTATTCTTGGGTCAAATGGAGCTCAATATCTAATTTTTGGAGGAATTTCATATTGTTTTCCAAAAGGGCTGGAACAGTTGTCACTCCCACCAACAATGGATGAGAGTCCCTTTTACCCCATAGTCACACCAGCATTGTTTGTTCTTGCACTTTAGAACATATGTCAGTATCTTTCTTTTGAGTTGTTATCTTATTGTTGTTTTTATTTGCTTCTCCCTGATGATTAATGATGAAGAACACATTTTAATATGACTTCTTTTTGGAAGCTACTGCTCATTTCTTCTCCCAATTTTTTGATGGGGTTGGTTGTTTTCTTCTTGAAAAGTTCTACCAATATTATGGATATCAAACCCGTATCAGATGGCTTTGGGTGAATATTATTTCCCAGTCTATGGGTGGTCTTTATCTTGGTCACTGCTTCTTTTGAGGAACAGAAGCTTTCAATGTTGTATAATCTTACTTGATTATTTTGCTTCCATTTGCTTTGCCAGTGGTGGTTCGTCTTTGAAGATGCCTTTTAGTTTTGATGCTGTATAGCATTTTTTCTGATGTTTTCTTCAATGTACCTTATAGATTCATGTCTGACGTTGATATCAATAACCCATTTTGATCTGACTTTTGTGCATGGCATTAGAGGTAGGTCTAAGTTCATTTTTTACGCTATCTGCCCAGTTTTCCTAGCACCATTTGTTGAAGAGGCTTTCTTTGCCCCACTTAATGTTTTTGCTCCTTTGTCAAAGATTAAATGATCATATATTTGAGAGTGTACTTCAGGATCACTTGTCTTGTCTTCCTGTTCATCATCAATTTGCTCGAGAGGGCATCAGTAACATCTCCATACATCCTGTCACATGCTAGTGTAGTCCAAGGGCATCTGCTAGCTCCAGCAATATGAAGAGCCTCAAACCATTCCATCAGGTCTTGAGAATGAGATCTATAATTGTTGCTGGTATTTGGCATATCAAATATGACATGGGTAGCTTGCCAGTCTCTGCTGGCAGTGTGGGATACTCTTGTAGTCAACTCTAATCTCCAGAATTTATTGATGAACTGCATGGTGGCCCTTATGGTGTGGGAGTTCCTCTGTCTTCTTGCGAGGCACTGCAGGGGTGGTGGGCCGGGGCTAGAACCCTTCCCCTCCCGGGCGCCTCATGATCAGCTGGGAACAGGGAGAGTCGGTAGCAGCTCTGCCCCTGTATGAGTCTCTGGATCAGCATACCTGGGCTGGGCTTGAAAAAAGACTGCTGCAGGGTGGGTCTGTGATGAGCCAGGCTGTGATCAGATATTCTGCTAGGTGAAGCTCTGATGAGAGGGGAGTCCAGATGTGGAAAATGGCGGCCCTCGTAATGTGGGGGGTCCTCTAGCTTCTTGTGAGTCTCTGCTGGGGTAGTGGGCCAGGGCTAGAACCCGCCTTACCTCTTGGGTGCCTCATGATGAGCTGGGCACAGGGAGAGCTGGTAGCAGCTCTGCCCTATGTGAGTCTCAGGATTTCACTGAAATATACTGAAATCTCATATACACGGAAATACACTGAGATTTCAGTGTATTTCAGGATATTCAGTTCTATAGGTCTACAGGTCTCTCTCTATACCAATATCGTTCTGTTTTAGTTACTACTGCTTTTAGTAGAGTTTGAAGTTGTGGAAAGTGATATCTCCAATCTTCTTTATCCCAAGTATTGTTTTAGCTTTTGGGTGGGGGGTTTATTATTCCATACAAATTTCAGGATTGTTTGGTCAAAATCTTTGAAGAATGTCATGGGAATCTTTATAGGGATCACATTGAATCTGTATAAATCTCTAGAGCATATTACCATTTTGATAACATTAATTAATTCTCCCAATCCATGAGCAGGGAATGTATCTCCATATCCTCAGTCTTTTTTTTTTTTTTTTTTGAAGCAATGTTTTGTAGTTTTCTTTTGTTGAGATCCTTTATATTCTTGGTTAAACTGATTCCTAAGTTTATATTTTCTGTGGCACAATTATGAATGGGTCATTTCTTTAATATCCTTTTTTTCTCTTTCATAATTTGCATATAGGAAAGCCATTGACTTTTAAGTATTGATTTTCTACCCTGCCACCCTACAATTGAATCTATTATTTGTAGGATCATTTTGGTACAGAATTTAGGGTTCTCTATGTATAATGTCATGTCATCTGCAAATAGTGACTACTTGACTTCTTCCTTTACTATTCAATGCCCTTAATTTCCTTATATTCCCTGATTGCCATGGCAAGTACTTCCAGTACTATATTGAATAGAAGTGGTGAGAGTGGAAGACTTTTCTTGTCCCTGACCTTAGGGGGACAGTTTTTCACCACTGAGAATGATGCTCACTTTGGGCTTATAGTAGATGGCTTTGACTATATTGAGGAAAATTTCTTCAATTCACATTTTATGGAGAGTTTTTTTTTATCATGAATGTATTGGATCTTGTCAAATGCTTTCTCTGCATCTATTGATATGATCATATGGTTTTTATTTTCCTCTTATTGATATGATTTATTATGTTTTTTGACTTGTGGGTGTTGATCCATCCTTGCATTTCTGGGATGGATCCTTTTGGTCATGGCATATAATATTTTTGATGACTCTTGGATTCTGTTTGCTAGTATTTTATTGAAGATCTTATCATCTATGTTCAATAGGGTGATTGGTCTGTAGTTTTCCTTTTTCGTGACATGTCTGTCTGATTTAGGTAACATGGTGATGTGTGCCTCGTAGAAGTTATTTGGGAGCATTTCTGTTTCTTTAATTTCCTTGAAGAGCTTGAAAAAGACTGGCATTAGGTCCTCTATAAAGGTTTGAAAGAACCGCCTAGTGAATCCTTCTGGACCTGGGCTTTTATGTTTGGACAGACATATTGATACTGATTCTATCACCTCAATGGTTATAGGTTTGTTTTGGCATTCCAGGTCTTCCTGTTGCAGCCTTGGTAGGCTATAGTAAAACAGGAATTTGTCCATTTCTTCTAGGTTCTCTTGTTTTGTGACATACAGACTCTCAAAGTAATTTCTGATAATCTTTTTAATTTCTGTGGTTTCTGTTGTGATGTACCATTTTTTCCTTTCTCATTCTATTTATTTGGGTTCTCTATTTCCATTTCCTTGCGAGTCTTGCAAGTGGTTTGTCAATCTTGTTAATTTTTTTCAACAAACCAGCTCTTGGTTTCATTGATATTTGTATTGTTTTTGAGATTCCATCTCATTGATTTCTGCTCTGTTTTATTATTTCTATTTTCAGCCAGAGTTGGGCTCATTTCTCTTATTGTTTTCTAAGATCTTGGTGATTGGCCCTTCTTTTCTGATAAATGCATGGAGAGATATGAACTTTTCCCTTAATACTGCTCTTGCTGTATCCCACAAGTTCTGATAGTTTATGTCCACAGTCTCATTTGTTTCCAGGAATTTATGGATTTCCTCTTTGATTTCTTTTTATGACCTGCTGGTTGTTCAGCTGTGAGCTGTTTAGTTTCCAGGTGCTTGAAATGACTATCCATTTTTGTATGCAATTAACTTCTCTTTTCAGTGCATCATGGTCTGAAAAATTAGCTGACACAATTTCTATCTTCTTGATTTTATGGAGGTTATGTTTTCTGGCTCAGCATGTGATCTATCTTGGAGTATGTTCCATGTGTGCTGGAGGAAAAGGTGTTTGTTTTTTGGGGGATGAAATATCCTGTATATACTAGTCCTCATTCTTCAATTTCTTCCTTTCGGGCCAATGTTTTATTGGTGAGTTTCAGTTTTGTCAAACTATCAAGAGTTGATAGAACAGTGTTAAAGTATCCAGCTACAATCATGTTGCTTTCAATGTCTTCTTTGAATTATACTAGCAGTTGTTTTAGATATTTTGTTTGCCCCTCATTGGGTGTGTATATATTTAGGAGTGTAATTTTTATTCCTGATATATGTATCATCTGATTATTAAGAAATTACTTTCATGTCCCTTCTAATCTTTGTCAGCCTGAAGTCTATGTTGTCAGATACTAGTATGGCCACTCCAGCCTTTTTTTGAGGGGTTGTTTGAGTGAAGGATTGTTTACCAGTCTTTAGCTTTGAGCCTGATTGCTCAGATGTGTTTCTTGAAGGCAGCAGAATGTTGGGTTCAATTTTTTGATTCATTTAGCACCTCTTTGTAACTTATCTGGTGCCTTTAGACCATTTACATTGAGAGAGATTATTGTCATGGGGCTTTTTGCCATCTTTTACTATAAGTTTGTTGCTCTTTTAGGTTTTGTCTTGTCTTAGAGTAGTTCTTTCAACCCTTTTTTAGGTTGGTTTTGAATCTATGAATTCCCTAAACTGTTGTTTATCCACAAATCTGTGTATCTGTCCTTCAAATATGAGTGAGAGTTTAGCCACGTAATGAGTTCTTTGTGGGGCCTTCATTTCATTGATTTTTTTTCACTATATGCCACCACTGCCTTTGGTCTTGGAGGGTCTCTTCTGGAAGGTCTGCTGAAAGTTTAATGGATACTCCTTTGTATGAAATTTCCTTCTTTGATCTTGCTGATTGAAGAATTGTGTACTGTCTATAGCATCCATTATTCAGACTAGGATATGTCTTGGAGTGTTTTTTATTTGGGTCTCTTTCTGCTGGTGTCCTTCAGGTTTCTTGGATCTAGATTCCTGTGTCCTTTAACTCTGGGAACTTTTCTGCAAGGATTATTTTAACTGTACCTATTTCCTTGGGGTTGTATTTGTGTCCCTCTGGGACTTCAATCATTCGTATGTGTTCCTCTTGGATACATACCAATGTTCTCTGTTCCTCTGCTGATCAATTTTTTGGTCTTTTTTCATCTGTTGCATTTCCCTGAGTGTTTTATGCAGCTCCTCCCCATTCTCACTGATTCTATCTTCTGCTGCTTTCATCCTGCTGTTTAGAGCTCCATTGTGTTTTCATTTCATCTACTGAGTTTTTACTGATGATATGTCTGTTTTAGTGTTCTCACTTCTGCTACTGTTTCCTCCCATTTTTTTAATGGAAAGGGTAGTCAATAAATTACGGAGGAAACAGTAGCAGAAATGAGAACACTAAAAACAGACATATCATCAGTAAAAAACTTTTTTTTAATATTTTATTATACCCCCCCCCACACACACACACTCCATGAGGGCCTCCATTTTCCACATCCGGACTTCCCCCTCGTCAGAATTCCACCCAGCAGATAGCCTATCACAGCCCATCTCGCACGACCGCAAGTGGCCACGTGGGTTCATCAATAAATGCTGGATTTAGAGATGGCTACAAGAGTATGCTACCTGCACGGCAGAGCCTGGCAAGCTACCTGTGTCGTATTTGATATGCCAAATACCAGTAACAATTATCGACCTCATTCTCATGACCTGATGGAATGGTTTGAGGCTCTTTATGTTCCTGAAGCAAGCAGGTGCTCTTGGGCTCCACTTGCATGAGACAGGACATATGGAGATGTTATTGGTGCCTGCTCAAGCAAATTGATGATGAACGGGAAGACAGTGATACAGTGATACAGTGATACCCTTTCCATTGCTTCATTTATGTCCTTCTGTGTTTTATTGGACATTCGTTCCACTGTATGATTGAGCTTATTAAATACTATCACCATTTCTTCCCTGAATTCTTTGTCAGAGAAATTGTGTGTGTGTTTATTATTTTTTGAGTCTTCAGGATTGTTTTCTTGATCCACACCAAGCTGGGGATGTGTGTTTTTTCCCCATGGTGCTGTGGCAGTCTGGGGGAGGATTTTTCTGGAGACACTGTTTTTTCCTCACTGCCAGGTAGGACTCTGGAGATGATTAGCAGATGGTGTTCTCCTCTTGCCTCTTCAAGGATGTAACCTTCCTCTTGGTATTGAATTTCCTGCTCTTTCTATTAATATGCATCTGCATGAGCTGACACCCACCTGGCCAGCAACACCCCCAGGAGGTTACCTGAGGTGGAGGTTTCCTGGCATATGAAGATTCAAAGTGTCCTGTTTATTTCATATTCAGCTCAGAATTCTGGGAGTTGCAGTTTCATTTCTTTCCCTAACGCATGGCTTCAGTAGCACCCTCAAGTTTTTTATATTAAAGATAACACACGATTTGTTGTAAAGAAATATACCAATAATAGATTCCCGATAAATTTACTTTGTATGTTAAAAAAGTAAAAAAAAGTTACTCTTAATTTTAGAAAAAAGAAAAAGAATTTTTCTTTCCATAACAAAAAGCATTTGGACCTTTTTTTGAAAGACAGGGAAAAGTTAAGTATAATATTATTTGTAATTTAGCAAATGAATGTTTTACTTTGATACTTTTTAGTCATGGAATGCTATTCATTTTTACTATTATGGACCATGTATTCAAAAATAATTATCTATTATATGAGCACAAAATTATGATGTACAGCACAATATCTTAGTTAAGTATTTCAAAGCCAGAATATATTGCATATTTCCATCTAATTATATCTTATTTTATAAAGAAATTAATATTGTTAATAAGAAATTTTTCTCTACAGCTTAGCTTAAGTTGTTTGGTTTACCACTGCCACTGTATCTTTAGGAAGGTATATCAATTATTGCAATTATCTCTGCAATGATATAGGTCTAATCATATGAAAATGATGAAAATAAAAATATTATGACTATGCATAATATGTGTAAAGTTAGCTGATCTCCAGAATTGATGAATTTAATAAAAGTCCAGCTTGCTTCATTTTTATTGCAGTTTTAAATCTTATCAATAGTAAGAAAAAAAATACAGATTGCTCAGCAAAAAAGCATTAGAAAAATAACAAAGATTAGAAGAATAGGCTCACTTCAACTAGTGTTTTTATTTTAGTTTAGTTTCTTATTTTAAGTATGGAAATCTGTGAGATCAACCCATAGCAAACCTGCTGTCATGTGTCATTCTAAGAAGTATTTTACATGCTCGTTCTGAAACGTATTACAAGTAAATTAACATAGAGTAGTCCAATATCCTGTTGGAAAACTCCCTAATCTCTGGAATTAGATGCAGGATCTTAAAATGTGAACAAGTGGGAAATTACTATAGAATTAGCAGCCTCTTTCTTCAGCAACATACTTTGAGGTTCAAGGATTTTGTTCTCAAACTCTAGTTTTATTAAACCTCTGTGATTTATAAAGTTATTCATAGTTGGGTTTAGACATAGTGTTCCATCACTGATCCTGCCACCAGTGTCAGCTTCCCTCCACTAGTGTACCCATGTTCCTTCTCCTAAGCCTATATGTCACACCTACCCCACCCAGAGCCCAAGTCTGATATCTCTTCAGGTACCTTTTAAATGTATTTATTAAACCTTGTGGATCATAATTTCAGGATTGTTGATTCTGGCTTGAATATTTAGCTTTATCATTACTTAAGACACGGATCTGTGACAGGAGAACTCCATGCAATACTGGATGGTCATTTCCAATATCCACAGGTCCTTGTACATGCTACTTTGCCCCGGGGCTAATTTGAAGTGATCTGCCCTATGTTCTTTGAGAGTCTTATAGGCCCACTTTGAACGCTCATCCATTGCTGGTGGGAATGTTGGCTGGTACAGCCTTTTTGGAAAACAATATGGACATTCCTCCAAACACTAGAAATTGAGCTCCCATTTGACTCAGCATACCACTCCTGGGAATATACCCTGGGAGGCCAAAAAACACACAGCAGAAACACTATGCAGCTGTTAGGAAAAATGAAGTTCTGCAATTTGCCTATAAATGGATGGACATGGAAAGAATCATGCTGAGTGAAATTAGCCAGAGGGAAAATGACAAATATAGCATGATTGCATTTATTTGTGGGATATAAAAATATAGTATGATAGCAGTATCCAAAGCCAGGCAAAATGGATCAGGAGGTCTTCTCAGTGGGTAGGATTTACTGTAAGTATGTGGGAGTCAGAGATTAGGTATGACAGAGAAAGGAACAGTGTGCTAATAATTGTTGGAAATGATAATACCAGCCTAGAACTGATCATTGAATGTAGGCAAAGGAATATACATGATAGCCTCTAAATGTATGTATTGCAAGCCACAATGTGTAAGAGAATAGAGAGAGAGGGAGAGAAAGAAAGAGATAGAGAGAGAGAGAAAGAGGGAGAGAAAGGGAAGAGACAAAAGTGCCTATCATAGAGATATCATAAATGAATGATTGCATTTATTTGCGGGATATAAAAATATAGTATGATAGCAGTATCCAAAGCCAGGCAAAATGGATCAGGAGGTCTTCTCAGTGGATAGGATTTACTATAGGTATGTGGGAGTCAGAGATTAGGTAAGACAGAGAAGGAACAGTGTGCTAATAATTGTTGGAAATGATAATACCAGCCTAAAACTGAGCATTGAATGTAGGCAAAGGGATATACATGATAGCCTCTAAATGAATGTATTGCAAGCCACAATGTGTAAGAGAATAGAGAGAGAGAGGGAGAGAAAGAAAAAGATAGAGAGAAAGAGAGAGAGAAAGGGAAGAGGGAAAAGTGCCTATCATAGAGACAGGCTGGTGGAGGGGCGACAGAATCAGGGCACATTGGTGATGGGAAATGGGCACTGGTGGAGTGATGGGTGCTGGAATACTGTATGACTGAAACCCAAACATGAACATCTGTATAATTGTATATCTCAGCATGGTATAATAAAAAAGAAAATAAAGGCTCTTAGAGTATAGATTGCAGAGTATTTTTCCAATTACATCTTCTTTTAATTTTTGTGTCATACCCAGTGATGCTCAGGTGTGACTCCCAGCTCTGCACTCAGGAATTAGTCCTGGTGGTTCTAGGAGGACCATATGGGATGCTGGGGATCGAACCCAGGTTGACCCCATGCAAGTAAAAATCCTACCTGCTGTAACATTGCTCCGGCCCCCAATTACATGTTTAAGAGACATGGTATATAATGCCTTTGAGAAGATTTCTTCTTATGGATTTGTTTCTGTTTCTCACCCTGAGAAGCCTCTATAATAATTGCCATTTTTTATTGAAGCAATTATGAAATTGGTGGAAAATGCCAAAAAATTAGTCCTGAGGATCTTGAGGATGTTTAGCAGTCGCCAATGTTTATTGTTATAGAGGTCAAATATGTTCAAAATGATCTGTATGAAATTCCTTTGGTGTCCATTTTGGATTCTTCTGATTAATTTGCATTTTCATATAAGAAATAAAATTCAGAAAGATTAAACAGTTTTTCCAAATGTATTTTACCAATGCAGAAGTTACTAAATTTATTTGGACTACTCTCATATTTTAAGGAAAAAAATGCAATCACTCATTGTCTCTCTGGACATCTATTTTCTTTAAAGCATGCAAACATAAAACACCTCTATTGCACCTGAGGCTACAGCTATCCCCGTGAAATATTCCAATGCCTGTCCCCCCACATCCCCATAGGTTATGTAGTTCATATTGGATACTTTACTAGTGGAAGACTAAGGATAAAAATTCAGACAGTCTAGCTTCAGAGTAAATATCATCCATGAATATACCGAGTAATTCTCTAGTAAGGAAATAGAGCAGCTTAGTAATACCATAAACACTAATATGATTAACTTGTTTACAACTCAAAATAAAGCTCCAATAGTATTTTCACTCTCAAAATTGAGTTTTGTAAGAAAGGTATAACTATTTATGATGTCCGCTTTTTAAAAATATTTTTATTTTGGGTAAAATAAATACTGCAGTAAATGTAGTGACACATATCCAATTTCCTCTTGCTTGTATTTTATTTGCCATTGAACCTATGTTCCAATTCACAGCTCTAAATCAAGGAGTGCAATGTCTGTGTATTCTATATGTTTTGTGATTTAATGTTTTATAGTAAATTATTTAATCCATTAATATATGTATCATATAATGAATAGTGGTGATTCTTTTTTTGTGGCTGTCCAGTTTTCACAATACCATTTGTTGGAGAGATCTTCTTTCTTCTATTGAGGAAATAGAAGAAATAGACACTGACTCCTTTACAATAAATTAATTATAAGGGCAAAGAGCAAGAAATAACCTAATAGATAAATAGTTTAAAGATGTGGTATGTATTCACAATGAAATATTATCCAGTCATATAAAGATGAAACATTATCTTTTGCAACAACATTGATAAAAGAGTACAAAATAATGTATTCTTTCTTAGAACCTGAATTCCTGTTAGCCTAACAGTTTTGAGGTTCATACTTGCTTTATGAAGTTCAGACCTTATTTCAGTGTTTCTTTCCTTTTTATCGCTAGATTGAATCCACTACATGGATATAAGCATTCTGTGTGTTCATTTACAGTGGCATTGTGGGTTTATTACAATGTTTCTGAACACATTTTCACAAATCCTTAAACTGAAATATATTTCCGTATCTCTTGGAATAGGATGTCAGGGTCTTGTGGTTACCTTTCAACTCTAGCCACATCCAGAATACTCTCTTTATCTGTTCTCACAAGTTGCTCCTGGTACTGCTCATAGGAACTTTGCAGAATGCAAGATCAAACCTGGACTTAGTATAGGCAAAGAAAGCATGTGCTCAGCCTGCAGTTACCTATCTGTCCCCAATCACTTGTTCTTTACAATTTCCTTTAGCTGTCCTCAAACTTGGCATTTGTTTGTAAATTTTATAGTCAGCTTTCCTGAGTTTATAAAAAGAGCCTGCTGAGATTCTGATAAATATTTCAGTAGATCAGTACATATATCTGGAGAGAACTTTCATCTTTACAATGTTGAATCCTTCAATTCATATCTTTCCATTTGTTTAGGCCTTCATTTGTTTCAGCAGTACTTTGAAGCTTAGGAATACAGTTGAGTTAAATTTATTCATACATATATAAATAAACACATATATTCACACTTAATAAATTTATGTACAAGTTTTAATGCTTTTGTAAATAAATATGTTTCCTTGGAATCATTTCAGATTGTCCATTTATATTTTAAAGAAATATTACAGATTTTGTGTGCTGATCTTATTTCCTTGTGACTTTACTAAGTTCTTTCACTCTGATATATTTTTTCTCTGTGTGTGTCTCTGTGTGTGTGTGTGTGCTGTATCTTCCATAGGATTTTCAATATCTGGGATATTATTTTTTTGTATATAAAGATAGATTTGCTTTCACCCTTTCAAATACAGATTACTATAATGTTTTACATACTTTATAATAATACAGATTTTTAAGGGTTATAACTAATGTAATAGAGGATAGGAATATATAGAATATATTACTATTCATATATTTATGCCATGGGGATGACCTCCCAAGAGACACTCAAGAGGCCTGACTCCCCCAATGGCAATTCTCAGCCAATTAGGGCTGCAGATCAAAGAAATGGCTATAATATTGTGACACTACTAGGCCTTGCAGTGTTTCTTGTTCTCCAGTCACTTAGACATTCTGACCTCTCCAGAGCTCCAAAGCTGCCATATTCTGGGACCCGGTTCAGGAGCATGCTTGGCATGTGTCCTCCTCGGTGTACTATCTCTGGGCCCTATGTCATAATTATGATCAATACTTTCCACCTATTTCTCAGTACTGTATTGAAGACATTAGTGAACCACACTGAAACATTTTTCATATTATAAAATAAAAACTTACGCTTAATAAGTAACTTTTGAATTTAAAGAAGTATTATATAAGTATTATAAGGAGCTGACCTCCCGGTAAGGGGCTTGGGCAGCCTCTGGCCGAGTCCAACATTGCTACAAGGGTTTGCTCACATGTGCAGGGGAGAGAACACACTGGCCAGGCTCAGAGTAGAGATTTGGCCCTGCCCTTTCCTCCGGCTCCATGCCAGCTGCCCCGGAAGAGAGACCCACCCACGCCAGACCCACATGCCCAATGGTGCGTGGCCGCAAAGCAGCTGCACAATATTCTTAGATAATGCTGATTTTAGGATAAGGTCCTTCCCAGGAATTTTCACATTTATACATTGCATACAGTTCTAGACAGGTTCTAACTGATACCAGTAAGCCTAGCAAGAAGCCAGAGTAATCCACATATCATGCTGTCAGTCATTGTCAACATTCAGACTCTAGTTCCTTAGAGCTCCATCCAAGAGAAAACCTGATCTGTCCCCTTTAAGTTTCATCAGTAAATGCTCGACGAGAGCCTTCTACTGAGACTATACCACCTACGTGGCAGAGTCTGGCAAGCTACCCATGTTTTATATATTTGTTATGCCAAAAACTAGTAACAATTATGGACCTCAATCCCATGACTTGAAGAATAGTTTGGGGCTCTTCCTGTCCCTGTAGCAAGCAGATCCCCTTGGGCTACACTTGCTTCTGACAGGACATGTGAAGATGTTACTGATGCCCACTCGAGCAAGTCGATGAACAATGGGAAGACAGTGATACAGTGATACAGTGATTATAAGGAGATATATGTATAATTCCATGTGTATTACCAAATTACTCTAATATTCTGTTTTGGGATTATGTTATTGTATGAGCAACTATCAATTGTTGATATATAGTTTTGTATCCATAGCTCTGTCAAAATAAATTTTACATATAAATCTAGCATTTACATCCTTTTTTCTTAAATTTTACGTTGAGATTTTCATCTGGTTTACTTTTCATTTCATTTACCTTTTTATTCCCTTTCTTTTTAGTGGGGTCACACCGAATGGTACTCAGGGCTTTTCTACTCTATACTCAAGGATCATCCTGAAAGGGTTTGAAGGACTATATGGGGTCTGGGAATCCAAGGAGGGTCAGCAGTATACAAGGAAAACACCCTCTGTTTAATGTTTGGGACCTTTCCCCCCAACCCCCTTCTATATTCTTCAGTTTTCATCTTCTGCCAAGTTCTATCTCTTTAATTAATGACTGTAACATCCAAATGGAACATTGGAGTAGGTAATATTTTCATTATAAGCCTCGGCTCCATTCATGTTTGTTTCTGATTCTACACTATTCCCCTATGACCTTCAGCTTCTCTTCCAGTCATTTCTTAATCCTGCATGAACCCTACACATTGATGATATTTTCGTGCACTGTTTCCATATTGCATGTTGGTAAACTATCTTCAAAGAGGCTCATTCTGTGACTCTTCAGAGGAATGGTAGGACTGCACATAGCCTTGAAAGAAGGGCAGCTTAGCTGGAAGCCTGTATTTTTTTTTTGCGCGGTCCCTGGAAGCCTGTATTTTTTAAAGGCAGTGTTTCTAAATTCAGGGTGTCTCACTGTAAAGCAACACACGATATAAAGTCATCACCTATCCATATTATATTTCTGGAGCCTTCTCACGTCGTCCTACATGTGCTGAAGGATATGATTTTATTCCCAGAAAATGATTGTTTTCAGGTACTTCTGCCATGTAATTAAGTGACCTTCATTTATGACCCAGAGTCCAGTTCTTCTGCCAATGCGCAGGCTGCTGTGTGGGGAGGATTAAAAATCCCAGCCCGCTGCAGTGCTTGACCCTCCTATCATAAAGGAGGGAAGTAAGGGTAATGACCCCTGCAGAGCACTGTTGAGATCAAAGCATACTGCAACTCTTCTAGAGGCGTAAACCAGTCTTCTCTGCTAACATTTCCTGCTTGCACTAGACACAGGCCAACTGTCTTCTAAAATATCTGTTACAGTATTTTTCTTAATTGTTTTCATCCATATGTATTTTTCACTTCTGTAGTTTCTCCAGGTTTGATTGGAGGAAAGGGAAAAGACTATATGCTTATTTTTCTACATCTTGTCAGACTACATAGAAATTCTGCAGTCTAAAATTAGTTATGCATTCATTTTAACATAAAATGTTTGATTTGTATATAATTTCCTTTCCAATCAACACAGTGATATTATGTTGGCTCCAGAGCAAGTCTGCTTGTTTCAAAGAGAAAGAGGGAAAAAATAACACATTTGGCAGACTGGAAAATTGCTGTCTTATAAAGCATACACAAGCCTTATAAAAATGCTTTATAAAAATGATACTTGATGGAAATAAAATTAATTAAAAATCTTCAGGGCCAAAATGTACACACTACACTAGAATCATTCTGGAATGAAATAACAGAATAAGTGATGAAATTTATAGCACCAATTACCAAGGATATGTAAAGAAATTTAAGACAGCTAACGGAAAACATTTATGTATAGGAAGTTAAAATGGTATTTATTCACAAAGATAATTCATATTTTGAAGTAGAAATATAATTAAGGATAAAAATAATCTTATAAAATATGGATTAGATAAAACTATTCAATAGATCTGGAATGATTTCCTTTTGTTTTTAAGAGGGAGAGAATAATACAATCTGAATTGCAATTAAAGTAGAAATAATTTAAGTTAATTTTAGAAAATCAATCTATCTTAATAGAAGAATTAAATAGTTTCTACAAAACTATGCAACTTTATTATAATTTTCTTTAATTGTTAGGAAGCAGTAGCTTAACAGTAAGAAAAGACATGAGTTATAAAGCTTTATTTAAGGAAATGTAATAAACCCATAAAATTTAGCAATTTAAGAAATTCAGCAATTTTGTAATTTGGGTTAACTGTCTAGAATTCTGAACCTCAGTTTTTTCATCCTCAGAATGGGAGTCATCCAACTCAGGTAAAATGAAATAGAAATCTGGGGCCAGAATAAAAGTCCAGTGATTAGGGCACTGGCTTTGTTGTATCCCCACCAGTGATTACATAGTGGGGTGTAAGGAAGAAGCCAGTAAATAAATAACTGTAAGGTCTGAAGTGTAAGAAACTTAAAAAATACAAGTATTTTTTCTAGGTCCTATTTAATATATGTATTTTTATGGACAACCCAGATAATTTATTTAGACTTGTGTACAGCTGTACCAATGTATTGCTCTTTGTACAATAAGGTACATAAGCTATATAAATTATTGTGACATAACTTTTTTATATTTTGTAGTTGATCGGTTCTGTGATTATATCATACTTTTCTGCTTTGTGTTCTGATGAGTTGGTAGGCATGTTATCTGTCAGTGATGCTCTGTCGAAATAGGAGAGGGATGGAATCTCACATGTGGGAAATGTTTCCCCTGCATTATCTATTATAGCAGTTGTTCATAGGAAAAAATGTATCATGATGTTTTTAAAATTTCCATACTCTTCTTTCTTTTTTCTATAAATAAATAGTCGTGAATTAAAAATAAAAACCTGCATTTCTTTATCCTAGGAAAAGTCATATTGTATAGTATAATTATAAGTGATAATATACCTATATGTGCATTATATAATATGTGTCACTTTATTTTTTTTTCTTTTTGGGTCACACCTGGCAATGCTCAGGGGTTACTGCTGGCTCTGCACTCAGCAATTACTCCTGGCAGTGCTCAGGGGACCATATAGGATACCGGGGTCAAACCCGGGTGCGCGCGTGTGCAAAGGCAAACCCCCTACCAGCTGGACTATTGCTCCGGCCCCTGTATGTATCACTTTATAAAACATAATTTAGTAGTTGCATACATTCATCCATTGGTGATATTTAGGGGCATGTTCTCTGTTGGTATAGATTCCTTAGTGGATTAATATTTTAATAATGATTATTTGAAAATGTACTCCTAATTGCTGTATTATACTTTTAGAGCTGCTGTTGTTTAATTTGAACTAAGCAGAACTGTTACTATTTCATTTTCATTTGCATATTAGAATCTCAGGTTGTGACTGTGATATTTTATGTGAAGATATGCTGCAGACAGTTTTTAAACCACCCCTGAATATATATTACTTATTTTGTCTCTAAAGCTATTTAGACTTGGTCCTGTGGCTGAGTAATAGTGGTCTTACCAATCGTGACAAGACATTGAGATCAGATTTACTTTATGAAAATGTAATTTAATTTAAGTCATGTGGAGGTCTGTGATACATTAATCATGGAGAGAATGTGTGTATGGAACATTAATTTGAAGCAGTAAGAATAAGCAGCTGTGTTTCCCTGATAACTATAGTATTTATATTAATTACCTCGTGAAATAGAATCATTGGAATGGAAAATTTATTATGTTTCATTGAAGAAAGAGAAAACCAAAATGCTCATTTTCATTAACTTTTTACCTACACTTTTATGTCCCACAGCCAGACATAATAAAAATCATGGGATCAATGAATTCTTCATATATATATATATAGTGCATATATATGTATGTGCACTATATGTATATATATATATTACTTGATACACATTTGTGTGAGGATATATCTTTTTCTATGAGCTTTGAAAATATAAAGAATTTAAGAAATCAAATAAAAACTTTTAATTTGTCATAGTGACTATGAGTGATGGTTATATTACCTCAAAAGTAACATTTTATTATCATATTAATCTTTTTGAATGTTTAGATTGAGCAAATATGAAAGAAATACTGTGAAAAATCTTTTTCAAAATACAACATAACATCCACAAATTCTTTAAGATCATTCCATTGAAATATCTTTCCACTTCTAAAATAGAAATGTAGAAAAGAACAATAATCCCATCCAAAAAATGGAGAGAATCATTGGATGAGATTAATAGACACTTCCAGGAAGTAATAGTCTAGAAGCATATTAAAAGTCCAACTTATCACTCAGTATCAGGGAAAGCAGACCAAACTGACAATGAGATGTTTCCCCTCACACCAGTTAGAATATAAAAACAAAAACAAAACAGAAACTGAAAACCAATTTTGTTTTTTGTTAAATTTTTTTATTATACCACCGTAAGACATACAATTACAAAGGTGTTCATAATTGGTTCTTGGTAATACAGTATTCCAGCACCCATCCCTCCACCAGTGCCCCATTTCCACCACCAATGTACCCCACCCCTCCTACCCACCCCCAGGCTGCCTCAATAGCAGGTACCCGTTTCTTCTCTTTCTCTCTCTGTCTCTCTGTCTCTGCATCTCTCTCCCTCTTCTTTTACACATTGTGGCTAGCCCTGCAGATATTTAGAGTTTATCACTTAAGTCTCTTTATGTATATTCAATGGTGAGTTTTAGTCTGCCATTACCATTTCCCCACACTTAGTAAAACACTGGTATCTATTTATATTCTATTAATGAATGTAGTCATTCTATATCTGTCCTTTTCCTTCTGACTAATTTCTCTCAGCATGATAGTCTCCATGTCCATCCATTTGCAGGTAAATTTAATAATTTCATCTTTTCTGACAGCTGCATAGTATTCCATAGAGTAGATGTACCACAGTTTCTTTAGCCAGTCCTCTGTCCTCGGGCATTTAGGTTGTTTCCAGATTCTAGCTATTGCGGATAGCGCAGAAATGAATAAAGAAGTACAGATAGTGTCTCTGCTATGTGTTTTTCGGTCTCACAGTTATATTCCCAGGAGTGCTATTGCTGGATCAAATGGGAGATCAATATCTAGTTTTCAGAGGAATGC
This sequence comes from Cryptotis parvus, assembly GCA_021461705.1. Classification (NCBI taxonomy): domain Eukaryota; kingdom Metazoa; phylum Chordata; class Mammalia; order Eulipotyphla; family Soricidae; genus Cryptotis; species Cryptotis parvus. The sequence goes on along the minus strand of JAJIBD010001317.1, from coordinate 149,366 downwards.
CCATATTGTTGAAAACCAATTTTGGAGGCAGCAACTTGGTAAGGAACCTTCATTCATATTTGGTGGATTGTCACCTGTCTAGTATCAATGGAAAAATAGAGATTTCTCAAAAAAGTGTGAATGAGCGGCTGGAAAAATAATAAAGTGGATAAGTCACTTACCATACATGCACATGATATGGATTTGTGGATTTGATCCCAATTACCCCAAGTGGCCCTCCGCCTCCTGCCATTGTGTTACCTAGGCACAGAGCCAGGATTAAGCCCTGAGCACTGCTGGTACGCTTCTCCATAAAAAGAAGGTAAGGAGCCATACCATTTTTTCCATAAAAAGAAGGTAAGGACAGTAGGTAGAGAGTTTGCCTTGCATGCAGCAGACCTTGGTTAGAGCCCAGGGATACGTAATTGTACCTGGGTCTGCCACATGGAAGGCAAGCATTCAATCCTCTAGACTATCTCTTTGGCCCTAGAATTATCTTTTTAAAATCAATGTGTAATGGTAATGAATGATACAGATTTGCTTCCAATATCAAGTCAGTCTATCTATCTATCTATCTATCTATCTATCTATCTATCTATCTATCTATCTATCTATCTATCTATCTATCTATCTATCTATCTATCTATCTATCTATCTCTATCTATCTACCTATCTATCATCTGTCTATCAGATAGACATGAAGCTATCACAAGACATTTAGACCTTCTATTAAACTGAATACATGCTGCAGTTCCACTTCTTCTATAACTACTTGAGTAATACTAATCAAATCAGTCAAACACAAATCAAATACAAATACAAATCAGTCAAATACAAATCAAATCAGGTATGGTCACTGAGTATAGAGTAAGAAGTAACCCCAGAGAGCCACAAGATATGGAGTCCCCCAAAAAAAGAAAAGCAAAAAAGAGGAATGAAGTTCTCATTTAATACATCTATCATCTCTAGATATTTACCTCCCAACCTTAAATTTTAAAAAGACCTATGAAGCTTCTGTTCATTTCTTCTCCCCATTTTTGATGGGGTTGCTGTTTCTTGCTTGTGGGGTGCAACCAGTGCCTGATATATCCTGGATATTAACCCCTTGTCAGATGGGTATTGGGTGAATATCCTTTCCCACTCTGTGGATTGTCTTTGTATCTTGGTCACCGTTTCTTTTGAGGTGCAGAAGCTTTTTAGTTTTATATAGTCCCATTTGTTTATCTTTGCTTCCATTTGCTTGGTCAGTGGTGTGTTGTCTTTAAAGATACTTTTTGTTTCGATGTCGTAGAGCGTTTCTCCTATGTTTTCTTGATGTACCTTATAGATTCATGTCTGATGTTGAGATCTAGAATCCATTTTGATCTGACTTTTGTGCATGGCGTTAGAAGGAGGTCTAAGTTCATTTTTTTACATGTAGCTGCCCAGTTTTCCCAGCACCATTTGTTGAAGAGGCTTTCTTTGCTCCACTTAATATTTTTTGCTCCTTTATCGAAGATTAAGTGGTTGTATATTTGGGAATGTGTTTTTTTGTGGAAATTCAATTTAATCATGCTTATCTAATCCATTTGTTGGATTAAATAATCTAATCCATTATCTAATCCATTGTTATAAAATAGTCATTTAAGACCTCTTCTAGGAACTATTTTTTTTTAATTGTTTTATTTTTTAAAATTACAAAAGATATACAATTAAAAAGTTCATATTTGGGTTTTGGTCAAACAGTGTTCCAGCACCCATCCCGCCACCAGTGCCCATCTCCCACCACCAACGTCCCCGGTTCCCTCCCCCTCCCCCAGCCCTGCTCCATGGCAGGTTCTTTATTTCTTTCCATTTCTCTTTTCTTTTTTCTTCCCTCCAGACTATGGATTACAGAACATACATTAAACGGTTGTCATGTGTATCTTTTTGCCTCTATTTAATGCTCAGTTCTAGGTTGGCATTATTACCCTCAACAAATGTTAGCACACTGTACCATTTTCTGTCTTACCTAGCCTCTGAATCCCACACGTTTGTGATAATTTCCACCTTTGACAGGACCTCCTGATATATGTTTCACTTGACCTTGGATATTGGTATCATAATATGTACCTATATATTTATGTTATGCAGATAAATGCAGTCATTCTGTATCTGTCTCTCTCCTTCTGGCTAATTTCGCTCAACATAATCTTCTCCATGTCCATCCATTTGTAGGCCAATTTATAACTTCATTTTTCCTAACAGCTGCATAGTTTCCATTGTGTGACGTCAAAGCTTTTTTATCCAGTCATCGATTTTGGGCACTCTGGTTGCTTCCAGATTCTGGCTATTGTGAATAATGCTGCATGAACATAAAAGTGGGATGGTGTTTCTGGCGTATTTTTGGCTTCCCAGAGTAGATTCCCAGGAGTGTTATCGCTGGGTCAAATGGGAGTTCAATTTCTAGTCTTTGGAGGAAAGTCCATATTGTTCAGAAAGGCTGAAGCCGGCATTCCCACCAACAATGGATGAGTGTCCCTTCACACCACCAGCACTTGTTGTTCTTGTTCTTTTGAATATGTGCCAGTCTCTGTGGTGTAAGTGGTATCTCATTGTTGTTTTGATTTGCATCTCTCTGATGATTAGTGATGATGAGCATTCTTCATCTTTAATCATCAGGGAGATGCAAATCAAAACAACAATGAGGTACCATCTCACACCACCGAGACTGGCACACATCCAAAACAGCAGAACAACCGGTCTGGCGTGGATGTGGGGAAAAAGGATTCTGATCCACTGTGCTGGGGCCGACTGGTCCAGCCTTTTGGAAAACAATATGGGCATTCCTCCGAAAACTAGATATTGAGCTCCCATTTGATCCAGCAATAGCACTCCTGAGGAATATACCCGAGACGACCTAGCAGAAACACTATCTGTACTTCTTTATTCATCTCTGTATTCACTATAGCTAGAATCTGGAAACAACCTAAATGCCCGAGGACAGAGGACTGGCTAAAGAACTGTGGTTCATCTACACTATGGAATACTATGCGGCTGTCAGAAAAGATGAAATTATGAAATTACCTGCAAATGGATGGACATGGAGTTATCATCTAGTGAAATAGTCAGAAGAAAAAGGACAGATATAGAATGACTGCATTCATAATAGGATATAAATAGATACCAGTGTTTTACTAAATATGGGAAATGGTAATGGCAGATTAAAACTCACCACTGAATATACACATAGAGACTTAAGTGATAAACTCTAAATATCTGCAGGGGCTAGCCACAATGTGTAAAATAAGAGGAAGAGAGATGCAGAGACAGAGAGAGAGAGAGAGAAGAGAGGAAACTGGGGTACCTGCTATTAAGGCAGCCTGGGGCGGGAGGGGAGGGGTACATTGGTGGTGGAAATGGGGCACTGGTGGAGGGATGGGTGCTGGAATACTGTATTACCAAGAACCAATTATGAACACCTTTGTAATTGTATGATTCACGGTGGTATAATAAAAAATTTAAAAAAGACCTATGAAGAACTGTGTTAACTGTAGCTTTTAGTACAATATCTCGATTATAGAAGCAACTCAAATGCTCAGCAAAAGATGAATGAATAAAGAAGTTGCAAATACACACACACAAATACAATGGAATACTACATAGCCACTAGACAAATACATGCATTTCATTCATGAGGATTTGGATAGAACTAGAGGGCTTTATGTTGTAAAATAAGCAATAATATTTAAATAAAAGTTATTATCAAAATATATAAAAGAATTGAATGATTGAAAAGTCAATGTAAGCATTATAGTTTGTCAGATATTTTACTGAGAAAATTATATTGAAGTGCATTAATATATACTCTGGTGAAATTATAAATTCCACTCAAATAAACAATAAAAAACTGAGACTCGATAAAGGAAAACACACATTTGTACTTGTATCCAGTGGTTGAGGAAACATTAAAAACTTGGACTTGACTCACAATTGGATAAATTCTGAAGTGAGTACAGTTCTATGTATTTTTTTAGCTAAAACTGTAATTTATAAAATGGTCAAAGTTATTCATTAGAAAAGAAGGAAGATATTTGATTAATTTTGTGGAGAAATATTACTGTTTTGCTCAGCCAAGATGTAAGTGTTATTTTTTTCTTTGTCTTGATTTTATGATCACAGAATGGCCTCCTGGAACACTAAGATTCTGTGAAATACCACCTCTTAACTCTAAGACCAGAACAGCTCCTAATATCACCAGATACTATTAGTGCTATAATTATAGACCTCATTTCCATGACCTAATGGAATGGTTTGAGGCTCTTTATGTTCCTGGAGCAAGCAGGTGCTGTTGGGCTCTACTTGCATGAGACAGGTCATATGGAGATGTTACTGGTTCCTGCTCGAGCAAATCGATGATGAACGGATAGACAGTGATACAGTGACAGTGATACTGTTAGTGCTAGCCATCTTCTGATGCAAGGAACTAGTTTTCATCACATATTGATCATTACATCACATGATGAGACAAATGTTATCGACTCTGTTACACAGAAGAAATAATGTAAAACCTCAGAACATAACTTGCAACAAGTAAACCCATAGCTTGAGCCTTATTGCCAGCTCAATGCATATTTCCTTTCTTCATCATCTATAGACTCATGGTTGATGTGGTTCATCTAAATAGATAAGAAAGTGATTTGTGAATTTCTTTATTATCTCTGTATTCATATTAACCAAAGGGGGATATGAAGCATAGAAAGAAAGGTTATCTTAAATTGCCTAATGGATTAAGAACCTAGCAGAAGGACTAATTTGATTTAATTAGTATTATTTAAGTAGCTATAGACGAAGTAGAACTGCAGCCTGTATTCAGTTTAATAGAAGATCTAAATGTCTTCTGATAGTGTCATGTTTAACTGATATAGATATATAGGTAGATAAATAGAAAGATAGATAGATGGATGGATGGATGGATGGATGGATGGATGGATGGATGGGTGGGCTGGACAGACAGACAGACAGACAGACAGGTAGATAGATAGATAGATAGGTAGATAGATAGATAGATAGATAGATAGATAGATAGATAGATAGATAGATAGATAGATAGATAGATAGATAGATAGATAGATAGATAGATAGATAGATAGATAGATAGATAGATAGATAGAGATTGACTGATGGACGGATATATGGATGGATGGATGGACGGATGGATGGATGGATGGATGGATGGATGGATGGATGGATGGACGGATGGATATACTGACTTTTTGTATTGGAAGCAAATCTGTATCATTCACTACCACTACACATTAGTTTAAAAAAGATAATTCTGGCACCAGATAGATAGTCTAGAGGATTGGGTCCTTGCCTTCCATGTGGCTGACCCAGGTACAATTACTGGTATCCCATATTGTCCCTGAGCCTGCCAGAATTGGTTCTGAGCCAATAGTAAGACCTGAACATTGTTGGATAGAGCCTAAATATTTTAAATACTTAATAATATAATTCTAAGAAATTTTCTGCCAAACTGTTGTTGAAGTTGGGACAAAAATTGCTGCTTTAATTGTGAAAAATTTATATGATGCTTTCATATAGGAATAGAAATACTCCTATTCCTATTGATACCCAACCCATTTTTGCCCCTATTTGTTGATGGGTATTTTATATCTGTTAATATTTAGGTAGAAAGGCACGAATCACTCATATATTTCAAAGTGATATCTAATTGACATGCCACTGAAAATGCCAGAGAAAGAAAAGTCTAGGAACTCTGGTGCTATCTTCCTATTTTTGTTGGTTATCAGTGAGTGCAATGGTAGATTCCAAAATAAACTAAATTTGACTGATACTCAGGAACAAAAATCATGGAGACAGAGTAACTAGTTGTTCTCTCCTGTAATAAACCTCCCATTAGATAAATACAAATATATTTATTGTTCATGTTTTTCTTTTCCAAAAATAGCTTTGAGTATCAGCTGAGGTGGGATTGAGTTTAGAGACATGCAAACAGACAGTAGTATTACTACTATATGTATCAAATAAGCAAATGCCACCATTCATTATTTTGTGACAAGTCTGCCAAGACTACAACGCAAAGTAATTTTTTAAGAAAACTATCAGGGCTGGGTAAGTAGTACAGTGGTTAGGATGCTTGCCTTGTATGGAGATGACTGGTCCAATCCACAGGGTCACATATGGTCTCCAATTACTGCCCGGAGTGAATCCTTAGCACAGAACTAGGTGTAATCTCTGAGAATAGCCAGGTGAGTCTCCCCAAACTTATATGGAAAGAAAAATTTAAAGCATACAAAATATTATATAACTAGAATATCTGCCATCATAAGTGCAAATGTGGTGGAAAGAAATAGTGAATGGTGAAATTTTTCATCATATATGATGAATAAGATAAGAATTATTGACTAATTGATTTATTTCCCTATTATATGTGCAGAAGATCATGTATCATTTGGAAAAATAAAGTAATAGCTTAAAGAGAGATATTCTTTTTTAACATTTTATTATACCACCGTGAGATATACAATTACAACGTTGTTCACGCTTGAGGGTTTCGGTCACACAGTGTTCCAGCACCCCGCCCTCCACCAGTGCCCCTCAACCACCACCCATGTCCCCAATTCCCTCCCCCCCCCCACATCCTGCCTAAATGGCAGGTTCTTTATCAAGAGAGATATTCTTGGGTATGACATTCTTTGCTCGACAAGCAGCAATGGTCTCTAGTTCACTTTTATAATGGAGATATTGAGATCCAATGCTTTTACCTAGGTGATATCATGATTTACTCAAGGCAGTGATAGTAAAATATGCACAGATATGGCATGATAGAACTCTGAGAACTCAAGCATAACTTTTATGTCTGGATAATGCTAAATGGAAATATGAGACAGGATTCATCTTTAAGTATATGTGAGAGTTTCCTTGCAGTTTGTTACTACTTTTATTCCCATTCCTGGTAATGAATCTCCTTGATTTTGTAACAGTCTTCCATTCTGCAAGTTGCTTTCAGTCCCAACATAGCTTGCTCTTTATTTGAATCATCTGATGTACAATCCTGGCTGAATTCCTATTTAATATAAATCTTATATTTATTTCTAATTTTCTCATGGGTATTTCAGGTACAGTAACCTTTATAATAGTGATGAATTCAAATAAGGTTACATTACTAAAATGTTGCTTCATATTTGAGAAAATATTTGCTTATTTGACACATATAGTAGTAATACTACCATCTGTTTGCAATGACCCTTAATTCTAGAAAAAAATTTCTAAGAAAGAAATAATATCTAAGGCAATGACCTTCCTGAGAACAAAATGAGATGTTTATGGCAAACTTTTAAAAAAGGAGCTATTAACTATGTAGCATTACACGTTGCTTATAAACAAAATTATTGAGGTCACTCAAAGATTGGAATCTTACAAAATCTTTTTATACACTAATATGAGTATTTTTAAATTAACTTCTTTTTAAAAAGTGACATATATTCTTAATATCTATATTGTTATATATATTTTATTTAATGCACAATAATATACAAAGTTGTTCTTAATAGAGTTTCAGGGATATATTCTTTTAACACCAACCCTCCTCCCAGTATTGACTTCCCTCCACCACTATCCCATTTCCCTCCCATGCCACAGCCTGGCTCCCTGGTAGGCACACTATTCAATTTAGTTATTGGGCTTTGGGTTTCCTTCTATCAGTATTGTTGACTCTGTGTTTAGACATATATGTGTTGTCAGTGTTCAAAATATTTAAATAGCAAATAAGTAGTCAAGGAAAATGTAACTGAATATTGACAATATAATTTACACGTTTATTTTGAACTATTTGCTGTCAACTTAATTTTAAGTAAAGTTTTATTTACTTACAATTTTAAATTATATCTGAATTCATTGTATGCACTATAAATGTATTCAAATAATATTGTGCTTTTCTATAAATAGCAATCATAGTCTAATGTGAAATAGGATTATATATGTGTGTGTGTTTTTTACCATACATGAAAGAACAATAGTTATACTACTTAAATGGTATTTATTGAGGGAAATTATCTGAGAAAATGTAACCTGTAGTTATTTACAAACTAAAAAAAGACTCATCTACTTGTTTCAGGCATGTATGTGTTTTGCTTTAAAAGCAAGTTGGTTTTTATTATTTCAGATGATTGCTGAATAAACCAACCTTTGAGCTTATGACTTCATTTTTACCCTGCAGTAATTCTGTTAATGGCTACTAGAATTGATTGTAATAGCATGCATGCTGTCTATTAATGTTATTCAAGAGTAAAAGAAGTTCTTGGCAGGTTCCTGAATGGAATTCATCTGATTAAATATGCCTTTTTTTGATTACTGTCTAACCTTCTACAACCTCTAATGTCTGTCTTTTGCCATTAAAAAATAATCTGCCAGTCTATCAGATAAAATAATTATCTGAAGGAATCTACATTACTTTATCACATCTACCAAATCAACTATAAGATATATAGAAATATATATACAAATAAATATATAACCTTAAAACTACAATCCATTAGGAAAGAAAACCTATCATAATGTAATGCTATAATTACAAAATAAATTAATTTAAAAAATAAATTTGCATATGCAAAATTTTCCAGACTTACAAGGAATCTAAAAGAAAAAACTTTAAATATAATAGCACTACATTTTCTATTAATTTACCCATCCATTCATTCATATAAGTTTTCTCAGTCTTAGTTTCCTTATGATCAACTATATAATGCAGAAATAGGCATTGGTCAAAATAAATTTTAAAACAAATTGATAATATATTCTTAATCTTAGAGAAATCAATATGTTTAAAATATAGAATGTATTAAAATATGTTTAAGAATTTTAGTTCAGCTTTTATTAAACCTTGGGCTTTACAATCCTTCATGAACCAAATATGTATAACTCACAGTTGTGATGTCAGAAAATAGTGCAGTAAAGTTGATGATTATTTTATTTTTTTCTCATGCTGGCAATAATTAGAAACCAACTTGGTTAGAAATTAAAAATACATGTTGTTATTTTCAGACCATCATTATACAATGTTGAATGATGATTATCAAGTCTATTAAATGTTTAAGATGTGTTAAAATATTAAAAGATTTAAGATGTATACATTTTGAGATAGTCATTTTTGCTGTGTGCAGTGACTGTTTCTGAGGCAGTGCAGCAGCAGTGGATGCGTGTCTAGATTCATGGTCTGATTTTACTCTTCACTCTTCAGATGTGGGAGAACAAAATTCTGACATCTCATATATGACTATTTTGTAACAGGGCCTCTAATGAGTTTATTTTGGTAAGTACAGTTTCATTGGCAGGCCTTAATCTGACATGACCAAATATTCTTACAAGCAGAAATGATTGAACAGTTAACACAGAAAAAATATGAACTAATACTACTCTACAAAGTTCATACATAGACAGATGTCACAATAGGAACCAGACCTGTCCAAACCTTCATCTTGTACTGCTAGCCTTTAGAACTATTGGAAAATGAATTTTTTGTTTGGGTTATAAAAAGGTCTCTCTGAAAAGCAAGAGCAATTCAGAGGGAATTGAATAACATTCAAGGCAAACATCTTAACGATGATAAACCTTGTTGGAATGTTGTTTAAGTCATTCAGTTGTTTAAGTCATTAAGTTTTATTGTTTAAGTCATTCAGCTAATAGTTTTTCTGGTGTGGCATTTCTAGAAAAAAATACCCTAGTAAGCATTTCCTTGGGACATATTGTCCACTGGGATTCTTAAATCTCAACAAAGGTATCAATTCAATGCATGCTACTTTCAGTCCTGGCTGTTGAAAACTGAATTAAATCCCCCCTTTCATTCTAAAAAATCTACTTGTGAAGCCCTCTTCCTTTCACTTGTATTGATTCTTTCAAGGTTCTGTGGTTTCTGAAATAATCCAGGGTAGCTTTAAAATTAATTGAGGGCTAGATTGTGCTAATGAGTTCTACAGTTTATCTGCATTTTAAAATGAATTGAAACAATCATCTATGTATTCAGATGGATTAAGTATATTGCACTGCTCTTTCCAGAATTATAAATTAGTAATAAGTAGAGCTTTGAAAGTTTCATAACCACTTTATTATTAAATTGTTTGGCTTTGCATCATTATTAAAAATCATAAATAACGTTAATGTCAAACATCCATGAATAGAAATAAATGATCAGGAGATGTTTGATACCTAGCACATTGATTCAAATGCATTGCTCTAAAAATTGTTGACAGAACCTAATATTGATTTGCTTCCTAGACCAATGACAGAAATGGATTTATCTATGTTTTGTAGGACATTAAACATTTCCAACAAGGTTTGTCATCTTTAAGATGTTTGCCTTGAATGTTATTCAATTCCCTCCCGAATTGCTCTTGCTTTTCAGAGAGACCTTTTTATAACCCAAAATGCCATTGACTGTCAGCAGGTAATGAATCATGTATTTAGACTGCCCAAATGCCTGCTTGGAGACTCATCCATTCAACATGTGTTATCTAATATCTGAACAAAATGCTCCTCAGAATTAAACACCTAGATCCAAAGGCCGGTCCTCAGAAAGCAAATTATTTATGAATCTAAGAGTTTCAAATACACTTTTGAGTACCAATATTCTTAATGGCTATAGAAATTGTAGCTCATGTATTAATAAAACTGTATGATTTATAGCTTTGCCGAAGACTCAGGTTTCACTTCCATGATTTATCACTTAAAAATTTATAATGATTTAATGTGTAACATACTCAGACTGGAAAAACCTGTGGTAGGAATTATTCCCTAAGTCGTCAGCAAATGTGCTCCAGTGCGTGTGTTAGGATTTTTTCAGAGAGGATTTGGAGGGAAATTTGTCTGTTTTTGTACTTGTGTGGAGCAGAGACAAGAGTACCATAGTATAAGATCTACCCAAATCCTTCCAACTCAAAATGGGCTGGAGCAATTTTTTAACTGAACTTTTTATTTATTTTTTAAGTATTTTATTATACGACCGTGAGATATACAAATAAAAGATATACAATTAAAAAGTTCATGTTTGGGTTTTGGGCATACAGTGTTCCAGCACCCGTCCCTCCACCAGTGCCCATCTCCCACCACCAACATCCCCGGTTCCCTCCCCTTCCCCCAGCCCACCTCCATGGCAGCTTCTTTATTTCTTTCCCTTTCTCTCTCTTTCTCTTTTCCTTCCCTTCCAGACTATGGATTACAGAACATACATTAAAAGGTTGTCATGTGTATCCTTTTTGCCTCTATTTAATGCTCAGTTCTAGGTTGGCATTAGTACCCTCGACTATTATTAGCACCCTGTTCCATTTTCTGTCTTACCTAACCTCTGACTTAACTGAACTTTTTAAAGAAATCATATTATATTGATTGATCTCAATGTGAGATGAATCTTACCTGTCTTTACTCTTAGGTAATTATATATGTATAAATTTGTATTGTACTTATGTTCTCATTTATATTTTCATTTCTTCTTCACTTGTAGGTCAAAATTCTAGAAAAGTTTTTTGTTGATCGTTAGACATCCCTCTCCCTTTTAAATGCTTAAGATATACTGGTCTTTTCATACTATTTTGGTAATTTCTTTCTCCAGTATTTTCAATCTCTGCTTAGAAATTTTTCAGAAGAGTCTTGAAATGTTGATTCTTATAGAAGACTCAATTTTCTAAAAGCATCTGCAAAATGTTGAGCAGTTGTAATTTCCAGGAAATGTTCTCTTTTTCTCTAATTTATTTGCTTTTTGAGTTCCCTGGTCATATTGTCTCTCTAAGGCAAACTTAAGTAAATATTTCTTAACATTCTGCTTTGGGAGACATTTTCTGACTAGGCTTTGTATTAAAAGTGTAGTTCACAATTGAACAAATAACAAAAAATGTCATTTACCCCAAACTTCATGATTGTATTCCTGGAGGGAGCTGAGGAATCTATCATTCTTTGTCTGCTCTTAGCTATCCTGTGGGTACTCATTTATTAGATTGTCCTAGAAAAATGTCATTCATGAAGTTTTTGAAATGTAGAACTTTTTCTAACTTTCAAGTTTGTTTAAATCTGCATCCTTCAACCTCTCACACCTGTGGATTTGTATCTTAACTGCATTCCAATCTCTAGACCAGCAATCATAACTGAGGAGAAAGACCAGTGATTTTCAAACTTCCTGTGCCCCTGAAACAGCACTCATCCATGGACTGGTAGTTGGAGACTACTGATATAAATTACTAGATACCTATATGACATTGATCACTTGATCACTTGGCATCCCGTTATTCATCAATTTGCTCGAGCAGGTGCCAGTAACATTTCCATTTGACCCTATCACGTGCCAGTGTAGCCCAATGGCATCTGCTTGCTTGAGGAATACTAAGAGCCTCAAACCTTTCATTCAGGATCTTGACGAAGAAGTCTGACCATCTTGTAGGTGGGTGGCTACATGATCTTTTGACTTCCCATGGGATCCAATTGGTAACAGTTCTAATCCAGTGGTCATCTCCAAATCGCATTACATGTCCAGCCCATCTGATTTTCGATGCCTTGGCCATTGGAACAGCAACCCTGACCCTGGAACGTTGATGGAGGTTGGAACCCCGGATTCCTTCTCTCACTTGAGAGAGGAGTGATATTCCAAGCATAGCTCTTTCAGTTCATCTTTGGAAAACCCGAATAGCATTCTCATCCTGCTTTCGTAGGGCCCAGGTCTCTGAGGCATATGTTAATGCAGGGAGAACCATGGAGTCAAAGAGCTGTGCCCAGAGCCAGAGGTTCTTTGTCCTTTAAAATTTTTAAGATTTATATTTTGAAGAAACAAGTTATCTATAGATTCAAAAACTGTTTATGTCTTCATATTGTATGACTCACTAGCCTCATTTGTAAGGCATTTATACAGCAATGACTTGATGAATTCTGACTCATTCCTTTTTATTTGTTTGCAATTGAAAATATATTATTTACAAATTATCTTCATCAAGGAATTTTTTTAAATTATAACATTCAGATAATGAAATATTTACATATGCCATATATTTTGTTATCACAGATTATAATAAGAATAAAATCTTGGGTCCTGAGCAGTAACACAATGGTCTGGACATTTTCCTTGAATCTAGCTCACCTGGGTTTGTTCCCTGGCACCCTCTCTGGTCCTCTCTGAACCTCACCAGGAGTGATCTCAGAGCACAGAGTCAGGAGTAAGCCCTGAGCTCCTCTGGTTGTGATTCAAAAGCAATATTTAAAAAAAATTAAAATCTTTATATAATTTTACAATTAAATATAATTATATTTGTAATTTTATATAATTTTATGAGTCAGATAATTAAGTTTTCAAAGCTATTTGTTATGCATGACACTAGCTATTTAAAATTATACATATAGTCAATGACCTATGACCTATGACTATACATATATAGTCAAATCCCATGACCTAATATAATGGCTTGAGGCTCTTTATGTTCCTGTAGCAAGCTGATGCCCTTGGCTCTATCTGGCATGAGACAGGACATATGGAGATATTACTGGTGCCCGCTCTAGCAAATAGATGATATATGGGAAGATCGTGATTGTGATATATATAGTCAATATTAATTGGTGGCTACTTACTTTTTTGTATTAAATATATATTTTGTGTTTTTAATATAAATTATAAAATTTTCAAATATACATATTCAGTAAATTAACGTATTGACAAATTTTTTGATCATGAAGTTTAATTTAATAATAGTATAATATACTTTTTATGTACTTATATAAAATTATTTCACATCTTGTAATGTGAACTGAAGCTTAAATTCTTTAATTACCATATAATATCTTCAAATCTACTTTTCCCAGCATAGATTAAATAACCATGATGATGACTGGAATCTAGAAAGATGAGAGAAATGGATTACTAGAATTATATAGGCTAATTTTAGTCAAATATGGAATCTGAAAGAACTCTTCAAAAGGAATAAATTTTGTCTCATCTTTAGCGTACTTGAAATCATCTTTTAATGTGAATTAAAAAGTAAAAACTAATAGTGTCTGTGATAAAGACATTTAGAAATATAAAATTTCAACCACTTATTTATAGTCTGTTTATAAATGATCTCTTTATGTGCTGATAGCCTTTAACATAGGGATCGTTTGATAGTGCAGTAAGTAGGGTGCTTGCTTTGCACATAGACAGCCAGGATTTGATCCTAGTGCCTCAAATGGTAGCTTAAATTCTGCTGGTAGTGATTCCTAAGTGCCAGGAGTAAGTCCTGAGCACCTCAGGGTGTGAACCCAAAATAAGCCAAAAAAAATTTAAATAGGGATATTTTGAGCCTGATAGTGCAGCAAAAGGTGCTTGCCTTTCACATGGTCAACCCTAGCTTGGAACCCAGCACCACAGATGGTATTCTGCGCACTACAGGAGTTATCTTTGAGCACCAAGTAAGGAGTAAACCCTGTGATAACCTAATCATAAATAATATCACTTGTAGTGTTCAGTAAGAATTAGACTCTTCCCTTAAACCTTATGTAAGCCTTGTATTTTTTATAGTCTTTCCCTTAACATTGTCATTCCTATATTTGGGCCATGAAGGCAGATGCAATGGAGCTGATGTTGAGACATAAGTTCCCTGCATTTTTACTTAGTGATTTAGATTTAAATTGCAAGGAAATAGTAGCATTAAGACATTAGTAAGCCTTTTACCTTTTAGCGTGCCTTTTTACCACATGCGTACATCAACTCTTGTCCTGCAGTGGAGACTATTAGGATCATTTTACTTTAAAAAGGAACCAGAGCCAATATTTTCATGTACCATGAGTGAAACATAATAATGTTTCTTTCATGTCATTGACAATTAAGCTAGGGAAATCTCTTTTATCCAAACATTCATGTAGGGCAAAAAAAAAGCTTGAATGCCTTCTATAATTATTTTTTTGGCATTTTGCAAGACAGAATGATGATTTGAAAATTTTTTTTTAAAAAAATGCAATGAGTCAAGCTTAATATAGTACTCAGCTTGCTAAACCCACAGTTAAAACCAACTTATAATATTCTCTCAAAATCAGTGTAAATTGTACAGTCCATTCTACCTCTAGTTTAAACCTTTCTAGTCCTCTTTGTGTTAAGTGTCTATTTTCCTATATCTTCCTTTAACTTTCACTTACCTGAGATAGAATAAGGACTGGACTTTCTCAGCCACAAATTCAAAGTATGGTAACCATTTCTTCCATCACAGCCCACTTTGCTAGAAAGGCCAAGAATTCCTTCCATTGTATGAAGCAAACTGCTTTTTAAGACCTTAGAGTGGTTATAGGGAGACATTCCATCATCCAGTGGGAACATAAGCCATTGATTTCTGCTGATCATGTACTGCCTATAGTGCCACATGCCAGTCTTTGCAGATATGCACAAACCAGTAGGCCATGTGCAGTTCCTGCACCTGAGTGCAGAATATCCTGCCAACTGTCAAGGGCATCACTGGATTGAATAGATCTTGAGTTCTGAGTGCAAGAACTTAACACCACTGATCACACTGTGTCAGGAAACTAATCATGGCATTGTGCCTGAGCTGTCTTCATTTATGTCAGGTGCATGGAATCTGTCTCCTGTCCTTTCACAAATCCCTGCACTATAAAGTGTTGCCTGGGAATGAGTTATAACCTCTTATAAAATTTTATTTCTGTAGAGTCAAAGAGAGACCTGGGGTCTGTAAACGAATAGTGCTTCCCAGGCAGGGAGCAGAATGGCACTCTATTTCTGATATTCTAGTGTGGGATTAAGCAATCAAAAGCATGGACAGGATTAAAATCAAAATCAACAATTGTCCTAACTCACCTTTCTCAACCTCACTTCTGAGTCACAGAACTAATCATCTTTTAAGACTTGCTGTTTTCCTCTATCATCTTGTGATTAGCTCATTTATAACATAGCTATTAATCAACTTCAGAGATTGCCTTTAAAGTTTTGGCTTTGATAAATATGAATACATTCCATGTCCTTACCACTTAAATATAATAATAAGTAAATGACCCTAGTTAGTTTCCCACTAGTTTCATATATAATTTCCAAAGCAAAACCATATTAACATAACAGCTAAACAAAAATATGTATCACTAATTTCCAGTTCCACACACTTATCTCTCACTTTTTATTTTGTAAAATGAAGACATTAATGTTGTTATGTTTTCTTATGCATCTTCATGCCACAAACATATAAAGAGACATGGATTTTTTTAAATTATTATACCATAGTGAGGTATATAATTACATAGCAGTCCATGTTGAGTTTCAGTCATACAGTGTTCAAGCACCCATCCTCCACCAGTGCACCCTTCCCAACACCAATGTCCCCAGATTCCCTCCCCTTCCCTCAGCCTACCTATGGCAGGTACCTTTTTTCTTCTTTTCTTTCCTTCTCTCCCTTCTCTTATACAGTGGGTCTTGCAATACGTATACTAGGGATTGATCACTGATCACTTGATCACTGCGTACATCGATTTGTCGGGGGCGCCAGTCTCCATTGGACCCTATCACGGCCAAGTAGCCCAATGGCATCTGGTTGATTCAGGAATATGAAGAGCCTCAAACCGTCCTTCAGGGTCTTAACAAGGAAGTCTGACCATTTGTAGGTGGGGCGGCCACGTGATCTTTTGACATCCCGGGGATCCAGCGGTAACGGCTCTAGAGCGGTTGTCTCCAAATCGCATTACATGTCCAGCCCATCTGTTTTCGTGCTTGGCAAACGAGCAGCGTCCCTGTTCTGGAATAGCGACGGAGGTCAGAACTCCGATTCTCTACTTGAGTGAGCGTGATATTCCAAGCATAGCTCTTCGTGTCTCTGGGAGACCCGAATAGCATTCTCATCCTGCTTCGTAGGGCCCAGGTCTCTGAGGCGTATGTTAATGCAGGGAGAACGGTGGAGTCGAAGAGATGTGCCCGGAGCCGGAGGTTCTTTGTCCTTTTAGCTATTTCTTCGATGCCTTTGAAGGCATTCCATGCCGCTCTCTTCCTCCTGAGCTCAGGTTTTAGGTCATTATCATGTTGACTTCTCGACCTAGGTACATAACTGTGATTCAGAGTGTTTGTTCCATTGAGAGAGAATGGGGCCTCTGGAACTAGTTCTTTCTCAGACATAGTTTTCCAGATTCACTGTAGACCTACCTTACATTCCGGTCGAGTCACAGCATTTGTGCCGTGGAATGTTGGGTTATTAGAACGATGTCATCAAGCAGAGGTGGTGAGTTGCGACCACTATCTTCTCCCATTCCTTCCCATTCTAATTGTCCATGATGTTCCGAGGGTGGCCTGAAGAGTTTTGGTGAGATGGTATCACCCTGCGAACCCTTTGACTAAGTCACTTTGTGATGGTGAGATCCTGGTGGTGAATCATAAAACTCAGATTTGGGTTTGACACTGTTTGCTAGGGCTCGGACTGCCAGTTTAAGAAAGGCTTCGTAATCATGAACTGAGACGGCGGCATCCCAGGAGCCTCACAAGGATTATTACATAAATACCTTTGCCTATGTTCAATGCTCAGTTCTTGTCTGGTGTTAGCATTTCCAACA
Organism: Cryptotis parvus; assembly: GCA_021461705.1. Lineage (NCBI taxonomy): Eukaryota > Metazoa > Chordata > Mammalia > Eulipotyphla > Soricidae > Cryptotis > Cryptotis parvus. The sequence goes on along the minus strand of JAJIBD010001317.1, from coordinate 131,867 downwards.
ATGATTAGAACTCTGGTCCCTTCCCTATCTTACCTAACCTGTGACCCCCCCACTCCCTTGTGGTAGATTCCAACCATTGACAAATCTTCCTGGTCTCTGTTTTGCCTGGCCTTGGGTATTAGTTTCATATTTTTTTTTGCTTTTTTGGGTCACACTCAGCAATGCTCAGGGATTTCTCCTGGCTCTGCACTCAGGAAGTACTCCTGGCCATGCTCGGGGAACGTATGGGATGCTGGGGATTGAACCCAGGCCGGCATGGGCTGGCTGCATGCAAAGGTAAATACCCTACCCGCTGAACTATCGCCTCCGGCCCCTCATAATATTTTTTATAACCTGCAAATAAATGCAGTCATTCTTTATCTTCTTCCTTCTGACTAATTTCACTCAGCTTGATAGTCTCCATGTCCATCCACTTATAGGCAAATTTCATAATTTTGTTTTTCCTAACAGCATAGAATTTCTTTATGTAGATGTACCAAAGCTTCTTTATCCAGTCATCTGTTCTTGGGCACTCAGGTTGTTTCCAGATTCTGGCTATTGTGAATAGTGCTGCTGTGAACATAGACATGAAGGTGGAGTTTCTGTTGTGTCTTTTTTGGGCCCCCAGAATATATTCCCAGGAATGGTATGGCTGGGTCAAATTGAGCTCAATTTCTGGATTTTGAAGGAATGTCCATATAGTTTTCCAAAAAGGCTTGATCATTTGACATTCCCACCAACAGTAGATGAGAGTCCCTCTCTCCCCACATTCACACCAGCACTGGTTGTTCTTGTTCTTTCGGACGTGTGTCAGTATCTTGGATGTGAGATGATATCTCATTTTGTTTTTATTTGCATCTCCCTAATGTTTAGTGATGAAGAGTATTTTTTCATATGCCTTTTGACCCTTCAAATTTCTTCTTTGAGGAAGTGTCTGTTCATTTCTTCTCATTTTTTGATGGTTGGCTGTTTTCTTCTTGTAAAGTTCTACCTGTGCATTATATATCTTGGCCATTATCAGATGGGCATTGAGTGAATATTCTTTCCCATGCTGTGGGCTGTCTTTGTATCTTGGTCACCATTTCTTTTGAAGTGCAGAAGCATTTTAGTTTCATGTAGTCCCATATTTTTTATCTTTGCTTCCACTTGCTTTGTGAATGATGTTTCACTCACAAAGAAGATGCCTTTAGCTTCAATATTGTAGAGGATTTTACCTGTGTGTTTTCTTTGATGTACTTTTATGCATTCAGGTCTAATATTAATATCTCAAACACCTTTTTTTGCTTTGGGGGTCACACCCGGCAATACTCAGGGGTTCTCCTGGCTCTGCACTCGGAATTATCCTGCGGTGCTCGGGGACCTTGGGATGCCAGGGATCGCGGGCCGGAGGCCGCGCAATGGCGGCGCTGCCCAAAATTTAATCCAACTTTTTAGCATAGTGTTAAACAGAGGTCTGCTTTCATTTTTTTTCACAAGCTGCCCAATTTTTCAAGTAGCATTGGTTGAAGAAGCTTTCCTTATTCATCTTTCATTGTTTTTGCTCCTTTATCAAAGATTAAATGATCATATATTTATGGATGTGTGTCAGGATATTCAGCTCTATTCCATAGGTCCACAGCTCTGTTTTTACCCCCAATACCATGCTGTTTTAATTACAACCACTTTGTAGTACAGTTTGAAGTTGGGAAAGTAATGCCTCTTATCATTTTCCCAAATATTACTTTAGCTGTTTGTGAGGGGCCCATATGAATTTCAGGACTTTTGGTCAATTTCTTTGAAAAATGCCATTGGTATCTTCAAAGAAGTTTCTTTGAATCTGTATAATGCTTTAGTGAGTACTGCCATTTTGACAATGTTGATCCTCCTGATCCATGAGAAAGGGAAGTGTTTCCATTTCCTCATTTCCTCTTACATTTCTTGAAGCAGCATTTTGTAGTTTTCTCTTTACAGTTTATTTAAGTGGTTAGTTAAGCACACTCCAAAGTACTTAATTTTCTGAGGTAAAATTGTGAATGGGATTGTTTTTATAATATCACTTTTTTCTCTGTCATTATTTGCATATAGGAAAGTCACAGATTTTGTCTATTGATTTTTTTAACCTGGCATTCTACTTTACATATCTATTGTTTCTAGCAGCTTTCTGATAAAGAGTTTAGGATTCTCTAAAGTATCATGTAATCTGCATGTCATCTGCATCAAATAGTGATAGTTTGGCTTCTCTTTATACTATATGGATTCCTTTAATGTCTTTTTTCATCTCTAATTGCTATGGCAAGAACTTCCAGCACTATATTAAATAGAAGTGGTGATAGTGAGCAAACTTGTCTTGTTCTCGAACTTAGGGGAAGGCAAATTGAGTTATTGCTATGATGGGCCCATACTAATTGATAGGTAATATATAACAACATGAACTTATTGAGACTTACTATTCAATAATGTCACTCTGCTCTATCTTAATTGCAATTAAACATTGATAGGAGGTACACAAATCTGTAAAGTCAACAAATTAGATGTGATGTATGTAGATTTTATGTTGTTCTAAATTGAAAATGGGTACTGCTACACATAATTTCCAGCAGTGATCTTTTAAGACTGATATAAGTGGAAATTTATCCATTTTGAGTGAATCAATGCTTGGCTTCTTCTAAGTGGAACATACTACTTTGTTCTTTTTATTACAACTACTCCAGTTTACTATGGGGGTTAAAACCCTGTCTTTGATGTCTGTCTTTCTGGATATATAATTTGCCAATGCCACTTATCTGTATAACGGTAGTCAAGACTACAACTCTCAATGCTTACATTTCCTAGCATTTAAATGGGAGCAGTTGTGGTAATTTGCATGAAACCTTTTAAGGATTAATTGCTTTTAATATTTGTAGAGTACTTATAACCAAAGGGTGCTTATAGCTGCTATGATCAGTATTATTCACATTACCAGAGGATTATTAGAGCATAACATTTTCAATAATGCAACCAATTTATTATAGAAATTTAAGGAGGATTAACACCTACAGATATATAAGGCCTCGTCTTTGGCTTAGTTTTAAATGCTATTTTACTAAATGTTAATATCAAAAATCATATAAGTTTATATTATTTATGCATGGTAACCAATGTATCCTTACTTTTTACTAATAAATTCTTTTAATAGTTTTCTGCCAATCCATCAACAAAATTTGTTATTCCTCAGCAGACTTTTTGTGGGTATAGAATGTTTTTCTTATTGTATAAGGCTTAGGGAATAAAAACAGGAGAATGAAATAGGTTTTAAAACTAAATATTATTTTGGTTATTTATTTTCTTGAAATAAGCAATAATTTTCTTATCTCCATCCTCGATCCACCCCACCAGAATTTTAAAAAATATTTTCTCCTAATTGTGCTCATGGATCAGTCTTGGTGGTGTTGGGAGGATTAAATGTACTATAGGAGATTGTGGTGTTGAGAGGATCAAATGTACTATGGAGATTGAACCTAGTAGGTGGCTTGCAGGCAAACATCCTGCCCACTATGCTCTCCCCAGCACAACATGCTTTGACTTTTAACATCTAAATCTACTTATCGTGAAATTTCTAACCAACTCATATGCCTCCAACCCAATTCCCATTGCAGACAATATTTTCTTATATTTTGGTTATCCATAAATCTAATGCATCCCATTTGTCCTTATTTTTCATACCAGGGAGATACTCTAAAAGCAATTTTATGCTGCTTTTTTTGCCAAAAACTATATTTTGGATGTAGACCCAGATTATAATATAAGAAGCTTATTAACTTTACTAATGATTTACAGAGCTCCATCGAACAAATGGGCCTGATTAATCTCACCAGACCACTGCTAATGAACTATTTCACTGTTAGCACAATTGCCAATAGAAAATATGCTGAATAAATAATATTGCACAATTTAAATTAGTTTGTATGTGAATAGCTTATCTGTGTGATATTTTAAGAAAATTAATAATTGCCTTAAAGCCAGTTATTACAGCTATTTAAAATTTTTTAATTTATGACTTTTCATTTACTACAGGTATTGAACACACTTTGAAAAAAATAGATGAATAGTAAAAATAAACCTTATGCCACTTTTCTATTTATCCAGTACTACTAATTGGAGATCAATGAAATCAGATTCATATATGTCCTACTAAAAATATGGAATGCATATAAGTTATGTGTTTTTTATGTGTATAATAAATTCCCCTTTTAGTGATTTTTTTTACTTTTGCAGAAAAGATTATGGAGCAGATACCTAGATGAAAGAATAGTATGAATTGTGTACCTTGCTTAGTTCCTGACAAAAAGTCTTCAAACCTGTTATAATCTACCTCTACAGTGCTATACAATTTGCATTCTGGGAATCTATTTTCTTCCAAAACTTCCCTTCACTTATCTTTTAAATACGTTCTTCCTATATCTTAGATACCCTCTTATCTCTAATATGTAACTTTTGCTGACATCCTGGACATACATCATATGGGTGGTTAATTTCTCAGGTCTTATATATTTAGCCTTTTATTTGCTTTTGTTTGGGGGCCACTCCCACTGCTAATCAGAGCTTAATACTGGCTCTGGGCTTAGGGATCATTCCTGGAGGGCTCCTGGGGTCTTAATCGAGTGCCAAGGATCAAACCCAGTCAGTCACATGCAAGATAAATGCCCTATCCTCTGTACTGTCACTCTGGCTCCCTACAAACATACTTAATGTTTATCTCTAATCTGATTGTTTTTTGCTATATATTCTCACTTAAATAAATAATACAATTTTTGGTTGTCTCTTCAGTGCCATTCATTGTTCAAGAAAGATATGAAGAGATTCCTATTTCTTGTCCTTTGTATGTATTAATTATTGTCTCTACACCAACTTCATTGATATTTCCAGTGATATTTTTGTTTTTACTTCTCTACTATTCTGATTTTGTACACTTTTTCTCGTATTTATCAGTTATGCTACAGAGTACTTGGTGGAGAATTTTAACAGGACATTCTCTTTTTGTGTCAAAATCTACAATGTTATTTTATATTCTATTTGGATTGTTTCATTATACATGTTTGGTTAAATAAACAGATATTTTAATATGTAAAATATATTAAGTATGATGTAAATTTATAATGTATAAATTTTTTCAAAAAATTTGTACTTGTAAGAAAACCTGAATTTCAGAAAAGTATGTATTGTTACATGCAGAATTTAGGTGTAAAATAAAATAACCTGTAAAATATAAATTATTATTTTTTATTTTAAAATATAGTTTGATAACAAATTACTGAATTTGACATACTATTATAGCAAATTAAATTCCAAGTTTTCAAAATTTGGTAGCAACTTACTTTTTGCAACAAAAATATGGTATAACTGTTTAACATTTCACAATCTTTCAGATGTCAAGAAGTTAACTTCATAATGCTTATATTATTCATAATAAATTGCTGGCAGAGGACGCCAGGGCCTTGCACATAATACAGGAAACCCACAGCCTGATGTAAATCTGTATCCTGAGGCACAGGCCATCCTGGCTTCCTTTCTCTAAACCAAAGAAACACCAGAACAGAGCTAGTAACGGCTGGGGCCAGGGTGGGGGGTTGTTTTGAAACGTATCGGCTGGGGAGATCGCTCTCACAAGTCCGAAAGGGGGTGTTGTGGTGGAGAAGGGGGCTACCCAGGTCCCTGGGGGGGGCCAGGCGCGGCCAGGGGGCTAGAGTGGCGGGTGAAGGTTGGCTGGTACACCCTGCCGGGGAGGAGTGTGTGGCGCGGGTGTGGGGGGCCTCGCCCTGTGGGCCTGTTGGTGTTCTAAAGCAGTAAAGGTTTTTCCAGGTTGTCGTGGAGTTTGGTGGTTGGTTGGGGCCCCCCAGCAGTGCTCAGTCTGGCTCTATCGGGACATGTCGTAGACATATTGTCTACAAGAGTATAGTACACGGCAGAACTGGCGTGGTGGTATGTGGGTGGTGGGTGGGCGGGGGTGGATATATTACATCTATGTTGTATATTAATATATCATTTAAAATTAATAGGAAATATTACTATATAATATAATCCATATTATACTATATTATATTATATTATATTATATTATATTATATTATATTATATTATATTATATTATATTATATTATATTATATTATATTATATTATATTACATTATATTATATTATATTATATTATATTAATCACTGTCTTCCCGCTCATCCTCAATATGCTTCGAGCGGGCACCAGTAACATCTCCATATGTCCTGTCTCATGCTAGTAGAGCCCAAGGGCATCTGCTTGCTCCAGGAACATAAAGAGCCTCAAACCATTACATCAGGGCATGGGAATGAGGTCTGTAATTGTTACTGGTATTTGGCATATCAAATACTACACCGAGCTGTGCCAGGCTCTGCCATGCGTGTGGCATACTCTTTGTAGCCACCTCTCAATCCAGCATTTATATATTATATCATATTAATTGTATTATATGATATTAATTGTATTAATTATATTTATTATATTACTTATATTATTTATATTACATTACATTATATTATTTGTCAATGTTATATATGGATATCTTTATAAGTGTTGTTTTGTTCATTTTGGATTTGAAATCCCAGGTGACCCAAAATTTGCCATAACAAAAATATTTAACAAATATATGTCATCATTCAATTTATGTAATGTTTAATTATATTACATAAATGAATTCTGATTCTCATTTTGTTTTGCTTTGGGGGACGTACATAAGTACTCAAGGGCTATGCAATGCTCTGTGTTCAAGTATCATGCGTGACGGTGCTTGGGGAGACAAATAGGATGCGTGAATAAAACCCAGGTCAGCTGTTCAAGCAGGCACCTGATCTCATTCTGTGTCTTTGGGACAGGATCTTCAATCTTTGTAGTCTAATAAAAGGAGCAGAGTTCTAAAAATTTTAACTTTATCAAATAAAATGTTTTAATCATTATGTATATTGTATTTGGAACTGATTAAAGATTTTGAAGAGCTGAAATATAATTTGTAATTATATTATAGTGTTTTCTCTTTAGTTAGTTAAATTACCTTGTACTTAATATAATAATTGGGAAAGTAGCATCCATACAATGCCACATTGTTATTCAAGATTTATGTTCTTTGCTTTTGTAGCTTGTAGTGACCTGGAGTTCAGAGAAGTGGCAAACAGACTACGGGACTGGTTCAAAGCCCTACACGAAAGTGGAAGCCACAACAAGAAGACGAAAGCCTTGCTGAGGCCTGAGCGAAGCAGTAAGTTTTCTAAATTTGGTATGTGCCATTGTCTCTGATATGGAAGACACCATTGTCTTTGATATGGAGTCTTCCATATATCTTCAAAGACAATGGCACATATAAAATTTATATGAGAATTAAAGTTTACTGTTGATAATGAACCATGTAAATCAAAACACATTTTAGAGTGTATCCTCAGATATTAAACAAAGGTACCAACCATGTACATGCCCCATAATGTTCTGCAAGTATATAGGATATATGCGGAACTCTAATTAGCAGAAAGTGGACACTCCCAATTTGCTTCACATTGACTAGTAAGAGGAGGAATCATTTTTTCAGATTTTGATAAACGTGGTAAAGAGTAAAAAAGGAAATAAAAGCAAGTATTTGGAAGTATTTTGATATTCAGAAACATAGCCCCATTTAAGCTTCTAATTGTCTTTTTCCTAATTTCTTTGCAGACAGTTTATAATTTGATATGAACTTGACAGAACACATGGTTATTGTGTTCTGTCAGTGAACATAATATAGTGTGTGTCAGTGAACACACACTGTTCTGTCAGTGTTCTGTCAGTGAAATACTGGAAATAAAAAAGTAGGGAAAAAAATAACCTCTTTCATCAGTTGTAGAAATCTACCAAAATTTTAAGTTTTTGCTAATAAAAATGCAAGTTTAGATAGACTCTTGGTATGAGCTATTTTATGAGTATTCCATGTTTATAAAATATTTGTTTACTGGGGGGCGGAGCGATAGTACAGCAGGTAGGGCATTTGCCTTGCACGTGCCAGCCTGTGAAGGCCCGGGTTTGATCCCCTGGCATCCCATATGGTTCCCCGACCACTGCCAGGAGTAATTCCTGAGTGCAGAGCCAGGAGTAACCCCTGAGCATTGCCGGGTGTGACCCAAAAAAGCAAAATAATAATAATAATAATAATAATAAAATATTTGTTTTCTATCTAATGTATCAAAAAACTAAGAGTGCCTGCAATGTAGAGCCTGGCAAGCTACCTGTGTTGTATTTTATATGCCAAATACAGTAAATAGAATAGACCTCATCCCCATGACCTGAAGGAAATGGTTTGAGGCTCTTCATCTTCCTGGAGCAAGCAGATGCCCTTGGGCTATACTAGCACATAACAGGGTCAAGTGAAGATGTTACTGGTGCCTGCTTGGGCATATCGTTGAACAACAAGAAGACAAATAATACAAGTGATCTAATGTATGCAAAATATATCAAAATATGGCTGTACATTGAGGGAACTTTCAAACAATCATTTACTCAAGAATGCTGGAAGAGTACATGTTGAAATAATAATGAGCATCTGACAAAGAAAATGAAAAGAGCAAGGATTTGCCCTTTTTTTGAACCATGTAGCATGGTCTGCTCACTTTCATTTGTAATCATCATCACTTGATAAATTGGCAAACTAATCCATAATTAATTATTTCTTGGATTTTTGTTTGTTTGCTTTTATGACCACAGCCAGCAATTCTCAGGACTTGCTCCAGGCTCTGAGCTCAGAGTTCACATTTAGGAGGGCTCAGGGACTATATATAAAGTTAGTGATCAAATCCAGGTCAGTCCCACACAAGGCATCCTATTCTCTGTACTAGCTTTGTGGCCCCTTGATTATGTCTTAAAACAACTCATTTTATCTTCTGTTCAAGAAATTTTCTATTTTTCCTGGCTTTCGTATTGATGAATTATATTTATTTTCTTAAATAATTTATTTCTCTAATTTAGTTGTCACTGATACACATAATTTTCTTAAATATGTTTTAGATAATTTATATATACATTTCTTCACATTCAATTTAAAAATAAATTATGGGGTTTGCTGCAAGAGAGATAGTACATTATGAAAGGTGATTGCATTGCACACAGTTGATTTGGGTTTGATCCCCTGATATTCCCTCTCGAAAGACCGCTTAGGAGTGATATCAAGCATAGACCTGGGAGTAAAGCCCTGGGTATTACCTAAAAACTGAACAATAAAAGTTATATATTTTCTCTTACCCTTTTGTAGGGTTTCTCTAAACAATTGAATTTAGGTAGATGTTAAGTTTGATGCGTTGAGACTGAGTAAGAATCATGAATTTCATAGAAATAGTATTTAGCTATTTGCCATGACTCAGAGACACGGGGGTAGAGCTGCTACAGGCTCTTCCTGTGCCCAGCTGATCATGAGGCACCCAGGAGGGAAGGCAAGTTCTATCCTTGGCCCGCCATCCTAGCAGAGCCTCGCAAGAAGCCAGAGGAACCCCCACATCATGAGGGCCACCATTTTCAACATCCAGATCCACAGCTTGTCAGAGCTCCACCCAGAAGAAGAGCTGATCTTTTCCCATCTCATCAATACATGCACAAGATGAGAGGCTACAAGAGTATCCCACCGACACAGCAGAGCCTGGCATGCTACCCGTGTCTCATTTGATATGCCAAAAAACTAGTAACAATTATAGACCTCAAACCGTACACCTGAACAAATGGTTTCAGGCTCTTCATGTCGAGCGAGCAGCAGCCCTTGGGCTACACTAACATGTGACAGGACATATGGAGATATTATTGGTGCTATCTCAAGCAAATCGATGAAGAACTTGAAGACAAGTGATACAAGTGAAGTGTTTAGCTATATTTTTCCTATATGATGTAGCATGCACACTTGTTTCAGAGTTTCAGAGTAAAGTTTCTTCTGTAACTTTACCTTATTTTTAAACTTTTAAAAAAATTTATATGAACACTTGTTCTCCCAATACTCACATATAAATACTTATGTCCCCAAATTTATCTGTTGAATTTTATTTCACACTAATAATTCATCCTCTATCTACATAGGGACAAAAGGAAAGATTTTAGAATACCCAGTATAGTGCCTGTTAATTTTATTCAGTCCTAAATATTTGTCTTTGTAGTATTTCTTGAAAGAAATGAGAAACTCCAAAATGATTGAGTCAATAGAAAGAAGTTCATTGGGAGTTGAAAATCTTTGAAGATTAAAAAAAAATAGTAGGTATAAAATTATTGACATTGTTTTAAGAAGTCTTTATGGTTTGCAAACGGGAGTTTTCCATGAGAATAGATGCATTTCCATAGATGAAAAAAATGTCTAGCTCATTTCTCAGATCAGTATACTCGGGTGAATTCTTCCCAAATGCCATCACATTTAAACTTCACACATTATACTACCTATATTTTTCATATAAATTTTCATTCATAGCACAGCATTGATGACTGCTCCCATAGTGACTATGTTATGGTTCATTTTGTTTTCTTTCTGATAATCTCACATAAACAGAGTGTCTTTCACACTCAAGATCTCTATATGCCACTAGACTACCTACACCTATGGGAATAGACGTATTTTTCCGCGTGTGTGTGTGTGTGTGTATGTGTGTGTGTGTTTGTGTGTGTGTGTTGGAGGAGGGTCAAACCACATGGAACTCAGAGCTCACATCTGGCTCTACATTCAGGAATTACTCCAGGTGGGCTTTGGGAACTGTCTGTGGTGCTGGGAATCAAACCCAGGATGGCTGCATGCAAGAAGCACATTCCCACTGCAGACATTGGTGATAGGACATATACACTGGTGAAGAGATGAGTGATGGAATATTATATGTCTGAAACCCAATCATGAACAACTTTGTAACTGTGTATCCCACTATAATTCAACTAAGGAAGGAAAAAAAACTAAAAAATATAAAAATGAAGCACTTTCCCTTCTGTGCTAACCCTTTGGTTGGTCCAGAGGATAGAGATTTTTGTTTCACATTTGTACTCCAAGTCTAGTAAAGTGTGGCCCATTGTATTATCTAAAGAAACGTAAGTGAAATTATTGAAAGGAAAAGGCAAAATAAAATCATCTAAAATACTACAAATAGCATATAAAACAATGTAATCATTTTTCTTTGTCTTGGTTATTTTGCTTTCTCCACTATTGTTTGTTGTAAGAGAAATCATGCTTATATTTTATTTTCGGATTGATTACTTAATGTGTCCATTACATTTTCCATGACAATCATTTCTGTAATTTGTAGGCTTTTATTTCAATGAAAGTGATTTCAAGCAGTAATAGTAATGTATCAAAATGTATCATGTATGTGTTTTTAATTATAAATAATTATAATTATCTGAGGGCTTTAAAAAGGCCTAAGGCATTTCAAATTTCTAACAGTAAGGCATAAAAGTTATCTATTGATTTTATTCCTTCCATAAAACAGACACACAAACATATCATCATCATTCTTTGTCTTCTGTTCTGATGAGCGGATTTTTATTTTGAAATATTATTATTTCCTGAGTTATATGACCAGCCCATCTGATTTTCAATATTCTGGCAGATGAGACAGCACCCTTGATTTTAGAATAGCAACAGAGGTTGGAAACTCTGGATTCCTTCTCTCACTTGAATGAGCACATGATATTCCAAGCATGGCTCTTTGATTCCTCTTTGGGAGACCCGAATGGTATTCTTATCCTGCTTTCGTAGAGCCCAGGTCTCTGAGGCATAAGTCAATGCAGGAAGAATGGTGGAGTCAAAGAGATGTGCCCGTAGCCGGAGGTTCTTTGTTCTTTTGACTATTGTTTCAATGTTTTTGAAGGCAAGTCATGCAGCTCTTTTTCTCCTGCGCAACTCAGGTTTCAGGTCATTCATCATGTTGACTTCTCGACCTAGGTACACATAGCTATTACATTCAGAGATGTTTGTTCCATTGAGAGTGAATGGGGCCTCTGGAGCTAGTTCATTTCTCATGAACATAGTTTTGTTGAGATTCAGCTGTAGACCTATCCTTCCACATTCTCGGCCAAAGTCTGCCAGCATTTGTGTCGCTTGGCTAATGTTTGGTATTATTAGAATGCTGTCATCAGCGAAGCATAGGTGGTGTAGTTGCCAGCCATCTATCTTCACTCCCATTTTTTCCCATTCTAATTGTTGCATGATGATTGGACTAGAGCTGTTACCCGGAAGCCAAAAGATCACGTGGCCGCCCACCTGCAAAATGGTTAGACTTCCTTATCAGGACCCTAAACAAACATTCCGAATCTCTTAATATCCCTGAAACAGACAGATGCCATTGGGCTACACTGGCACATGATAGGGTCAAGTAGAAACATTACTGGCTCCCACTCGAGCAAATCGATGAATAATGGGATATCAAGTGATCAAGTGATCTAGTGATTTCCTGAGTTGTGCTCAAGGACTACTCTAGGATCTGTGCTCAGTAGACCATATGTGACTCCAGGGATCAAATCAGGGTAGGCTGCATGCATAGTAAGCAGTCTTATATTTTTAGTCCTATATTTTCTTTTTAAATAGTTAATTTTAACATAAAATTATATTAGGGGCAGGTGGCATTTGAAGAGCAAAACAACAGAACAAAATAAAATAGTTAAATCTAATCAGGTAAACTGTCATGGTCAGTTTATATATTGGCCATTGGATCAGTTCATAAATATGAGGAATTTCTAGATAAATTTCTAGATATCTTTATAGCTGACTGGGGTTCTGAGTGAGATTGGTGCATGTGACTGGGAGGGGAGAGAAAGACCCATCAGAAACTCCTTGGGCCGGAGCAACAGTCCAGCAGGTAAGGTGTTTGCCTTGCATGCAGCCAACCCGGGTTCCATCCCTTGCATCCCATACGGTCCCCCGATCACCACCAGGAATAATTCCTGAGTGCAGAGCCAGGAGTAACCCCTGAGTATTGCCGGGTGTGACCCAAAAAGAAAAAAAAAAAAAAGAAACTCCGGGATAAGAGCAGTAATTCAATCAGGCAGGCTTTATGCTCATAACTTAATTCCACCAAACCCACCTCCAAATACAATTGCTTAGAATTTTAGGGCATTCATATAAGAACTTCAAGAAGACACAACAAAGTCCATAGCATAAAACAAATAATTTATTTTGTTCCAGCACAATATTTGGTAATACTTTTGATCTTATATATATTCAGCACTTTAAATATTGCATAGAATTTACCATGAAAAATGACTATCTCGGGTAAGCTATTCTTAATTTTGCCTTGTTTACATTTTATCAAAAACATATTTGGGAGAATATTTATTTTATTATAAGTCTAAATTAAAAACAATCTATATTGCATATTTGCATATAAATTCACCATACCTCATCATTTTTCTGGTAACAGCTTAGTAATATAGATAGCTTTTTCATTATAGAAAATTTTATACATAAAGCCATGAGATAGATACATAGACTTGTAGTAATACCTGGTAGTTGATTTGCAGAATTTATGAGTGCATTTATTTTTGCTTCTTATACCACACACTTTTGTATAACTCTTAAATTGGTATTCTTAAATTGGACTGAGAATATTCAGTGGGTAAAGTGATTGCCTTGCACATATCTGACCTGTATTTAATTCCTGACATGTCACATGGTATTCTGAGCCCACCAGAACCAATAGTATGCTCTGAGCAGAGCTGGGTTTGGCAAAAACAAAAAGATGGTATACTTATTAATAAATCAAATGTGTACTAAATAAACAATAGACTAAAATGTTTTAACTATGTAATAAGAGACAAATGAGTAAAAATTTGAAATAAACCATAGGGTTGTGTTCATTTAGAAATTATCCAGATATTTAATTTTGAGTTAGCAGTGTAAAGGTTTTAGTTATCAATAGATCTTGGAAAACCTTTTTAAAATTCAAATGTTTAACTACAAATCTTAATTACTAAGGTTGAAAAATTTTATCATAATCGCATTTTAATTTTTAGTTAAAAATTATATTTGTGTACTCTTAAAATATGTATATACTGTATCACTGTATCACTGTCCTCCTGTTCATCATCGGTTTGCTTGAGTGGGCACCAGTAACAGCTCCATATGTCCTGTTTCATGCTAGCTCCAGGAACATAAAGAGCCTCATCAGGTCATGGGAATGAGGTCTAAAATAGTTACTGGTATTTAGCATATCAAATACAACACGGGTAGCTTGCCAGGCTCTGCCATACGGGTAGCATACTTTTGTAGTCATCTATAATCCAGCATTTATTGATGAACTGCCCGGCCGCTTGCAGTCGCGCGAGCTGAGCTGTGATAGGCTGGTCTGCTGGGTGGAGTTCTGACGAGAGGGAATTCTGGATGTGGAAAATGGAGGCCTTCATGGAGTGGGGGTCGTCTGGCTTGTTGCAAGGCTCTGCTGGGGTGGCAGGCCAGGGCTAGAACCCGCCATCCCTCTTGGGTGCCTCATGAGTGGCTGGGCACACCTCAAGGAAAAATACTCAATAAGTGTAACTGTCTAAGTATACTATATATGGACTCCACCGCTTGGCAGAGCCCAAGCCATGCGAGAATTCATTTTCAAGCCCAGGTATGCGGGTCTGTGGGACTAAACTCTCCAGACTTTCTTGGAGCCAAGGATGGAGTCCACACCTCCCTCCCCTCCAGAGGGCAGATGGTCCAGCCCACAGATGTCACCAAGCCAATCTCACTCACAGGCCATGATCCAGAGACTCACGTGTGAATTTCAAAAGAGACCAATGAATGGCGAATATGCCACTGGTCCTTTCTGCAGAGCACAAAAACAAAGACGCCTTGCATCATCTCAAATTCTGGCGTACTTATGTGCCAGGTATCTCATCACATTTAATAGGTTTAATATAAGGCACAGAACAAGTGTGTAGTCACAATTTCTATTCTGTAAGAACATAACAGTAATTTCTAATAGGGGGAGCACAAAAGATCCAATGGGTCCGTTGTGAAATTTAATAATCCTCATTAACTTTCTTCTAAGAATATATTTCTCGGCTTTGTTTATCAAATTCACTCTAAATAGCAATGAAAAGTAGATAATTTAGTATATTCTTAGAATAGGCCCAAACAGTGGTTGTGAAAATTTGTAATAATTGTCCATAGTTGCAGTTGTGGTGGATTTGGGGTTAATTACCAGAAACCCACTAAGTTCCATAAATTCAGTAAGTGAAAGCAAGACCACAGATAGTCCAAATTAACATGTAACAACCCATTAAAAGGTCAGGACTTCATCAATACCGTTCCCATATATATGTTATAATCACCAATATCATTAATATAATTTGTGCTGGTTAGGGGAGCTAGCCTAGGGGTGGGAGTACATGGGAAACAAGGGTCTTTGGTGGTGGTAGGGCACACTGGTGGTGGGACTGGTGTCAAATTATAAATGCTTGTAGCAGCTGTACTGTGAAAATCTTTGTACTTTGTAAATCACTGTATTTAAAATAATAAATAGGCTATACATTTTATGCTATTCAAATGTCTTGCTACACTGACGAAAGTATTTTCAGCTATATGGTTAAAAGTAGTAAAGTTATTTCCTTGTAGTTATTTACTACATTTTTATAGCTCTCAACTGCAATAGGATAACATAATGTTTTAGTTGTCCAAATTTCATCATAGTCATTGCATAAAGTTTTGTTCATCCTTTATCCAATAATTATTGTTTATATGAATCTTAAACCTATTTGAATTAAATGCTTTGAATTGACTTAAAAAAGATCCGTGATGTTACATCTGATTAATAAAGTAAGCAGATGGTAAAGTTTGCTATTATATTCTTTCAAGTTAAGTCTATATAATTATACCCTGGGATATGCATTTATTATAATTTTAGTGTCATTATTTACAAAGGAGAAAAACTCATGTTAAAAATCCTAAAATTTAGGAATCAGAGCAATAGTACAATGAGTAGAGCATTTGCCTTGCACGCAGCTGATGGAGTTTGATCTCTGGTATCCCGTAATCCCCAGAGCACTGCCAGGAGAAATTCCTGAGTATAGCCAGGAATAATCCCTGAGCTACACCAGATAAGAGCCAAAAAGCCAAAAAAAAAAAATCCTAAAATGTATTTTATAAAAAGTTGATGATGGAATCAGAGCTCTAGATTTTTATCATAGTATCATAACCTCGAAAATATTTATTGGAGACTCTGTCTATTAGTAGATATTTCACCTATGGTAGTCTGAATACCATAATATATTTGTTTAATTTTTTAAATCCTTAAAATTTAAACAGAAACATCCTATGTAGTTTTTCATAACTGCCTTTGAGTATGTGAAATATTAATGTTCTGCAAACGATATGTATCAATGCTTCTGCAAAAGATGCAATCCTTTATTTTATTCTGTCTTAAAAGCATCAAGACATTTGAATCATACGCAAAATTCTAAGATTAAAAGTCTTATCCATATTGAGATATCTGGGTTTTCTTCCCTATAAAATAAATGATCTCCGTAATCAGAAAAAATGATAGCATTACAAACCCCCAGGGTAAACGAAAACATTCTAGTGTCTCTACAAGACATCACTCATTGTCATGCTGTGTTCACATTGGGAGGAAGATTGATTTTGGAATCAGATATCTTAACAATAATTCACCATTTTAATGCAATTAGGAACCTGCCAGTCATAGTAGGCACTTCAACTTTCAAAAACAAAGACTGTTTTTTATTTTATTTTTTAATTAAATTTTTAATTAAAAATTTTAAATTGTATAACACCATGATCTACCAAGTTGTTCATAATACAGTTGTTTTAGGCATTCACTATGCCAACGTCAAGTTTCATACTCTTTTTTTTTTTTTTTAGTAAAACATATCAGGAGGTCTTGTCAAAGGTGGAAATTATCACAAACGTGGGGAGTCAGAGGTTAGGTAATACAGAAAATGGAACAGGGTGCTAATAATTGTCGAGGGTACTAATGCCAACCTAGAACTGAGCATTAAATAGAGGCAAAAGGATACACATGACAACCTTTTAATGTATGTTCTGTAATCCATAGTCTGGAAGGGAAGGAAAAGAGAAAGAGAGAGAGAAGGGAAAGAAATAAAGAACCTGCCATGGAGGAGGGCTGGGGAAGGGGGGAGGGAACCAGGGATGTTGGTGGTGGGAGATGGGCACTGGTGGAGGGACGGGTGCTGGAACACTGTATGACCAAAACCCAAACATGAACTTTTTAATTGTATATCTTTTTATTTGTATATCTCACCGGTGGTATAATAAAATATTTAAAAAAGACTGTTTTTTAGAGTTAGTAGAAAGGTTTTATATTTCAAGTAGGAAAATTAATTATTTGATCACTGATTATTTTGTTCCTTTCATTGAGGAATTTTCTTTATTAGGTAGAAATCATATTTATTTATCTTTGTAATAAAAGGATATTATTTGGTCTCACTAATATACTAGCGTTTGGCTATTATATCTTTATAGAAAATATACATATGTTCATACAAAATGAAGTAGACTTTAGAAATGGAATGAACGCAATAGATTTTATTGTAGTAACAAAAAAGATTAGGGGCAATATTTAGACTATAAATAAATAGATGAATATATTTACATATAGATGATAGAGATATAAGCAAAGAGATATATTAAGATATTTTAAAAAGTCTAGCAAAAATGCTACTTTGTGAGTTTTAGAGTTCTTGAATAACATTATCTTCTACCACTGTATATTGCACATACCCAATAAAAATATAATTTTTTTTCAGTGGCCCGAGTGATAGTCCAGCGGGTAGGACATTTGTCTTGCACGTGGTTGGCCCATGTCGTCCCTGGTTAAATCCCCGGCATCCCATATGGTCCCCCGAGCACCACCAGGAGTGATTCCTGAGTGCAGAGCCAGGAGAAACCCCTAAGCATTGATGGGTGTGACCCAAAAAAAGACCCCCAAAAAAGATCCAAAAAAGCAAAAAAAAAAAAAGTAATTGTTTTAAATTTTGTTTTATGCAGCCTGGATTACAATACTATTAATGATAGTGTTTCATGCAGAGTAAGTCCCTTACCTGCCTTCACCCAGTGTCACCTTCTCTCCACCATTGTCTCAGTGTCTTCCATTCACCTTCACTCTCCCACTGTCTCTTCTCTGTGTTATCTTCCTACAACCAAGACAAGTTCTCAGTTTCTGTTGTCTTTGGGTACCTGTTATGCACATATTATCTTTATTTATATTCCACATGTGAGAGAGGCCATTCTGTGTCTTTCCCTCTCCTTTTTGACTAACATCACTCAACGTGATACCCTTCAGATATGCCTATGTAGCAACAGATTTGATCTTTTTTTATAGCTGAATAGTATTTTTCTAAGTATATTTTTCCTTTAGGGATATATAACAAGATGTAGAGCTGTTGGTTTTCATGGGAGCTCACCTCCTAGGTTTTTGAGGTTTTGAGGATGATTTGTCAAAAGATTGAATTGGTCAATATTCCCAGCAGTAGTGCATAAGGATCCATTTTTCCCATATCCAGACCATTACACATTATTTGTGTTATTTATAGAATGTTCAGTCTTACCAGGGTGAGATATTAAGTCATTGTTCCATTTGCATTTCCCTGATGAAATTGATGTGGAGCATTTTCTCATATGTCTACTTTAAGGATATATCTATATCTCTCTTCTCCTTATTCCATTTTTGATAGGGTTGGTTCCTTTCTCCTTGCAAAGTTCTAAGAATGCTTTATATAACTTGGACATTAGCTTGTTGTGCAATTAATGGTGATTTTTATCACACTGCTGGAGTGTATATTTATTCTGGTCCTTATTTCTTTTGTGGTGCAGAAAATTCTTAGTAGTTTGATAATGTCCCATCAGTCTGTTTATGTTTGCCTACCTAATGGGGTTAAGTCATTGAAGATAATTCTTGCTATCAAGTCATGGATTGCTCTTCCTAATTTATCTTCCATATGATAAGGTTTAATACCTAGGTCGTTAATACAATTTGATTTGACTTTATGCATGTGTTAGGTAGGGGTCTGCCTTCATGTGACCAATATGATATCCCAACAATATTTGTTGAAGAATACTTACTTGGCCCATTTTACATATTTTGTTGCTTTATTAAAGATAATCTGAGAATCGTTTTCTGGACTCAGTTTGGCTCCATTGATCTGAGGTTATGTCTTTATTCCAGTAACACACAACTTTGATACCTACGTCTTTATGAAAAAATTTTAAGTTCACTAAAGAGAAGCCTCCCATCTTTGTTTTTATTTTATTACTTAACTAATTTGTGGGGAGGAGGGTCTTATCATTCCATATAAATTTCAGAAGTGTTTGAACTGCATCTTCAAAATGTCATGGGTATTTTTATATGGACTGTATTGAATCTGCCCAAAGATTCCAACCAAGAGATTAAGCCAGTCTCCAGTCTGGCTTGTCAGAAACCCAGCCTACTAGGACCCACTCTAGAGACCTGCCCTTCAGAGGAGAGTATTTCAAAGCCAGGAATGCTTGAGCCACAGATGCAGATACACCCCTAGCAGAGCAGATACCAGCTTTCTCCGTTGCATGTGAGGTAATTTGGATTTGCCTCCAAGTTACCATGAATATTCTACCTACCCTCTGAGAGACCTGCACAAGCTACTGAGTGTATAGCGCCCACACGGCAGAGCCCAGCAAGCTGTCTGATGCATATCCTATATGCCAAAACCAGTAAAAAATGTTTATTTTCCTGACCCCGAAAGAGCCCTTAATACGGCTGCAGTAAGAAAGGTGAACAAGCAGTGCCTGATAAAATTTCACGGCCAACCTAGGCTGCCAAAATCAAGAAGGACTAAAATGACTGTCTGTACTTTCAATGCATATACTCTGGCATCGGAAGCATAATCAAGTACCTGATTGTGGAAGTGCAAAAGATCAAGTAGGACATCATTGGTCTGACTGAGACAAGGAGGTGTCATCACATCATGCAGTATTTGACACGGAGAATAATTGTTCCTTGGAACATGCAAAGAAAGAGGCATCGGTGGTGTTGGTGTCCTTGTCAAGAAAAAACATGGCCATCAACATTTATTCATTTGAATGCCTAACAAACCAGATAGGATGATTACACTTGAAGAGATGTGGCCCACTGCCAGCAATTTCTATCTTCATTATCTACGCACCAACATCCACATACAAGGAAGATGAAATTGAGAAATTCTACATGGAAATCGAGGAGTTCTATAACAAAAGATCCACCTTCCACAAGATAATAGTCGGTGATTTTAATGCCAAGAGAGGACTGAGAAGATAGGCTGAAGAACTCCACATTGTGACCCATGGCCTAGAATGAAACGAACAGGTTTGAGTTCATCATGTCCACCAAGACCATTCATGGGACCTCACAGTTCCAGAAGGCTGAAGCAAAACATTGGACATGGGAATCTCCTGGTGGACAGTTCCACAATGAAATTGACCACATCATCTTCAATCAACGGTTTTGTCTGAACTATGTCGCTGTCGTCCCAAAATTCCAAACAGGATCAGACCACCGTCTCCTTCATGCAAAATTCTACTTCATGCAATGGGGAGAAAAGGCTGCAAAGTTTAAGAAGAGAACTCCCAGAATGACCACCAACTGGGAACTCTTTAGCACCATTGCAG
The DNA here is from genome assembly GCA_021461705.1 of Cryptotis parvus. Classification (NCBI taxonomy): domain Eukaryota; kingdom Metazoa; phylum Chordata; class Mammalia; order Eulipotyphla; family Soricidae; genus Cryptotis; species Cryptotis parvus. Next base: position 111,297 of record JAJIBD010001317.1, on the reverse strand, counting down.
CAACATGGAAGATACCACCATTGACGACATCGATGAAGAATAAAACTGACTGATTCAGCACCTCCATGATTGTGCGAAGAATGCCGAGAGAGAGAAAGCCACAAAAGGACGCCTCGAGCTCATTCGCCAATGTGGCAAGGCATGATCCTCAGGCGATCTAATGCTAACGTCCAAGCTTACAAAGCAGTGCAGAGAAGCAATAAAGGAGGACCTCAAAGAGAGAAGAGCTGAAATACTGGAAGATGCAGCAGAAGCCGGGAAAAGCATTTGCACCACCCGCCTGTCCTTCGCCAACTATAAGACTAAGATGACAGCCCTCTGACGCCCTGATGGATCTATCACATCTTCCAGAAAGGAAATGAAGATTATCCATGAATTCTACTCAGATCCTTATGATAGCCACGTCTACCTGCCCACATACCAAATTCCACAGGATGGATATGTCGTTCCCAACTTTCTCCCTTCTGAAGTTCGCCATGCCATTTTGTCGTAAGGAAGGGAACAGGCCCAGACAAAATAAGACCCAAAACCTGAAGAATCTGCCTTCGGTACTCATCAAAACACTAGCTAGGCACTTCACACGCTACCTGTCCGAATGCAAGGTGCCCTCCCACTGGAAAACCAGCAGGAGAGTTCTACTGTTCAAGAAGGGAGACATTCATGATATTGGCAACTATCACCCCATCTGCTTGTTGTCCATCATCTACAAACTGTTCACTCGAGTCATCCTGAACAGAATTCGCAGAACACTAGATGAAGGACAACCATGCGAGCAAGCTGGCTTCTGGAAAGGATTCAGCACAATCTACCGTGATCCACACTGTAACCAAGCTCATTGAGGTTTGTAGGGAGTACAAGATGCCACTCTGTCTCAAGTTCATTGATTAAAGAAAGCCTTTGATTCTGTGGAGACTGAAGCAGTCATCGAAGCCCTAGCCAAACAGGGTGTTCAAACCCAATACATCAAAATCATTCGTGAGCTGTATTACGGATTCACCACCAGGATCTCAAAATTCTACAAGGAAGTGATCATTGGTGTCAAAGAGGGGTTCGACAGGTGATACCATTTCACCAAAACTCTTCAGTGCCACCCTCGAGAACATCATGCGACAATTAGAATGGGAAGGAATGGGAGTCAAGATAGATAGTCGGCAACTACACCACCTCTTCTTTGACGATGATATCATTCTAATAACACCAAGAATTAGCCAAGTGGCACAAATGCCGTCTGACTTCGACCGAGAATGTGGAAAGATATGTCTACAGCTGAATCTGAACAAAACTATGTTTATGAAAAATAAACTAGTTCCAGTGGCCCCATTCACTCTCAATGGAACAGACATCTCTGAATGCAGCAGTTATGTGTACCTAGGTCAAGAAGTCAACGTGATGAATGACCTAAATCCTGAGCTGTGCAGGAGGAAGAGAGTGGCATGGAATGCCTTCAAAGGCATCGAAGAAATATCTAAAAAAGACAAAGAAACTTCGGCTCTGGGCACATCTCTTTGACTCCACCATTCTCCCTGCATTAACATATGCCTCAGAGACCTGTGCCCTACGAAAGCAGGATGAGGATGCTATTCGGGTCTCCCAGAGAGGATACGAAAAGAGCTATGCTTGGAATATCATGCCTCACTCAAGTGAGAGAAGGAATCTAGAGCTCCAACCTCCGTCGCTGTTCCAGAATCAAGGATGCTGTCTTGTTTTCCAAGGCATCGAAAATCAGAAAAGCAAATAGCATGTAATGCGATTTGGAGACAACCTCTGGACTAGAGCTGTTACTGACTGGATCCCACATATGTCAAAAGATCATATGGCTCCCCACCTACAAGATGGTCAGACTTCTTTGTCAAGACCCTGAAGGAACGGTTTGAGGCTCTTCATATTCCTGAATCAACCAGATGCAATTGGGCTACATTGGCACGTGATAGGTTCCAATGGAAATGTTACGGGTGCCCGCTCGAGCAAATCGATGATTAACGGGATTCAAGTGATCAAGTGATCAAGTGTATTGAATCTGTGTAGTACTCTGGGCAAGACTGCCATTTTGACAATGTTGGCCACCCTCATCCATGAACAGAACACATGTTTCCATTTCCTAATTTTCTCTTCTATTTCATTTAGAAATCATTTATTATTTTCATTGTATAAAAAGAAAAGTTATACATTAAAGTTGTTTGTGTTATTTGTGATGTGTAGCTGTCTCACTGGTACATAAGTCTTTGTTCTGATTTGCATTTCTCTGCTTTCTCATGTTTTTATTTGTTTGGGGGCTATATCAAATGGTTCTTGGGATATTTCCTAATTTTTATCTCAAGGATCACTCCTGAGGAACTTGAGGAAATTTTTGTAGTGCCAGAGTCAAACCTGGGGTCCAAGGTTGGCCATGTTTAAGGCAAACACATTGCTCACTATAATATTGCTTCAATCCAAGCATAAAAATGGAGTGTCTGTCCTCCATTTTTATGTTTATATATATAAGCGTGGATTTCTATGCATATATTTTATAGGCTGCTACTTTATTATATAAGTCTACTGTTTCTATGAGCTTTTTTGTAGAGTTAGAATTTTTTGAGGTTTACTGCCAGGGATCCCTGGCCAGCAGCCCCCCACCCCCAAGCATGAATGAGGAAGACCTAGATCTTGCCAGAATTCATCCCTGTGGAAAAAGGAGAGTGACAGATTTGGGAGAAACCCTGCCTTGCTGCTGCTGTTGAGAAAGGAAAGAAAGAAAGGAAGGGAGGGAGGAAGAGAGGGAGAGAGGGAGGAAGGAAGGAAGGAAGGAAGGAAGGAAGGAAGGAAGGAAGGAAGGAAGGAAGGAAGGAAGGAAGGAAGGGAGGGAGGGAGGGAGGGAGGAGAAGAAGGGAGGAAGGAAGGGAAGGGAGGAAGGAAGGAAGGAAGGAGGAGGGAGGAGAGAGGGAAGGAACGGAGGAAGGAAGGGAGGAAGGGAGGAAGGAAGGAAGGAAGGAAGGATGGAAGTGAGGAGGGAGGGAGGGAGGGAGGAAGGAAGGGAGGGAGGGAGGGAGGAAGGGAGGAAGGGAGGGAGGGAGGGAGGAAGGGAGGAGGGAAGAAAGGGAGAAGGAAGGGAGGGAGGGAGGGAGGAAGGGAGGAGGGAAGAAAGGAACGAAGGAAGGAAGGGAGGGAGGGAGGGAGGAAGGAAGGAAGGAAGGAAGGAAGGAAGGAAGGAAGGAAGGAAGGAAGGAAGGAAGGAAGGAGGGAAGGAAGGAAGGAAGGAAGGAGGGAAGGAAGGAAGGAAAAGGAAAGGAAGGAAGGAAGGAAGGAAGGAAGGAAGGAAGGAAGGAAGGAAGGAAGGAAGGAAGGAAGGAAGGAAGGAAGGAAGGAAGGAAGGAAGGGAAGGAAGGAAGGAAGGAAGGAAGGAAGGAAGGAAGGAAGGAAGGAAGGAAGGAAGGAAGGAAGGAAGGAAGGAAGGAAGGAAGGAAGGAAGGAAGGAAGGAAGGAAGGAAGGAAGGAAGGAAGGAAGGAAGGAAGACAGAAACAGCAGGGAGTTCTGGATAGTGTTACTCCATTTACTGAACACAGTTTAAGCCTTTTATACAATATTTGGGTGGATGGGTACAAGCACAAATCACCAGGCTTTGCAAGCTCCTGGCTTTGTACAAATAACAATTTCACAACAAATGACAATCAGAAATTTAGCATTTGCAAAGTAACATTTGCAAGGTAATGATCATTGATTTACATATTCCTTTGATCAGAGGTCAGAAGACAAGTCACATTCTGCCTCACCTTAGCTTGGATAGTCACAGATGTTTTGGGTGTAACCATACGGGCTGAGCCCATATCTGGGTCCTGCCCTTAGGGCCTTGTGGCAGGAAATTGCTGGACCCTAAGGCTAGCAGCTTAGAACCCAACAGTTTGATATCATTTCATCTGAAAACTAATAATATTTTGACTTATCCAATCTGGATTCCCTTAATATCTATTTTCTGCCTAAATGGTGTGGAGAGGACTTCCAGCACTATCTTGTTAGGTAGTTATGAGAGTGGACCACATTTTTTTTGTCTGTCCTAGAAGGACAGTGCTCAGTTTTATATCATTGGGTATAATGTCTTCTGTGGGCTTGTAGTCAGTGGCTATAAAAATTTTGAAGAACGTTCTTCAACCCCCATGTTTTGAAAGGTGTTTATCAGGAATGGATGTTGGATATTGTTGAATTTTTTCTTTCTATCTGTAGCTTGACTTAGAGATTTTACTTTTTTATTGATGTGGTATATTATGTTTATTGACTTATGTATATTACACCATCCTTGGATCCTTGGGATGAATCCTACTCTGTTATTATAAATTATCTCTTTGTTATATTCTTTATATTCTATTGGTTAATATTTATTGAGACTCTTTACTTCTATGTTTAGAAGGGATATAGATCTATAGGTTTCCTTTTTATTTATTTTTCTTTCTTTTGCTTTAGATTTTAGGTTATGTTTTCCTCATAAAACTATTTAGAGGATTCCTGTTTATCCAACTAGACACATAATATCTTATGTGAACCTATAATATAGATTTTATTTTATAAAAAACATGCAACTATAATAGAGAGTGATTATATTTTAACCTAGACTGTGAATTCATCTTACTAAAGAGTAGATGTACTGCAAAAGTTCAAGATAAGCAATTTTAGAATTAATTTTATATCCTCAACAGAATTAAATTGAAAAATACAGATTACTTAAAACATCAAGATACTGTCACTTCTACCCTTTACTGTTACACAATTATATGACCCTGTAAATATTTTGCTCCAATAGCATAAAATTACTGCATTTATTTTCTTCAAAGTAACATAAAGATCATGTTTTTATCCAAAAACTATTATTTTTTTAATTTTTTTCTTTTTGGGTCACACCCGGCAATGCTCAGGGTTTACTCCTGGCTCTGCACTCAGGAATTACTCCTGGTAGTGCTTGAGGGACCATATGGGATGCCGGGATGGAACCCGGCCAGCACAAGCCAGCTGCGTGCAAGGCAAATGCCCTACCAACTAGACTAACTCTCCGGCCTCCAAAAAACTATTATTAAAGATGAATTTATAGATTATGGTTACTCACTAATACCTATATAACATACCAGGCTTATTATAATAATCTGTTTGTTCAAGCTTGAAAGTAATATTGTTGCAGGTGTACCCCACGGGTGACTTATGTGAGGCCGGAAGGGGAGAGAGATGCTCGCTTTCTCCCCAGCCACCTCTGCCACCCGGGATCCGCTGGGCAGGCTTAGGACTGATAAAATCTGCTATGAGCCCCTGCACGGTGTGGGCCTGAGCCCCACCAGCCCCACGAGGTGGCCGTCAAGCCACACCTGATGCCCAGCTTGATCTCTAGGCACGGGAGTTGATCCCACTACCCGAGGTTTCTCGGGGAGCCACGGACTCAGGCTGGAGCGTGGAATTGCTCTTTGCAGGAAAGAAAAGTCAGTCCTAGACCTCACCCAGGGCTGCCTTAGCATTCTTTTTCTTCTCGCAGAAAAAGAATTTTCAGGAGTCGACGAGCAGTGAAGTAAAATAGACTTTATTGAGGAGGTTTTTGGAAAGGGAAGGAGGAGGAAAGGTCAAAGATAGAGAGTAACGTGCTCAAGGGAGAATGGGAGAACAAGGGCTACTCCAAAGACGGAGAGCAAGTAAGAAAGAGTACACATCTCAAGAGGGAGATGCGGGCAACACACGTGCTCAGGTACCACATGTGCTCGGCCACAATTGGGCTCAGGCAACATGTGTGTCCATTGCAGCAATGCGCGCGCAGGCAGCATGTGTGCCCAGGCAGCATGTGGCGCTGTCCTTTGGTCAGGACAGCTTTTATAGATTTCTCCCCAAGTTACTACCATAAGGGGCTTCAACCTAGGTTACTAGGGCCATTGCCAAGGGGAGTAGACTTTGGGAGTGGTCTTCTTTGACTGGAATGCTTTGGAGTTTTCTGTGAGCTGGGTCCTGGGCTGGAAGGCTGATCCATCTCCCTCAGGAGATTTAATCAGCTAAAGCCATTCACACATTCCCTCTGGCCTTTCCTTCCCCCAGGGTCTATTGTTCATTGTGGTCTTCTCAAGTCTGGTTCCCTTGTGACAACAGGTGTGACTCTGGATAGTTGAAGGACCAGTTTTCTTTCTTATTCAGGAATTTTTATTGCCTTGTGGCATGGTGTTTCCCCCTTCCCCCTGTCTGCCTGCCTACAACAATATCAAATAATCTAATAAATAACTCCCATTGATTGAATGGTTTATTAATAACAGGTGATTAGTTTTCAAGTTATTTTCCCTGAACTTAGAAACAAATGATCCAAGATGAATTTTAGTCACTCTTTCTGACAGAATAGAACACTGCTTCTAATAGAATAGAAGCTCTACGGAACTACTCTTATATTACTTATTCTGCTTACTGCCTGGAAACTTTCAGATTTTCTAATGGTTTTCTGTCTTTGTCTTTAGGATTTGATACAAGTATTTTGCCAATTTGCAAAGATTCTCTTGGATGGATGTTTAACAGACTTGATACAAACTATGACCTGCTGCTGGACCAGTCAGAGCTTGGAAGCATTTACCTTGATAAGAATGAACACTGTACCAAGGCATTCTTCAATTCTTGTGACACGTACAAAGACAGTTTAATATCTAACAATGAATGGTGCTACTGCTTCCAAAGACAGCAAGGTAAAAGATGAAACACTTAACTGGAATCACTCGTGGACCTGTATGCCAAATTTATCTATTCCTTCATGATTAAAAAGAGTACAGTGTATCCATTTATTCTAGTATATTTTTCTAATTAGTGTATTTAATAAAACAACAAATTAGCAGCATGTTGAACAATGTAACTGTTCTTATGATATAAAGCATGCTAAATAAGATGGAAAATACTAATTAATATCTTTATTAATATACTTCATTATAGTTTTCATTATAAACTACTAAGAAGCGCATAGAGATAGGAAGGCATAGATATTAAAAACAATCATTACAATTATTTTTCTATCAGCTTTGCCCCCAGTATAAAATAATTTTTTATCACTATACTGTGGAGTTCTGTTGTGTGAGCTGATTAAATGAACTGAATGAACCAAACAGTTCACAATAAAGCTATTTTTCACTAATTTGATTTTGAAATCCCTTATTGTTCAAATTTTTCAAGATAACTTAGTGTTGTAAAAAGCACTTCCAAAGAAAATCTTGTTTATCTGGAAGAGGAAGGTCAATACAACAACTTGGAATTCTTTATGCAGATTTCTTTATTGGGAAATGTGTGCTGAAAATGGACTATTCCTGATGTAAAAAGTGATATATAAAATTAAATATGTAGAGATAGGGATGGAGCTATAGCAGAGCAGGTAGGGCATTTGCCTTGCACGCAGCTGACCCGGGTTTGATTCCCGGCATCCCATATGGTCCCTTGAGCGTTGCCAGAAGTAAATTCTGAGTGTAGAGCCAGGCGTAACCCCTGAGCATTGCTGAGTGTGACCCAAAAAGCAAAATAAATAAATAAATAAAAATAAATATGTAGAGAAATATATGTAATGTAATTCATATAATGATAATTTGTGGAAGACTAAAGAAATTGTGTAAGTTTGATGCTAAAATAAATACACTGGAAGTTTGCCAAATGAAATACATCAGTCATTGTCACTGTGTTTCTATCACTCTTGACAGTTAAGAGAATGAACATGGTATTTAAATTATATTAGTGATTTTAATGCCTAATATGTAATATTAGTATATTATATAGCATTATATAGGATATTTTACTATTTAAATTACCTTTTAATATATTAGTAATTAGCATGAAATAATGACCTATAAAATTAATTAGTGGTATGTTATCAGAATTTTTAAAGTAGTATAACTCAAATTCTAAAGATTATAATTTTACTAGTAAAATAATTTAAATCATATTTAAGTAATTTAAATCATATTTAACTCACTATTGGTATTAATGTTTGATACATTATTTAGATATTACTAAACATTCCTTCAGTACTATATGTGAAAATTAATGATCCGTGTACACTTAACAATATAGACCTTGGTGGACTGATAGCATAGCCCATGGGCTAATTTACCTTGCATGGGTCCAACATAGTAACAACTCCATGTAGTTCCCTGGTCCTCCAGGCATGGTCCCTGAACACAGAGTCAAGAGTATGCCTTGAGTGCTGCTGGGTATGGGCTACTTTTTTTTTTTATGAAAATAACAATTCAGATGAAAATGTAAAATAATGCATAATGGTGAATAAAAAGGACAATCTATTACATGGTAGCAATTGTGATTTAACTTTAAAACTCCTTATCTTAAAATTTTTTAACTTTCTTATTGTAATTACTGGAAACATTATTTTGTACACATGAACATTTAAAAACACTACAAATGAATTGTTTTTTTTTTCTGTAGAAATAATTTCATCTTGCATCAGTTGGATTTTGAATAAATATTTGTAGTATTCAAGGACTCAAAGTAAATTTTGCTTTATGTATATTTAATGTGTTAAGCATGTTTTTCCAGTTAAAATATTTACTCATACAAAGCAATTCTCTGTCATATCTTAATACAAGGTAAGACAATTTCACAAATTATACCAAAGCTGGTTAAAGAATTTATATAATTTCTTCAAAGCTTAGTATAGCTTGACTAATTCAGCTATTTTCTATTAAATCTTAGAAAATGTTACAAAAGCAAGATGTAGCTAACTTATTGAATTAATTTATTAATAAATTGCATTAAAAACATTAACCATTATTTTTAAATGATTTTTTGAAAATACTTCACCCAATAGAACATATTTTTCTGTTACTTTAATTGATTAAAAACAACCCAACTTCTTACGTCCACTATATGCAAAAAATATAGGAGATATTGAGCCACATATTGAGAGGAGAGAGCCTATAAGAAGTCATGTTAGCATCAAACTAATCAAACTACAGTTGTATAGTTTCAAAAGATACCAGGACATGTTTTTAATGCTTTACAAAGATATAAAATTATAATTAATCTCAAAGGTAAAATTTTAATAAAGGTAGAAAATACAAAATTTCAATCAAGTGAAACAGTTGTAATTTTCAAAAGAAAAAGTCAAAAATTATTTGAAAAGAAGTAGTAGGTAAAAATACACTTGCTACATAAGGAAAAGGTTTTTAATGTGGAATAGATGTGATCAGTTATTTCGGGGTCAGTAGTTCATCAGTCGCATCTACTGCACTGACTGTATTGGTCTTTTTCCCATTGCATTCTGTCACTGAGGAAAATCATGAAAATGTAGACGTAATCATTTTTAGGAAAGCATCACTTTTTTCCTTAGAGCTTTCTATATAGATCTCTAGAAGCAGACCAACTATCTAATATATGTCTTAGCAAGCCTGGAAAACTGAGGCTCTGTTACACAGAAATTACACTCTCTTTGTTTAACAACAATTCTTGATGGAACATTTTAATGTCTTTGCAGATCCCCCTTGCCAGACGGAGCTAAGCAATATGCAGAAGCGGCAAGGGTAAAGAAGCTCCTAGGTGAGTAATGGATCATTCTTTTGAAGCCTTTATTGCTTACATAAATAACCCCAGGGAAACAGCAACATAAAATCAATATTAATCCAACAAAGATAGACTACACTAAACTTCAGCAGCAGAATTTATGAAGTTTTTGAAGGTCATTAAACTTGCTTTTATTATCCTACCTATTGAAAGATATTAAACCTTTTTTATTACCCTAATATAATGTTCATTTTGAAAGTTATTAAGTAAAAACAAGATTTAAACATTACTAAAGTTACAGCTTCAGCAGAAACTTCAGCTTTAATTCTATAGTTAACAATTCAAAAATTGATGACATCTAACTATAGTTTAGTGAGAAATAGAGAGATGGACACATCCAGAGAACTACAGGGAAATTAGTTTAGCAGATTATTTAGTGTTTTCACTTTCAGTTTTTACTAATTTTTTTTAGGAAGAAAATTCATGTATTAGATATCTAGGTAGATCATCCCAGATTATTAAAAATACTTATATTTATACTCTTTGATTACATATAGAACATTTATTTTAACTGATTATATAATTCTTATAAAAATGCAGTTTGAAATAAAAATTTTTCGAATGATTTTTATTGAAAATCATCAAATGTTTTATTATGTATCAATCAATATATATATAATAAAAGGCATTAATATTACAATAATACTATTGATATAGCATAGAAATTATTTATGTTTTTGTCAGGATTTTTCCTGACAAAACTGTTTTTTAATCTTTCCTCTTTTTAGGATTCAAGGCATAATACCACATACATGATGCCTTTTCTTGTTTTACATATTTTAATGCTCTTGTGCATTGCATAGCATTCTCTATATGACTATATTAAAAGTAGATGTTTGTGATGTTTGGTATAATTTTTTTATCTTAATATATGAAGTTATTAATCAGGTTTTAAGTAAAAATTTTAGATTGAAATGAGTTTAGTGATGGATGTGGTGTTTTTATAATTTTCTTAACTTTGTTTCAAGATGCATGCTATGCTGACTCTCACAAATGGAAAGAATATACTGATAGATACATTAGCTTTCTTTTTTAATCAAATTTTAGCCATGTTCAATAGGAAAGATCATTAAAATTCAACTGAAAGATTTTAGACATTAAGTTCTCTTAGTGATGAAAACAATACTGAACTGAGGTTTTGATTATATCAAGTTACAAAACTGAAAACACATTTGATTCCTATATGGGAGAGTTCACCTTTGTATTTTTTTAGATAAGTGAGAGGCATAGTTAAAGAATACTTGGTGCCTTCAATATTTTTTCTTTTGGAGTACAGTATAATCATGTATATGGAATTTACCTATTGTCATAGAGGAGGGTTAGTCTGTTCTATTGCACATCAGACTTGGTTGAAATCTAAATGTTCAGTATTCAGAATACTGAATAGTGTTCACTTTCACTTAACAAGTGAATTAATGTAGAGCAGAAGTTAATTAAATCTTAAAGTCACTTTATGTCATAACATTTTCATATCAAATATGTCCAATATTTTAATTCTTTTAGGAGATAAAGATAAGAAAAGTTGAAATTTTCATGTTTTTTTTTTCCTGAGGTTAAATCTGCAGGTATTCTAAAATTTTCCTTTTTAGTGATATTTTCCCTACTTCACAAAAAGAGTAGTATCACTGTATCACTGTCTTCCCGTTTATCATCGATGTGCTGGAGCAGGCACCAGTAACATCTCCATATGACCTGTCTCATGCAAGTAAAGCCCAAGGGCACCTGCTTGCTCCAGGAACATAAAGAGCCTCAAAACATTCCATCAGGTCATGGGAATGAGGTCTACAATTTTTATTGGTATCTGGCATATCAAATATGACACGGGCAGCTTGCCAGGCTCTGCCGTGCGGGTAGCATACTCTTGTAATCATCTCAAAATCCAGCATTTATTCATGAACCATGCAGCAGCTTGCAGCCGCATGAGCCAGGCTGTGATAGGCTGGTCTGCTGGGTGGAGTTCTGATGAGGGGGAAGTCCGGATGTGGAAAATGGAGGTCCTCATGGAGTGGAGGGTCGTCTGGCTTGTTGTGAGGCTCTGCTGGGGTGGCGGGCCAGGGCTAGAACCTGCCACAACTCCCGGGCACCTCATGAGCGGCTGGGCACAGTGAGAGCTAGTAGCAGCTCTGCCCCATGTCTGTCTCAGGATCAGCATACCTCTGCCGGATTAAAAAAGACTGCAGCAGGGTGGATCTCAATGTGCCAAGCTGTGATAGGCTGCTCTGCTAGGTGGAGTTCTGACGAGGAGGAAGTTCGAATGTGGAAAATGGAGGTCCTCATAGAGTGGAGGGTCTTCTGGCTTGTTGTGAGGCTCTGCTGGGGTGGTGGGCAGGGCTAGAACCTGCCACCCTTCCCAGGCACCTCATGAGCGGCTGGGCACAGTGAGAGCCAGTAGCGCTCTGCCACATGTCTCTGGATCAGAAAGAGTACAACTTGCAATAATTCAGTGTATTGTAAGTTTTAACAAAATGCTTATATAGAAGACCTTTGAAACATTTTAAATATTTAAGATTATTGTCTCATGTAGTTGCAAAACTATGAGCTCTACATATTTTTATATTTAATGTTTTTCTACTTTAACAAACTTACTTTGTGTGTTTGTCATTGGGAAGAATAAAGCATGCTTTGTTTAAGATTTTTTATGATTTCAACAAGTTACATGTAACAGTGGCAGAGAGTCTTTTGAATAACTTGTATTAATTTGTAAATCATTAAACATTTATCTTCAGCAATTGCTTAGTGCCATGTTAGACATAATAGATCTGAAAGTAAATATCTATCTTCCATGAGACTGAAAGTTTGAGTAGTTAATAAAGCAATCAAAACTGGAGAAATTTACTATTCTCCAACATAAATGCATAAATGGGTTCATAGCATAGCAGTGAAAGCACACAGTGTCAAGCACATGCATTCACAAATCACACACAATGGAAAAAGGTTATTAAAAATTCTTCACCTTAGAGGAACTTCATGTTGAAGGTCACATTTAAATCAATTTCTACCATGAAGAAGTGCTTCTGGTGAGTTAAGAAATGTACAAAAAGGTGAAGGTTTAGGGATGGGGTAAATACCTTGATGTGGAAAGATTGTAGGCTATATGAATGAATAAGTGGGACACAAGTGTGGCGATAAATTTAGTATAAGCTACCGAGTGATCAGGATGACAGCACTCATGATCAGATCCTAATTTTATATGGTGCCCCTGTCATCACGAGGCGCCCAGGAGAGATGTTGGGTTCTAGCCCTGGCCCGCCACACCAGCAGAGCCTTGCAAGAAGCAAGAGGAACCCCCACATTATGAGGGCCGCCATTTTCCACATCTACACTCCACTATTGTCAGAGCTCCACCCAGCAGAATTGCTCATCACAGCCCAGCTCACACATCTGCTTTGTGGCTACTTATACATTAATAAATGCACGAGGTATAGGCGACTACAAGAGTATCCCACCAGCACGGCAGAGCCTGGCAAGCTACTCATGTCATATTTGATATGCCAAATACCAGTAACAACTATAGACCTCATTTCCATGACCTGATGGGATGGCTTGAGGCTCTTTATGTTCCTGGAGCAAGCAGATGCCCTTGGGCCACACCAGCATGTGACAGAACATATGGAGATTTTACTGGTACCCACTCAAGCAAATCGATGATCAATGGGAAGACAAGTGATATAAGTGAAGTCTCTGTCATCAGCACCGTTCTCTGGGTGAGAAAGAGAAATATTGGTCTAACAAATGAAGTGTAAGAAGTTCTTAATGACAACGGCCAGCTCTGTTATTTCTCTTGCTGAGTGGACTTTTTTCCTATGTGCATCACTGGGAACTGGACTCAGCATTCCATTTGTATGTCCTGAGTGCCTCAGTGCATGATTGGTGCCCAATGAAAAGAAGCAATAATCCATGATGTTTGTGTGTTTCATCTCACAGGACAGTACATCCCCCTCTGTGATGAAGATGGTTATTACAAGCCAACACAGTGCCACGCCAGTGTGGGACAATGCTGGTGTGTTGACAGATATGGAAATGAAGTCATGGGATCCAGAACAAATGGTGTGGCCACTTGCGGTAAGGAAGGCCTTTCACTCAGTAATTTCTCTAGCACAGAGTTGGTTATGTAAGAATCTTATTCATTTGTTTGAGCATTAAGTGAGGAAGCACAATGCACAAAAATTTTAGGCTGCTCTATGGACTGAAAAATGTATACTATCATAATAAAATCTTCTATAATTAATTAACAAAATGATATCATTTGGTTATTTTAGGAGCGAATAAATAGAAGAAGAATTCCCTCTCCCTCATAATACATAGAAAGAATGTTTGCCTTAATGTAAGAAAAATCTTTGCCATCATTCAGTGCCAATTTGCTAACAGTTGTGTGTTCTCTTTCTGTATGGTTCCCTTTTAGCCATATACCTTAGAGGAGTTATCAAAAGATATCTGCATCCTTGTTATAGAGTTTTTAATAAAGCATGTTACAAATTTTTTCCACACATGCATACTTGCACACGCAGAGTAACATGCACCCTTAAAAATAGATATACTAGAAATGAATAGATGTGCCTCAGGAAAGTCATCAAAATGAAAATAAAGAACTTAGTCACTCCTGTCACTGTCACTGTCTTCCTGTTTGTCATCGAATTGCTCCAGCGGGCCCCAGTAACATCTCCATATGACCTGTCTCATGCAAGTAGAGCCCAAGGGCATCTGCTTGCTCCAGGAACATAAAGAGCCTCAAACCATTCCATCAGGTCATGGGAATGAGGTCTATGATTGTTACTGGTATTTGGCATATCAGATACAACATGGGTAGCTTGCCAGGCTCTGCTGTGCGGGTAATCTCACAGTGGTATCATAATTTTTTTTTAAAAAACCCACTACAGCTTTCCCGGGCCAGAAAGAATTCAAAGCCCTGGATCACTGCATGTGAAGGGGTTCCACCCCCCGACCTCCTGTGGCTCTCGGAGTACCTCTGGTGACCCTGTGAAGGGGTTCCACCCCCGACCTCCTGTGGCTCTCGGAGTACCTCTGGTGACCCTGTGAAGGGGTTCCCCCCCCACCTCCTGTGGCTCTCGGAGTACCTCTGGTGACCCTGTGAAGGGGTTCCCCCCCCACCTTCTGTGGCTCTCAGAGTACCTCTGGAGACCCCTGAACACTGCTGGAAGTGCCCCAGGGTCTCCTGAGCACCATGGGTGCCTTTAAGTCCCCCAACAAATGGCCTTCACTGTTCCTGGGCTCAATCCCAGGCTTCATTCTCGCTCTGTTTCCAGAGTCCAGCCACTTGACTTGACTACAGGGCGCTGCACGTGGGGCCTTGTCGGAGATGCCGCTGGGGTCCCCAACAGTATCAGGACAGAAGTTCTCTTCTACCTCCCAGGCCGCCGGGAATGGATGAAAACTCACGAGTCCGGCACAGTTCCAAAAAAGGCTTTCTTTTTTTTTTTTTTTTTTTTTGGGGGGGTCACACCCAGCAATGCTCAGGGGTTACTCCTGGCTCTGCACTCAGGAATTACTCCTGGCGGTGCTCGGAGGAACATATGGGGTGCCGGGGATTGAACCCGGGCTGGCATGGGCCGGCCGTGCAAGGCAAATGCCCTACCTGCTGGAATATCACTCTGGCCCCCAAAAAAGGCTTTTAATAGTACAAAAGCTCTTCCACAGCAATCCAATATAATGAAAGAACTCTAGCTCTGGTCAGAACTTAGACCATACAAGAGAGCCCAAGTCTCCCACCAAAGAGAGAGAATCTCACCCGAGAGGAGTCCTACCCAAAAGAAGGGGAAGAAAAGGGTTTCCATAGTGTAGTGGTTATCACGTTCGCCTAGTCACTCCTAATCTAGAAAAATATTTTTCTCCTTTATGTAATTTTCAGATTAATAGACTGTTGAGAAATAAATGTTAAATAATAAAAATAAGCATATTCTAATAATGAAGTTGAAAAACAAACACATGCTGAGATATACATGCATTGCCTGCATATAAATGAATATTTTAAATACTAAAAATTCTGTCATTCCTGTTTATTTGTATTTCTGTTGAAACAATTTTCCCAAAATAAATTTGTTTATTTTTTCTTTTTCTTTTCTTTTCTTTTCTTTTCTTTTTTTTTTTTTTTGCGTTGCTCAGGGGCTATTCCTTCCTGTGCACTCAGGAACTACTCCTGGCAGTGCTCAGGGTACCATATGGGATGCTGGAGATAGAACCCATGTCAGCAGCATGCAAGGCAAATGCCCTACCCTCTATGCTATTGCTCTGGCCCCCAAATGAACTTTTTGTCTTAAACTAAGTAGTGCATATCTTACAGTTCTAAAATGTCAGAAGTTTCTCATCTTGAATTAAACAGAATGGTGTTGGGCAGAGCTGTAAGTCTTCTGGAGATTGCAAGAAGTGTTTTCTTCCCTTATCCAACCACTATACACTGTTCACTTTCCTTTTTAGCACAAGGAATCCACTGATTTTTAGCTCATGGACCACCTACGTTCAACCTCAAAGTTAGCCACTCTGAAGGTCTTCTTTAGAACTTATTGCTAAGTCTATCAAGAAAAAGAATTTTTTGGTCTTAAAGTCCCAGCTAATCAGTGAGGTTTACTCAAGTAACCCAGAACATTCTCTCCATCTCAAGTTCTTTAATTTAATTGTATCAGCCAAATCCCATTTTCCATGTAGGCTCATGTACTCACAGGCTTTAGATATTAGGAAATAAAAAATATTTGAAAAATAGTTATTTCACCTAACACAGCCTTGTCTTCCCGCTATTCATCTATTTGCTCGAGCAGGCACCAGTAACATCTCCATACATCTTGTCATGTGCTAGCGTAGCCCAAAGGTATCCACTCGCTCCAGGATCACGGAGCGCCTCAAAACATTCCTTCAGACCTAGTATTGTAGGAGGGAAAAATTATAAAATTAAATGTGCGGACATCTAAAAAACTTGTGCTAAGGTCAATATTAAGGATCTATGTCAATGACTTCTCATTTGATTTCATGAATCATATGATCACTAAACTTGTATCACCTGTCTTCCCATTGTTCATCGATTTGCTCTAGTGGGCACCAGTGACATCCATACTTCCTGTCACAAGCAAGTGTGGCCCAAGGGCATCTGCTTGCTCTAGGAACAGGAAGAAGCTCAAACTATTCCTTCGGGTCATAGGAATGAGATCCATACTGGTTTTTGGCATGTTAAGTAAAACACGGGTAGCTTGCCAGGCTCTGCTGAGTAGGTGGTATACTCTCAGCACAAGGTATACAGTGAGTGGTATACTCTCAGTACAGTTCTCTCATCTCGAGCACTTATGATGAAACTCAAAAGGGAAAGATCAGGCTTTCTCTTGGTTGGAGCTCTGAGTTGCTGTGGAGTCTGGATGTTGAGAATGATTGAACTCATGATGTGGGGGTTGGCTTCTTGCTAGGCTTACTGGGATGACGGGTTTCGGCTAGAACCTGCCTAGAACTGTATACAGTTTATAAATGTGAAAGATCTGGGAGGACCTGATCTAAGACTGTCACACGGCCATGTGCAGACGTATCTGTGGGTCTGGTGTGTCTCTCTTCCGGGTAGCTGACATGGAGGTGGAGGAATGGGCAGAGGAGCCCAAATCCCTGCTCCAAGTCTGGCCAGCGTGGCCCCTCCCCGCACTTGTAAGCAAACCTTTGAGCAATGTTGGACTCGAGTCAGAGGCTGGCCAAGCTCCTTACCACTCTCCTGAGGGCAGCTCCATGGGTTGCTTCCACTTGGGGCCAAGAGGCACAGCTGTTGGTCTGGAGCGGTTGGGTCTGGATCTCTTCTGGGGTTGCCGACAGAGCTTTGTCATCGGAAATTGTATGATAGAAATATTATTTGTGTTGACTAATTTTAGAAAAAAAAAGAAAAAATTAAATGATATCAGTTTACTCAATTCTTATCAATCCCTCAGGGATTATTAATGATTCCTTTAAATAAAATTAATATCTATTTCCTTTCTCAGCTATTGAATTTGAAATCTCTGGAGATTTTGCAAGTGGAGACTTTCATGAATGGACTGATGATGAAGATGATGAAGATGATATTATGAATGATGAAGATGAAATAGAGGATGATGATGAAGATGAAGGGGATGATGATGATGATGGTGATGACCACGATGGATACATTTGATTATTGATAGCTGAGATAAATAAATTCTACTTTCTATTATTTGCAAAGTGATAACTTATTGATAATTATCTTCTTGCCCCAAACACAATAGTTCTAAAACTCGCATATATTTTGTATAATTATTTCAAATACTGCAACTAAAGTAAGAGAACTCTTTAAATAAAATACATATACTTTGAGTTTTATATGCCTTAGAATAAAAGAACAAACATGTGGAGCCTAGCCAGCCAGAATGGAGTTATGAAGAACCACATCAATAGACATTTTTTAGTACAAACTGCATAAATTTCCCACAGAGGAAAAAAAACAGTGCTTGAGGTCATTTGTATCATGTTATTGAGAGTGATTCCATGTTAAGTTTGCATCAACCTCTGAGAGACTTGGCCCCAAGGACTTCATAAAAAATATGCATGATTTTAATTACAATTCCACACTAGCAAAATCTTGCAAAACCTATGGTGAGTTCATGGAGTGTGAGGCGATACCACAGGGTAAGGAAAACAAATGACAATTATAAAGTCCTCCATCGTGTTTACATCAATAATGATGTTTTTAGTTATGAAATCATCCTGAATATTATAGGGGATTTAAAAAATGGTAAGTGTGTAAGACCATGGTCTCTGAAAGTTGAAAAGTTAGTTGATCGTTCTAATTTTTATTTTCAATTGGATGGCAATCCCATGTACAATTCTTTTCTATTCTTAATTGCACGTTTTCTTTACTTTTGTAGGTTGCTTTTTTTCCCTCTTTCTGACCAGCAATTTAGGGCACAGAGATTAAAGTAGGGAAAAAAAAGCAAAAGAGTCATTATAATATTTTCACAAAAAATTTGTCCTTTGTCCCCATGTTAAATATATAAATATTAATCTTATTTTATATAACAATTTTGCATTTAATCTTAGAATTCTGCCATTTTCATTTTTTAGTGTCAAAGCTTAGAGAACGTATTGTTATGGTGCCTTGCAAAATAGAAATAGAAAGGTTTAGCATGCATACCAATATAGGATATTAGGCAATATATAAGCACACCTGATTAACAGATTAATGCCAATAAGGGTACTGCTGCTGGAATGAAGAAAACGGAATATGTTTATATCTCTTCTT
Organism: Cryptotis parvus; assembly: GCA_021461705.1. Taxonomy (NCBI): domain Eukaryota; kingdom Metazoa; phylum Chordata; class Mammalia; order Eulipotyphla; family Soricidae; genus Cryptotis; species Cryptotis parvus. The sequence continues at coordinate 92,533 of JAJIBD010001317.1, read as the reverse complement.
TTCTATCGTTACATAATTGCCATGTGGACTTGTTTATGATTATTGTGTAGAGTAGCATTTAAATTTTAACTGTAACAAAAATTACTTTAATTGCTATATTTGAGTTAGCATGTTATTTGGGTAAACTTTTTTGGCAAACCATCACTTTTAAGTATTATCAGACCTCTTGTTTTGTGCCCATAATCTAAATGGAAAAACCTGTTAAATGTTACACTTTGGCGTCTTAAAAGTAAATTAACTGGTTTCCCAATATTTGGTTCATTAAAAAACTGGTAGATTCTTTCCATTTGATTTATATTCACTAAAAGATAAACTTTATTGTTGACTTTATGTAATACTTAAAGTATAATGCATTTTCTTTTTACTGTTTATGTATAGTTTACAAAATAAAGAATCTTGTAACCAAATCAAACTGAATCTTAATAATTTTCTGAGTACACAGTGTGTTCTGAACCAATATTTGTGATCTTTGGGGCTGGTGCAATAGCACAGGAAGTAGGGCATTTGCCTTGCATGAAGCTGATCCAGGTTCTATACCCAGCATCCCATATGGTGCCTCGAGCGTCACCAAGAATATTCCTGAGTGAAGAGCCAGAAGTAACCCCCTGCCAGCTCTGACCCAAAAAAAATTGTGACTTGCGGCCACGCGATTCATCTATAAATGCTATATTTAGAGGTGACTACAAGGGTATGCCACCTGCATGGCAAGCCTGGCAAGCTGCCCTGTTTTATTTGATATGCCAAATACCAGCAACGATTATATTAGTTCATTCCCATGACCTAATATAATTGTTTTAGGCTCTTTATGTTCCTGAGTGAATAGATGCCCTTGGACTCTACTAGCATGAGACAGGACATATGGAGATATTACTGGTGCCGCGCTCTAGCAAATAGATGATCAACGGGAGGATAGTGATAGTGATAGATCTTTAAGGTGAATGTGCAACAAAGTTAGAACATTTTGAGTGTTTTAAATTTTAATATCATAATTATTTACTATTTTTATGTTTTATTTGTCACTTGTCACTTGTCTTCTCGTTGTTAATCGATTTGTTTGAGTGAGTGCCATTAACATCTCCATTCGTTGGGAATGAGGTCCTTTATTGTTTACTGTTTTGGCATATTGATTACACCACGGGTAGCTTGCCAGGCTCTGCTGTGGCTCAGTGTCCATCCCAGGGGTCCCAGTCTTTTCTGTGTCAGACCATCAACTATCCAGGGCCCGTGGGGCAGAGTTCTGGGTGTAGACAAGCCTGTCTCCTGTCTGCCACCTGCCAATGCAGCCAGGCACTGTAGCCACACCTGCAATACCTTGAGGGGCAGGATGTTTTATTTGGTGTATTATAAATATGATTTTTCTTTTTGAGGATGATATTTTATAAGCCATGTGTGGAATCATAGTCACATATTTAGCTAAATTTCTATTTCTCTATAGTAATATGCTAACATTATTTAATAAATATACAAGAAACTCAGTATGATTGGAGCTGAATTAAGCATAAAAAAGATGAAGAAAGCAATGAAAAATTGTAATTAGAAGAGATAGATAGTAAACTTGAAGTTAAAATAAAATATGGTGTTCTTGAAATTACTTTTTTTAAAAAATATCCCTTCAGGTACTATAAAAAAACAATTACATAGAATATGCAAAGTAAAAAGATTTATGATATTAAGTTAATATTAAATATTTAACATGTATTTATGTACAACATATTTCTATGTGTATGTATATTTGTAATTGTGATATATCACTTGTATCACTTGTCTTCCTATTGTTCATCGATTTGCTGAAGTGGACACCAGTAACATATCCATATGTCCTGTCACGTGCTAGTGTAGCCCAAGGGCATCTGCTCACTTCAGGAACATGAAGAACCTCAGACCATTACTTAAGGTTATGGGAATGAGGTCTACAATTATTACTGTTTTTGGCACATCAAGTATGGCACGGGTAGCTTGCCAGTGCGGGTGCTATACTGTCAGTAGGAGGCTCTCATCTCGTGCATTTACTGATGAACCACAAAGGGGAAAGATCGGCTTTACTCTTGGGTAGAACTCTGACAGATTAAGTTCTCTGTTGTTTCCATATTTAATTTAGCAATTTTTGTTTGTTTTTGAGCCACAACTAGCAATGTTGAGGTAGTACTCCTGGATCTTTGTTGAGAAATCTGTCCTGGCAGTGCACAGGGGACCATCAAGCCTGTGGTCTAGAAAGAGCATGAAGACAATAGCAAATGGATGTTTCTAACATAGTTTCTTGAAATTTACACTATTTTCTCTTCTCTACTGTCCTCCCCGCAAAGCTGGTCAATTGTTTTTCCAGTTTTTTTGTTTTCTTCAAAATCAGGACATGTCTTTATATGAAGTCCCTCCATCGGCATGGTAATGTTATTTTGCAGAGTATCATTTCTTGGGATAGAGTCTTGAACAGTCATTGAACAGTCCCTGCCCTCATTAGGATTACAAGCTGTGGCAGGTATTTTTTTTCTCCAATGGCTGACTTGTATTGTAAGTTGTCAATCCTTTCAGTAAAATTTTCCTCAGTCTTGTTATTGGATAGCTCCTCTGGGTTCATAAAGGTAGTAGGATATAGTATACTACTATATTAATTTGCAGTATATAGTATACATCAATAATTATAATTATGTACTCAATCTTATTGTTTTGGAGAAAAAAGTAAATAATTATTAATATTAAATTAATATTGATTAGATATAAAAAGCAAGAAAATAAAATATAATTAAAAAATTTAGCGTAGTATTTTAATTATTCAGTCGGCATATTAGTTCAGTACTATTTATCAAAAAAGAAAAGGTGATTCATACTACAGGCATCTAAGGATAATAATTCTAATAATCCTACAGATTATTATCCCACCAGCAAGGCAAGCCTGCAAGCTGCTCATGTTGTATTTGATATGCCAAATACCAGTAACATTTATATTAGGTCATTCCCATGACCTAATATAATGGTTTGAGGCTCTTTATGTTCCTGGAGCAAGCGGTTGCCTTTGGGTTCTACTAGCATGAGACAGAACATATGGAGATATTACTGGTGCCTGCTCTAGCAAATAGATGATGAACGGGAAGATAGTGATAGTGATAGTGAGAGCTCTGATGAGATGTTGAAAATGGCGGCACTCATGGTGTTTGGGTTTCTCTGGTTTCTTGCAAGACTCTATTCGGATGATAGGCCAGGGCTAGAACTCTCCCTTCCCTCCCGTGCTGCCTCATTATCAGCTGAGCACTGGGAGAGCCGTAGCAGCTCTGCCCATGTGTCTGAGTCCATATATTGCGATACATAGCAGATCTCCTTATCATTAGGGTCATTTTAAGATATTGGTTCAATGACTGCTCTGAAATATAAATATTAAACACCTGTATAACCCAGACATTAATCTTATCATTCGGATATGTTGGTGGCGAAATAGTTATGAAGTTAATATCCTAAAGTGGTATATAAGCAATTAATTTAGCCTAGCAAATAACATGATGTAATTGTATTCACCAATGGGGTGGGGGAAATCAGTTAAATTGTGGTTTTAGTTTCAGTAAAACAATAATTTTTTGAACTCTCAAAAAAGAGACCCTGTTAAAAATCAAACATTTAAAGTACTATTTTTATTAAAGAGAACTAAAGTACTATAACATTTTATTCTGTTTTAATTGATTTCTGATGAGTAGATCTAAAAATATACTCCAGGGCATAATTTAAATTTGTTTTTCTAATGTTATTATAGGGAACAAGCATAGTTTCAAGTTAAAAACTATAGCACATTCTGAATAAACAATAAAATAAAATTTATACTTGTTAGTAAAAAAGAATTGGAAATATTCAAAATTTAAATATAACTATGATATCAAAATCTTAGGTGGAAATATATTAATAAATGTTGTTTTTACTAGTATATATATATTATATAATGCTACTGAGGAAACAAAATCATCCAAGCACAAACATAAAACATTTTTATACTAATCAATAGGGCATGTGGCCTAAGGCAAATCATTTATTTATTAAATTATTTATAAAAAATAAAATCAGTTAAGCTTAAGTATTTAAATCCTCAGAATTTATTAATTAGATAACAAAACACAAACTGAGCAATTTGTAGAAATATTTATGTTTTTATTTCACAGGAAGTAAAGATGATATAGATTGCAATTTATAGAATTGTTGATTCATATAGCCTGTTCTTAAATTTATTTAGGGTAGAATTAGAGGATATCATAAATATTTACTTTTAAAAAAAGCCTGGTAGTAGCATGTTTGAATAAATGAATAATAGTAGTATGCAAAAGGGAATTCAGGTGTATTTGATCTGTTGCTGGGTGATGCCCCAACTATTTCCCTGGATATTTGCATTTGGGATTCCTTTCCTCCTATATAAGCCATTTGCATATCTTTAGGCCAGAAATTTATGCCAGAGACATCTTTTTCTTGTGTAGAAACTTAAGGAGTATGTGCCAGGTACAGGTGAGTTAGTTGACCCTGAGTAAATAGCTCCTGGCATTCCATTATATTTTCTGCTATTAGCCCCAGTACAATCTAGATTTGGCATATTTCCTTTGATCCAAGGTCTCTACATGGGACTGGATAGTACCAGGAAGAGTCCATCCACCCTGGTAAAATATGGGACCATCCTTAGGCACTTATCTCTACAAAAGATAGAAGGAAAGGTCACACTTGTATGCTTCACCCAAAGACAAGACTGTGGGGCCTCAGAGTAAAAAGGCTTTTGATAAAGAGCAAGAATATTTAAGGAGTTGCCCTGCAGCAGAGCAGATCCAAGAACCTTATGGAGATGGAGCTATTAGTCCAGCAATGGGGACATAGTGAGAATTATATGACATGATTCCACCCATGAAAATACACCCTGTAGATACCCAGGATGTAATTCTTTACGCCAGCACCCTCTCTATTATGCTTGTATAAGGAACTGGTCTAGGAGGAAGGTACAAGGCCTCACATTAGCATCTTTTAAGTGTGAGTCAGAGGTGTGGCTCCCCTGGGATTTGTACCTAACAGCTGGTTTTGAACTTTGGTTACACCTGCCCTGGGCCCCTAGAAAAGTCAGAGGCTTTTTGGAAGGCTAGCACAAAAAAGCAGCTTTGTCAAAAGGCACACTGGTGTGTATGGGTGACTTCTTGATGAGAGAGAGTGCATGGTCAGGGGTGTCTGGTTGCAGCTCTGGGTCTGTAGGAACCTGTTGTCCAGTGAGATGGGGCAGAGCACAATTAACTGTTGGTGTAGAGTGCCTCAGACCGCTCAGTCGGTGTGAGTTCTAAGTCTCGGGGATACCAGCTGAGAAATCAGGAGAACAGGAACGTCGGCGCAATAGACAGACAGGCACAGACACAAGGGAGGTCAAAATGCTGCTGCTGCCGTTTACTGAAGGCAAAACTTTTCTTTTTATGTTCAACAAATGCACAGACGCAAGATTACACCAGTTATTTTTTAGCAAAGGAGACATTTTCAACAACAAAAAGGAGTTTATCTTGTCTACCACATATGACCACCTCTTGCCTGCTTGCCTGCACCTGTTTTTCAGACATGTTTTTCTGACGTCTTTTTGTTTTTACATACTTTCATATTTTCCTTAAGTAAGATACATATTTTTTAATTCTGATATTCATAGAATTACTTACTAGCTCTATGCACATATTATAGATTAAGTTAACCTACTCCTAAATAGAAACTTCTATGCAGAGTTTATTATTGTAAGATGAAGATTTTGTACTAGAAAGTGTTAACTTTAACAAGCCCAATTATTTTTCACACAGGAGGTTTAGGGAGGCTAATCACTGCATTCCCGTCAACAGGGGGTAGCCAGTCGCCTCGACCCATAGGTCAAGAATTCTCCCTTCCCGCTAATGATGGGAAGCAAAGGCCTGAAGGCCACGAGCCTTTCCTTATCAAGGACCTGAGACCAGCTCAGGCCTTGGCAGCCAGACACTGCGCGGGCTGGCATTTTTTTACTATCTTTATTTTATGCTATAATTGTGTATAATGAAAACTACGGTTGCCGGAGGTTTTTCTCTTTGTTCAGTTTCTTCATTACTCAGAGTCTAAGTTTCAGCATAAACAAGCACTCTAATTGCACACCAAGCATTCTTAGAAACATTCAAAGAAATTCTAGGGGGCTTTGTTGGCGACAGTCCCTTTTTAGGGGAAGCGCCGTCTGGTAACTGTCCCTTTTTAGGGGGAAGCACCGTCTGGTAACTGTCCCTTTTTAGGGGAAGTACGAAGCCATCCCCTGGCCCAGTGAGCACTTTCATGCTACGCAAGCCGTTGCACGGGGGAGCCGTGGCAGTAGAGGAAGTTGGTAGAAGTAGAAAACCTTTGGGTTATTTCACTGAACTTGTGAATTTTGTTCAGCAGTCATGAGCTCCCCCCCACCGAGCGTGACCAGGGACTAGAGATAGCCCAATAGTGTTGGTGTGTCACACAGTCCCAACATTTGTATGCATAGACATACATAGTCTGTAACATTTTTGCTTTGACATTTATCACACAACTACTTCAATTCACATTTATTTCTATTTTCTTCTTCATATTGAATGAAATGTAATGGATTATATTTCTCAAATGTATTGAGAAACTACAAAATTCAGAGCACGTGCTACAAATAGGTAAATGTCTTATGATATCCCTTCACATATATTTCTATTTTCTTCTTCATATTAGGTGAAATTTAATGGATTATATTTCTCAAATGTATTGAGACTCACAGACATGGGGCAGAGCTGCTACTGGCTCTCCCTGTGCCCAGCCGCTCACAAGGCTCCCAGGAGGGATAGCAGGTACTAGCCTGGGCCCGCCACCCCAGCAGAGCCTTGCAACAAGCCAGATGACCCCTCACTCCATGAAGGCCTCCATTTTCCACATCTGGACTTCCCTCTCGACTACAAAGAGTATACTACCTACGGCAGAGCCTGGCAAGCTACTCGTGGTCGTATTTGATATGCCAAATACCAGTAACAATTATAGACCTCATTCCATGACCTGATGGAATGGTTTGTGGCTTTTTATATTCCTGGAGCAAGCAGGTGCCCTTGGGCTCTACTAGCATGAGACAGGACATATGGAGATGTTACCAGTGCCCGCTCGAGCAAATCGATGATGAATGGGAAGACAGTGACAGTGACAGTGATTGAGAAACTACAAAATTCAGAGTACCTTGCTACAAATATGTAAATGTCTTATGATATTCCTTATAGTTTATCCTTTTTAACAGAATTTTAAAGTTAATAACTCATATAGTGATTGACGTAATAAAATAAGAATTTTATTCATTCTGGTATATATTTTAATATGAAGATGTCAAGGTTTTACTTCTACAATTCAAAAATATTTCATGAAGTAAGGCTTTACTTCATGAAACTTATATAAATGTTTGACCAATAAACCCTTTAGAGAGAATACATTAAGTATTAGGTAGGCATATACATGTGACATCCCTACCAGAATAAGACAATTGTATATTTATTATTATATTTCCACTGTTTAGTGACTTTTTGTAATACATTTTAAGTATGTAAAGAAATATAATAATTTTAATATTTAAAATACCTCAGTAAAAAGCCTACTATGTAAAGTTAATGCAAATTATTGTGAAACATGATTTGAGTGACAAAATAAAAAAATTACGTGTTAAAAAGATTTAAAAAAATGTTTTTTTCATCATGTTATAAACCCCATATTCTTCACTCCCTCAAAGATCACTGGACAATTTGTTTTTAATGTGTTTTTCAGTGATAAAACACCCCATTAATTTTGTAACACATAAAATCATATAGATTCCTGGATTTAAAATTATTTGTTTCACCTTTCTGATCAACCAAATGATGCTTAGTATACTGACCTGGTGGACTAATGTGAATGTTGACGTTCATAAAACAGAAGCTTGGGAGTCTTGTAGCAGTTACTATTAAACATTATTTTTTTCTGCTAAGTCTAAAATAGTTTAGTGTCATTTAATTGTAAGTTACAAGATATGCTGGCCAAAGTAGATTTTATTTTTAGTGATTTATCAACATTCATCCATAAAATTATCTACTTTATAATACATTTCTATATTAATAGGGCTATTAAAAGTAACTTTCTGCAATAGGTATTTGGTGAATAATAATGAATGTTGGAAAGGGTAAATACAAAGTTTTTTTTTTCAGCCTAATTTTTTAATTAATCACGTGATCACTTGACATCCTATTATTCATCGATTTGCTCTAGCAGGCAAAAGCAACACTTCCATTTGACCCTATTATGTGCCAGTGTAGCCCAATGGCATCTGGTTGCTTCAGGAATACTAAGAGCCTCAAACCATTCGTTCAAGGTCTTGACGAAGAAGTCTGACCATCTTGTAAGTGGGCGGCCACGTGATCTTTTGACATCCTATGGGATGCAGTCGGTAATGGCTCTAGTCCAGCGGTCATCTCCAAATCGCATTACATGTCCAGCCCATCTGTTTTTCGATGCCTTGGCAAACGAGACAGCATCCCTGACTCTGGAACAACAACAGAGGTCAGAGCTCCGGATTTCTTCTTTCACTTGAGTGAGGCATTATATTCCAATCATAGCTCTTTCGATTCCTCTTTGGGAGACCCAAATAGTGTTCTCATCCTGCTTTCATAGGGCCCAGGTCTCTGAGGCATATGCTAGAGTAGGGAGAAGGGTGGAGTTGAAAATATGTGCCTGGAGCTGGAGGTTCTTTGTCTTTTTTGCTATTTCTTAGATACTTTTGAAGGCAATCCATGGCTTTCTCTAGCTCCTGCATAGCTTAGGTTTTTAGGTCATTCATCCTGTTGACTTCTCGACCTAGGTACACTTAACTGCTACAAACAGAGATGTTTGTTCCATTGAGAGTGAATGGGGCCTCTGGAACTAGTTCATTTTTCTTTTTTTATGTTTAGTTCTTTTTTTTATTTTTACAATTACAAAGATATACAATTAAAAAGTTCATATTTGGGTTTTGGTCATACAGTGTTTCAGCACCCATCCCACACCCAGTGCCCATCTCCCACCACCAACGTCCCCGGTTCCCTCCCCTCCTCCCCCCCCTCCCCAGGGCAGGTTCTTTATTTCTTTCCATTTCTCTCTCTTTCTCTTTTCCTTCCCCTCCAGACTATGGATTACAGAACATACATTAAAGGGTTGTCATGTGTATCTTTTTGCCTCTATTTAATGCTCAGTTCTAGGTTGGCATTAGTACCCTCGACAACTGTTAGCACACTGTTCCATTTTCTGTCTTATCTAGCCTCTGACTCCCACACGTTTCTGATAATTTCCACCTTTCACAAGACCTCCTGATATATATTTCACTTGACCTTGGATATTGGTATCATAATATGTACATATATATTTATGTTATGTAGATAAATGCAGTCATTCCAGTAACTGTCTCTCTCCTTCTGGCTAATTTCGCTCACATAATCTTCTCCATGTCCATCCATTTATAGGCAAATTTTATAACTTCATTTTTCCTAACAGCTGCATAGTATTCGATTGTGTAGATGTATCAAAGCTTCTTTATCCAGTCATCGATTTTCGGGCACTCTGGTTGCTTCCAGATTCTGGCTATTGTGAATAATGCTGCTAAAAACATAAAAGTAGGGATGTTGTTTCCGCTGCGTATTTTTGGTTTCCCAGAGTAGATTCCCAGGAGTGGTATGGCTGGGTCAATTGGGAGTTCAATTTCTAGTCTTTGGAGGAAAGTCCATATTGTTTTCCAGAAAGGCTGTACCAGCCGGCATTCCCACCAACAATGGATGAGTGTCCCCTTTTCCCCACATCCACGCCAGCACTTGTTGTTCTTGCTCTTTTGAATATGTGCCAGTCTCTGTGGTGTAAAGTGGTATCTCGTTGTTGTTTTGATTTGCATCTCTCTGATGAGTTTCTGTTCATTTCTTCTCCCCCATGTTTTGAATGGAGTTGTTTGTTCTCTTCTTGTAAACTTTTACCAGTGCCTGATATATCCTGGATATTAACCCCTTATCAGATGGGTATTGGGTGAATAGTCTTTCCCATTCTGTGGACTGCTTTTGTATCTTAGTCACTGTTTCTTTTGAGGTGCAGAAGCCTTTTAGTTTCATGTAGTCCCATATGTTTATCTTTTCTTCTAGTTGCTTTGTTAGTGATGTTTCACCTTTGAAGATGCCTTTAGCTTCAATGTCGTGGAGGGTTTTTCCTATATTTTCTTCAATGTACTTTATGGATTCAAGTCTGATATTGAGATCTTTAATCCATTTTGATCTGATTTTTTGTGCATGGGGTTAGATACAGGTCCAAATTCATTTTTTTACATGTCGCTGCCCAGTTTTCCCAACACCACTTGCTGAAGAGGATTTCCTTACTCCATTTTAGACTCATTGTACCTTTATCAAAGATTAAATGATAACGTGTTTGAGGTTGGGTATCAGGATACTCAATTCTATTCCATAGGTCCACAAGTCTGTTTTTATTCCAATACTATGCTGTTTTAATTACTACTGCCTTGTAGTACAGTTTGAAGTTGGGAAAGGTGATGCCTTCCATCTTCTTTTTCCCGAGGATTGCTTTAGCTATCCTTGGGGGGTTTATTGTTCCATACAAATTTCAGGAGCGTTTGGTCAATTTCTTTGAAGAATGTCATGGGTATCCTTATAGAGACTGCATTGCATCTGTACAGAGCTCTAGGGAGTATTACCATTTTGACAATGTTGATTCTCCCCATCCATGAGCAGGGAATATGTTTCCATTTCCTTGTGTCCTCTTTTATCTCTTGGAGCAGTGTCTTGAAGATTTTTAGTACAGGTCCTTCACACACTTGGGTAACTTGATTCCTAGGTATTTGATTTTCTGTGGCACAATTGTGACTGGAATTGTTTCCTTAATATCCCTTTCATCTCTTTTGTTATTTGTATATAGGAAAGCCACTGACTTTTGGGTGTTGATTTTGTATCCTGCCACTCTACTATATGCGTCTATTGTCTATTGTTTCTAGGAGTTTATTGATAGAAAGTTTAGGGTTCTCTAGGTGTAATGTCATGTCATATGCAAATAATCATAGCTTGACTTCTTCCCTTGCCTGTCTGGATGCCCTTGATGTCCTTTTCTTTTCTGATTGCTATGGCAAGTACTTCCAGTACTATATTGAATAAAAGAGGTGAGAGAGGGTAACCTTGTCTTGTCCCTGATCTCAGGGGGAAGGCTTTCAACTTTTCCCCCATTTAGAATGATGCTCGCTTTGGGCTTTTGGTAGATGGCTGTAACTATCTTGAGGAAATCCCTTCAATTCCCATTTACTGGAGGATTTTAATTATGAACGGGTGCTGGATCTTGTCAAATGCTTTCTCTGCATCTATTGATAGGATTATATGGTTTTTATTTTTCCTCTTATTGATATGATGTATTATGTTGATTGACTTGCGAATGTTGAACCATCCTTGCATTCCTGGGATGTATCCTACTTGGTCATGATGTATAATCTTCTTGATGAGTCTTTGGATTCTGTTTGCTAGTATTTTGTTGAAGATCTTAGCATCTGTGTTCATCAGGGATATTGGTCTGTAGTTTTCTTTCTTTGTGTTGTCTCTCCCTGCTTTGGGTATCAGGGTGATATGTGCCTCCTAGAAGCTGTTTGGGGAGTGTTTCTGTTTCTTCTATTTCCTGGAAGAGCTTGAAAAGGACTGGCAGTAGGTCCTCCTTAAAGGTTTGGTAGAGTTCACTAGTGAATCCGTCTGGACCTGGGCTTTTGTGTTTGGGCAGACTTTTTTTTACTGTTTCTATTTCCTCAATGGTGATAGGGTTATTCAGGTATTGGAGGTCTTCTTGTTTCAGTCATGGTAGGTTATAGGACTTCAGGAATTGATCCATTTCTTCTAGATTTTAATGTTTCACGGCATACAGGCTCTCAAAGTAATCTCTGATGATCTTTTGGATTTCTGTGGTTTCTGTGGTGATGTCACCATTTTTATTTCTGATTCTGTTTATTTGGGTTCTCTCTTTCCCTGTCCTTACAAGTCTTGCCAATGGTTTGTCAATCTTGTTTAATTTTTCAAAAAAACCAGCTCTTGATTTCATTAATCTTTTGGATTGTTTTTTTTTTTTGTTTCCAACTCATTGATTTCCTCTCTAAGTTTTATTATTTCCTTTTTTCTGCCTGGGTTGGGCTCCTTTTGTTGGTCTTTTTCTAATGTCTTCAGCTGTGTTGTCAGGTTACTTATGTGGGCCCTTTCTTGTTTCCCTGATGAATGCTTGCAGGGCTATAAACTTCCCTCTTAACATGGCTGTTGCCGTATCCCACAAGTTTTTATAGTTGGTGTCTTCATTTTCATTTGTTTCCAGAAATCTTTGGATTTCCTGTTTGATTTCTTCTATGACCCATTTGTTGTTCAGGAGTGAGCTGTTCAGTTTCCAGGTGTTTGGTATGACTCCCTGTTTCTGTGTATGGTTAACTTCCATTTCAGTGCATCATGTTCTGAAAAGATAGTTGACACAATTTCTATCTTTTTTTATTTTATTTAGGTATCCTTTGTGGCTCAGCATGTGGTCTATCTTGGAGAATGTTCCATGTGCACTAGAGAAAAATGTGTATTCAGCTTTTTTGGCATGAAAAGCCCTGCATATATCCACTAGCTCTCTTTCTTCCATTTCTTCCTTCAGGGCCAATATTTCCTTGGTGAGTTTCAGTCTTGTTGATCTATCCATCGTTGATAGAGCAGTGTTGAAGTCTCCAACTATTATTGTGCTACTGTCAATGTCTTCTTTGAGGTCTCTTAGCAGTTGTTTTATGTATTTTGCTGGCCCCTAGTTGGGTGCATATATGTTTAGTAGTGTAATTTCTTCCTGGTGTTCATATCCCTTAAGTAATAAGAAATGGCCTTCGTTGTCCCTTCTAACCTTTTTCAGCCTGAAGTCTATATTATCTGATACTAATATGGCCACACTAGGCTTTTTGGAGGAGTTGTTTGCATTAAGAATGGTCTTCCAACCTTTGACTTTGAGTCTGTGTTTGTTCTGATTATTCAGATGCGTTTCTTTTAGACAGCAGAATGTTGGGTTCAATTTTTTAATCCATTTTGTTACTCTGTGTCTCTTAATTGGTGCATTTAGACCATTGACAGTGAGAGAGATTGTCATCGGATTTTGTGTCATCTTTCTGTTTGTGCTTGTTGTGCTTATGGGTTTGGTCGTATTACAGTAGACCCTTCAGTCCTTCTTTTTAAAGTTGGTTTTGAGTCCATGAAGTTCCTGAGTTGTTGCTTCTCCATGAAGTTGTGTATCTTTCCTTCATATCTGAATGTGAGTCTGGCCGGGTAAAGAATTCTTGGTGAGGCCTGCAGTTCATTGAGCCTTTTCACAATATCCCACCATTGTTTTCGGGCTCGGAGTGTTTCATCAGAGAAATCTGCTGTAAATCTTAGAGATATTCCTTTGTATTTGATTTCCTTCTTTGATCTTGCTGCTTTCAGTATTCTATCTCTATCTATAGTTTTTGTCATTTTTATTAAGATGTGTCTTGAAGTATTCTTGTTGGGGTTTCTTTTAGCTGGTATCCTACGGGCCTCCTGGATCTTGAGGCAAGCATTCTTTAGTTCCGGAACTTCTCAGCAATTATGGCTTTGACAGTTTCTTCTTCATCAGGGTTTTCTTCTTGGCCTTCTGGGACCCCAATGATCCGTATGTTGTTTCTTCTGGCTTCTTCCCGATTATCTCTTGTTCTCTGTTCGGTAATTGTGAGTCTTTTTTCTATCTTCTGGTGTTGTGTAGAGAACCTTTGGAACTCATCTTCGAGATCACTAATTCTTTCTTTAGTAGCTATTATTCTGCTATGATGGCTTTCCACTGTGTTTTTCATTTCATTTGCCTCATTTTTTAATATCTGACATTTCCATTTGCATTTTCCTCACTTCTGTCATGTCTTCTTGTATTTTATTGATTTTGCATTCCATTGCTTCTTTGAATTCCTTATGAATCCTTAATATTTCTTTCCGGAGTTCCTTATCAGAGAGGTTATACAACTCATTGGTATTGCTTGGGTCATCTGGACTAGTGACTTCACTCACAGAGCTTGATGGAATTTTGTGTTGCTTTACCATTATGACTATTGTAGGTTGCAAATGTGGGGTCTTGGGTGACTAGAGAGTACAGTTAGTAGGTGTCTGGTCTGTTTGCAGAGTTTGGTTGGGTAGCAAGGATGTAGGAACCAAGTTTCACTGGTACTCATGCAAGATAGGTAGTAAGAGGGTCGCAGGGATGCACTAGCGCTCGCGCAGTTTTGAGTTTTGAGATGATCCTGGAAGCGCAGGGGCCCAAGGTGTGGGGGTGAAACCAAGGCAGTTTGCCTTGGTTCCCATTGATGGAGTTTCAGCTCTTCCCTGGGGCAACTTGGGTCCGCTGGAGGAGGGCAGGGGTCACACACACACACCTGTCTTCATGCAATTTTTTTTATCTTAATGACATGGTATAGGAAAATCATAATCATAGGACAAGGAAATGTAATGTAGTAAAGAAGGGGTGCCTATATGAGCCTTGATTCTAGAGTATGTTGTGGGAAAGGACGGAGAAGGAAAGACACCAAGGGGGAGAATGAAGAAGATGAGGAAGGGACATAATGGCAGAACATGGGTCAGGGCCATGCTGAAATGTGTCTGTTAAGGTGGGAAGGACAAAGGGCTAATGTAGTATGGAAATACTAGCAGAGGGAAGTTGACACTTATGCTGGGATTAGTCTTAAAATTCTATATACCCAAATACTCTATACCTAACATCCAACTGTCAATAGCTTGGTAAATCATGAATTTTAATTAAACATTTTAAATGAAGCAAAATACCTATATTCTGAACTGGTTCTTTGTCATGAATTTATTCATTTATTAACAGGTACTATTCTAGAGTGACACTGACTGTATGTGTAGATACACAGAAATGTGTTAAATACTAAAGACTTTTCATCCATCTAAAATTGGGAAAGGGGTGATTTGAGGCTTATTTTCAAGATGAAATACTATGGAAATTACTAATGCTCATTAGGTCCGGTTTTTCTCTCAGTTATCCCAGAGACGCCTTCCATTTTCCCCTCACAGTCTTGTACAGTTTGTCAAATTTTAGCCACTTTACAGTGAAGTAATGTATGTGGTTTTGGGCAGTGCTGGTTTCATGCTCTTAGAGGCAGCTGAGCTTAATTGGGGTAAAACTGTAACGTTAGCCCATATTCCCCATTTCTGCTGTTCATTTCTCTGTATCATGCACCGTATTCAAATAAGCAGCCACGCTACAGACCAATTCTATTTCCTCCACAACACTTAGCACACAGTGTAATTTGAGCATAACTCTAATGTCTATACTCATTGATAAATCAACTCAGCCGATAAATGAGCTGCATTTGTATAGCAGCAATACAGGTCTTGAGCCTGGATTGCTGCTCTCATACTGATGCTTTGTGACATTGAGCAAACTGCTAAATTTGCTGGAGGTGTTTCATTGTCTCTACAGTAATAACGTTAAGATTTGTTTTATATTGTCATGGCAGTACTTCAGTGAAGATTCTAGTCAAACACCTGCCTCTGGCTATAAAGTTAGCTGTCACAAGGAAAAGACAAGACTAAGTGTGGACAAATACTGTATTCTTGAATACTAGGTCTTGACTCATGCCCCTTGTGCCCACTTTAGAGATGTTACTTAGTATCTATAACTTGGTTTTGTCATTAATAGAGTAAGTATAGCATAGACTGTCATAAGGAAACAGGGAATGATTGTAAACTCTATTACACTGAAAAGTACTCAGGCTGTAGAAAAGACTCAAGGGTGTGCAGCACAAGCTTTGCATGTGGTGACCCAACCTTAATTCCAGGCATCACATGTCCTTCCCAGCACTGCTGGAGTGACTAGTTATTTCTATCACTACTAGATACTATATCACCATATGAAACGGCCCAAGGTTTGAAATATAGCCAAACCAAGCATCACTGGATTGGCATAGAATCCCCCTGAGCACTTTTTGGGAGCCCAAAAAAGTTCTTAGAATACTCTTTGACAATTAGTGGTAAATAATAGTTACTATTGTAAAGAGATGAAAGCAAATGAAATCAATGTACTATTAATGTAACTATCACTTGGCCTTTTAGTTTTAAAATGGAAATACATAAATTGTTACTCATAGGGTAAGGGAAAGCTTGTGAGTTTTAGAGCCATACCCAGAGACATGGTGCTCAGGAGCAAAATGATCTAGGGTCACTTCTAGTGGAGCTTAGGGATCATGCAATGCCAGAGATCAAATCAACACAGGCAACATGCAGAAGAATCATGGTGTCTCACCAGACCTAGAAATTGCTTTACTTTCTTTTCTTTACCTTTTTGTTTGTTTATTTTCTGTTTGGGTCACACCCTGCAATGCTCAGGAGTTGTTGCCTTTGCTTTGCACCAGGAATTACCCATTGCAATGCTTGGTGGACCATCTGGGATGCTGAGGAATTGAACCCAGGTTGGTTGCATGCAAAGCAAAAGCCTATCCACTGTTCTATAGCTCCGACTCCAGAAATTGTTTTTCTTGCTTTCTCTCTTTGGGTACTGCTAACCCATAAAGTGTTGGTAACCCTGTGGACTATCAGTCACTTGTCACTTGTCTTTCCATTGTTCATCAGTTTGCTCCAGCAAGTGCAGTAACATTTCCATTCAGTGGGATGGGTCCATTATTGTTACTGTTTTTGGCATATCGAATACACCACAGGCAGCTTGCCAGGCTCTGTAGTGGCTCTGGGTTCAACCCAGGGGTCCAGTCTTTTCCTATGTCAGACTATCAACCACCCAGGGCCCACAGGGCAGAACCTTTGGTGTAGACAAGCCTGTCTCCTGTCTGCCACCTGCTGATGCAGCGGGGCACCACAGCCACACCAACACCTCGAGGGGCAAAGGGATTATCATTATAGAAATTAAATTATCACTGTCTTCCCGTTCATCATCGATTTGCTCGAGCAGGCACCAGTAACATCTCCATATGACTTGTCTCATGCAAGTAGAGCCCAAGGGCACCTGCTTGCTCCAGAAACATAAAGAGCCTCAAACCATTCCATCAGGTCATGGGAATGAGGTCTATAATTGTTACTGGTATCTGGCATATCAAATATGACACGGGTAGCTTGCCAGGCTCTGCCGTAGGGTAGCATACTCTTGGAGTCATCTCAAAATCCAGCATTTATTGATGAACCGTGCTGCCACGGGGCTGTAATAGGCTGGTCTGCTGGGTGGAGTTCTGAAGAGTGGGAAGTCTGGATGTGGGAAATGGAGGTCCTCATGGAGTGTGGGGTCGTCTGGCTTGTGAGGCTCTGCTGGGGTGGCAGGCCAGGGCTGGAACCCGCCATCCCTCCTGGGCACCTCATGAGTGGCTGGGCACAGTGAGAGTCAGTAGCAGCTCTGCCCCATGTCTCAAATTAAATTATAATATTGTTAATGTTAACTCAATTCAAACTGACATTAACTTGCTTTTAATTTCAAAATTTATATTATGTTCTTTATTATAATATTCTTTCTATTTAAAATGAACCTTTGTAAAGGTTTATACAGAGTTTAATGTGTTCTCTTTAAAGGGTGGCTATTTTAAATGTTTCTCTTACTATAGGTTTCCTGCTAATGGCATTTTGAACGTACTATATTTATAACAATCTAAGACCAATATCATCCATATTTTTTAAATAGTTTAGCTTTTGTTTGGAAGGAGAACATAATTAGAGATGGAGCTATAAAGGTATGACTCTCAGCTTCAAAAAAGCGTAAAATATATGACATTTTACATTTGTCTAAAATTTGAATTTATTTTCTCATTAATATTGGTAAGAAAGTAAGACATTATCAAGTGCATTTTTCAGAAAAGGAAAGCTTTGTTTCTTTCAACAACAAAAAAGATTTATCTGTTGAGAAAAAACTAAGTTGGAGAAATGGTCTTGTTTTTATTTTTCTTCTGTGTGTGCTTGTGTATGTGTGTGTGTGTGTGTGTGTGTGTGCCGCGCATTGCTGTTGTTGTTCTGGAGACTGTACAAAGTGCTTGGAGATTACCCCTAGATCCCCACTCAGGGGAATAAATGGGTGCTGAGGACCAACCTTGGGTCAGGAATGTGCAAGAGAAGCACTTTACACACTGCGCTGTCTAGCAGCCTCTACGGGCTGTCTTTCTATTCCTTCCCTTCCCTTGCATTTTCTTGTGAAGCAATGTTGTAATTATTACACATATAAAAGCTTATCTTTTCCCCCTTCCCACCATGTCATTCATAAACACGTGAAGCCAATTGTTTTTTGGCAGACTATCTTGGTTTAATTTAGTCAAGTACAAGTTTTCTTGAGGTGAAACATTATTTTTCCTTTCTAAAAAATTTGGTCCAGCTGCTCCTAATATTTACCATGAATAACACTTTTCCCACAACTAATCTGAATATTTTGTCTAAAAATAAAGAAATAGACTAATCCGATGCTTTTCTTTTGTATATAGTAAAGGCTACGAAGTAAGTTGTTTTAATGGGAGGAGAGGAGAGAGCGAACAGAGATCAAAGTGCCAGCCGGGCTCACTCCAGAGCAGTGTATATGGTCTCCCCAGCACTGCCAGAGTGCTCCCTAAAGACTGACTCAGGAGTAAGTTTTGTGCACCAGCAAGTGTCACCCCAAATCTGGGTTTTTAAAAAATGTATTTTAAAAACTATTGATCTGTTTCCGTGTTGAATCAGTCAATACATGAACCTTAAACTACTGGTTGCCGGGGCGGATTTAAAAATTAAAATGTATCTTTAGCACCAACTAAATGTAATGTGTGCCAATTGCATCTCACATTCTAAAGCGAGTGATCATTGGAATACATTTGCATTTCCATGCTGGTGTACACTTGTCCTCTGCTCTCAATTTTTAATCAGGGCCTTCTAAAATAAACTACATTTGGCAATTTAAAGTGGAGAGGAGGAGCCAAGAGAAGTACGGAGGTTAAGCATGCTCTGCATAGATTAGAAGAATGACCTGCTCGTCTAAAAGTATTATGCCACTTTCACTGGGGACGGGCAGATTGGGCCAAACCTTCCTGTCTGTGTTCTGCAGAACACACACTGTGTCAAGACAAGAACCTTACCCTCATAACACCACTTCGACCCCTATGCCACTTTGCTTTTATAAAAGACCTACATTCACACATGCATTTACTAGCCAATAATTAGTCAAGGCCAACCCTTGATTTACTGCAAAGCCAAAAAGCAATTTCATCGAGCCTCGCTTTTGCAGCAAAGCAGCAAGTGGCTAAAGCAAGTAGCCCAGCGCCTGCCGACTCGCTCAGCCCTCCGCTTAGACACTGTGACCTGTCTCTGAGCAGCTGCGCTTCTTGGTTTATTTGGTGTGGCCATGAGCTTAAAGTTGTGTCCTGAGGTGTAGGAAAAGTCTGAGACTGGAGCATAAGAAGAGTCGAGGCCTCCTGCAGCTGTTCAGGGAGCCCTAAGGAGCTTGGGCTTCTCCCCCAGCTGACCGTGCTGCAGTTTGAGGCAAGTGACCTGTTTGGAAAGGGTGCATCAGTGGAGGGCAGTTTTGCTGAGGGTTTGGGAGCCTGCAAGAATCGTACAAAGCAAAGTGTGTGTGTGTGTGTGTGTGTGTGTGTGTGTGTGTGTGTGTGTGTGTGTGTGTGTGGTGTAGCTTGTAGCTAAGCAGCCCAGTACACTGCCGTGTTTCCAGGTTCCACGTCCTTCAGATGGTCACGGCTGACAGCGAATACCTCAGTAGACAGCAGACAAACAAGTTGGGGACTTTAGTGACCAATCGCCATGGTGCATCCAGTCAACGATGATGATGAAGACCTTCATTCTGTTCCCAGTGTCCTGAACCCTCACGCCAGTTTCTGAGGACTCAGCTGGGTAGTGATCCTCCTCGCCTCACTCAACCTTCCACGAGCCCGGGAACTTCAGGTAAGTGAAACCACACTGCAAAAAACGTTTTTACCTTATGCAAGATGTGTGTGTGTGTGTTATTTTATTATTATTCCTTGCTTTGCCGTCAGTGCCATTTTAAATGTGTCTTATTTGGTATGATTTGGCATATTATGAGGGGCGTTATGGATTCACTCCAATTTGTTTTTATGTCATTTATCGCTGTTGCTTCTTCTCATTAACCATGTCCAATTAACTGATTTTAAAGTCATACTCCTTCAGTTGGTGGGGAAAACCTGAATCTACTTAACATTTAATGAATTTAACATTTGTCCTAGATCAAGGCCAGGCAGGTGAGAATAAACAACTCTTACAGTCACTACCCACCATCCAGTTTAAAATTTATACCATAGCGGGGGGCGGGAGCGATAGCCCAGCAGGTAGGGCATTTGCCTTGCTTAGGGCCAGCCCATGCCGGCCTGGATTTGATCCCCGGCATTCCATATGGTCCGCTGAGCACCGCCAGGAGTAATTCCTGAGTGTAGAGCCAGGAGTAACCCCTGAGCATTGCAGGGTGTGACCCAAAAAGCAAAAAAATAAATAAATAAAAAACTATAGGGTGTCCAGTAAACCTTGGCCACTGGCCCCAGGGAGTGTTGAGTGGCCATATCAAAGTATTGCCAATTGTTTCTAGTTGTGTTTATAATTATGTCTAATAGAAAGTGACTTCATGACTAGCTTTAGCTGAATAGTAACCTATCAACTTGGGTGATACAGAGCAGTAGTGCCAGAGTCTGGTCCAGAAACTTGCAAGATGAAAACACAATCCTGTAGCAGCCTTGTTGCATTCTTCCCCGGGTAGCAGAGACCTGAGCCTCTTTAACACCAGAAAAGATGCCTTCATGTCTTATCAGCAAGAACAACCTCATTCTGCCCAGGGAGCGCCTGGGGCAAGCTAATTTTAGCTCTGCTCTTTGATGGGCCTCCCATCAAAGAACTGTTCATTTAAAACATGGTCTAGGGTATATTGTATGGGAGAGCTGTTAAACATTTATAAATACCACAGTCTGTGTTTTAATTCGTCATGCTGAAGGGGAAAAAGACAAAAAATGAAGTTCAAAATGAAAATTAAACTTTTATAATAGGTGTTAGATGCTATTGCAGTAGTTAAGCACGGGATTTATAAATCTTGGAACTGTCACATGCATCATATGTATGTATGCATGAATAGTGCCCTAGAATGCCCTTTGGAAGTGGTTAATAAAGATCTGATGTTTTTTAAATGGTAGCTTTTCTTACCTTTAGCACTAAAAAGAAAAAAGAATTACCCTAAGAAAAAGCATCATCTTCTTTTACCCAGCATGTTTTATGGCCAGTACACATCTCTAACTTGATAGTTACTCTATGACACAAAATTGTGAAAATTTATTCTCTAACTGATCATACACTTCTTGCCAATACCACTAGTAGCATGATGGCTATTTGAGGAATGCTGTGTAGGTGAGGACTTGATTTCAGATACTTCAGCACATTTTACAGTCCCTCTGCCTTTCTTTTCATCCGCAGATAGACAAAACGACTAAAGATTTCCCTTTTTAGAGGTAGTGTCTGCTGTGATGGATTCCAAATAGGTATTTGTAGCTGGGAGCAGATTAATTTGTTGTTCTATATCATACCATCATCTCTGTACTCTCATCTCATCTTGAACATACTGATTCCTGCTTATCCTTCAAATGATGGCTATCTTAGAAATAACTGAATCTGGTATAGTTCTCTTTCATTTACTTTTTTTCCTCCTATGTCTCTATTTTTTGCAGTGTTACAAAATATGAGTCCATTTTCACACCCTGTGCTTGCTCATATGTCTACACACCACACTCACATTTTCTAGCAGCTGCTCATAATAGAGAAAAAAACAACCCAAACTCTTTTTTTTTCTTAGTGGGAAATTTTAAAACAATTTGAGTTCACACTGCTCCTTTCACTGCATGAATAGTGAGCAAGCACACAGGATAGAATTTCATTTTAACAGTTTATAAACTTTAATATGTTAAAAGCCAATTATGCTACAGGTTCTATTAAAAGTTGTTCTGGTGTTGATGGAGCTTTTAATGATGTCTTATTTGCATGAACAGGCCATAAACAAATCACTGCTCCCTTACCACATTTTAATTGCTGAAGTAGGAGGAAGTTTCTGTTTTGATAGAACTGGGCTTATAGGCTGATCATTACCACCTGCTTCATCATAAAAGCATATGATGTGAGGTAATGGAGGTCTAAGTTAACTCCTTTGTCAAATTAATGAGTAACTATGTGTCTGAATGTTAGCTGATTATCTTATATCCTTTGATAAAATTTTCATGAAATAAAATCACTGGTGAATTATCTCTCAGAATTACATATATCAGTTGTTCTAGTATGAGAGTGTAGATATAATGGCTCCTAAAATAATATTCTGTGTCAAAGTAAGTGCTTTATCTTTGCTTTCTCTAATTGTTCAAAGAAATTTCATCTTAGGACATGTGTATGTGAATTTTTTAAGTTGAGAAGGAAAAAGTTGGTGGTCTTTTTTTTTTTAACCCTTTTTAGCAGTGTTTAAAGATTTCATAGGAAAAAGAGAACCTGAATTGACTTTAACAAAATTTGACAGCATAATAGATGGTAGTAGCATTTTTTTTTAGTACTAGGCCACTTTACATAGTTCACTTGATTGTTGCCCTTAAACTAAAAGGGTATATATCATTCATATTAGTGTCTGAATTTTGAGTTTTCTAGTCTAGAAAACTGCTGATTATTCTTTTCTGCTTTTTCATGTGTTTGGGGGTTTATTTGGGGACCACAATAAGCGGTGTTAGAGTTTGACCCTTCTCTGCCTTCTCTCTCCAGGGGCCCCATTCTTTTTTTCTTTTGGGGTCACACCCAATAATGCTCATACATTACTCCTGGTGCTCAAGGGATCATATGGGATGCTGGGGGTCAAACCCGGTCAGAGTCACACGCAACGCAAATGCCCTACCTGCTGTACTATCACTCCAGCCCCTAATATTAGAAATGTTTTTGTGTTTTGTAATAAATTGTAAAGCATAGTTTGTGTGACCACGTGAATATCACAGTTTCTTTCAATGAGGGGTGGTTGTCACTTTAATCCTTCAGCTAAAATTACCCACCCGAGAACTGCTTAATGAGAACAAAGTCTTCAGTAGTTACCAGGTTGGTTATTGACTTTTAGCAGTGTATAAGTACACAAAATTAAGATTTTTGTTTAAGTACCAGGGAAGTAGCTTAGCAATAGAGTTACTTGATATTGTGTTGGGTTTGATCCCTCACACAGAAAAATATGGTTATTAAGTTTGCCAGTGTTGCAGGTACTTGAAAAGATCAGCTAAATCTTGGCTTTTGGGAGTGATACTTAGGGCCTATTCTTGGCAGCTCTTGATTCCTTATGAGATGCCAGGGATCAAACTCGGGTTGGCTATGTGAAAGACAAATGCCCTACCCGCTGTACTATTTTTATTTGTTCTGGCCCAAGATCTGCTAACTTTCAAAAAAATTTATTTAGAGATGACTACAAGAATATGCTACCCGCACGGCAGAGCCTGGAAAGCTACCCATGTCGTATTTGATATGCCAAATACCAGTAACAATTATAGACCTAATTCCCATGACCTGATGGAATGGTTTGAGGCTCTTTATGTTCCTGGAGCAAGCAGGTGCCCTTGGACTCTATTTGCATGAGACAGGACATATGGAGATGTTACTGGTGCCTGCTCGAGCAAATCGATGATGAATGGGAAGACAGTGATACAGTGATACAGTGATGTCATAATCATCTATTTTCATGAAGAATATACTTTTTAATTATGAAAGCATTTCATCAATTTCCTTAGGGAAGATGGATAACCTACATATTATAGGATAATATTTTCCAAGTAAGTAAAAGGTCAAATCTTAGCCTAAGTTTTAGTCTAGCCACAAAATATGTCCCAAGATCTACCATGTCTTTGTACTGAATTAGCCTATTTCTGGTCTGCATTGCCATGTTTAATTGTAGCAACTCTCTCTTATAGAACATAACTTACTGCAGTGAATCTGTATTTATATCAATCACTCAGCCATTGCAAGATGAGAGTATCTTATTATGTTTTGAATTCTATCAAAAAATATAGCCACTGGTTTATAGTTGTTGCTGAAAACTTTTTTGGAAGTGTGATATATTAGAGCGGAAGCAAGCGACACAAAGTACACAACAGATATTGTAAAAGAGGATAGATTAAAAGTATATTACAGCTTGGCTTCCTGAGGATAGGGGTGGTAGTCAAACCCCTTATAGCAAAGCAAGGTCAATAGTTCTTGTTGGGAATTAGAAGTGATTTTAGGAGAGTTTAGAATGGTTTAGGTTTGGAGAGTTAGAAAAATGTAATGGCAAGCAAAAATTTTAAAATGCATGTGTGCTTTAAAATATAAGGAATATGAATCTTTCATTGCAGTAGTAAAGATTTTTCAAATATGACAGTAACTACCTAATCTAATCAACACTCTGGAACACAAAAATCTACTCTGAAATGTTTTGATATGCTCAAGTATATTTCACTGCTAATTCACTGGAAGAATCAATTATCAGATACTGATGAATGCTTCTGCATCTGCTGACGGTTATGATTTGTTTCATTCAATAAAAGGCTCAAAGATAAGAATTGGTTCATCTGTTCAGAGTAATTCTCTTCTATTTTAAAACTTGAACAAAAAATTTAAATAAATTTCTAATTCAAGGACATAGTATATTGTTGCCAACATTAGTCCACTTTCTGAAAAATGATTCTGGAGTCAATTGCTGAACTAATTGTATATTAATTTGGTCATTTGGACTTCAATCGAATGATACCAAACTTGAACTATAAAATAAGGAAATTACTGTAATGAACACATGAGGTTTGCCTACCAACGAGCACACAGCTCAATCTACATGTATAATTGTCCTCCATGGACTTCTTTTCTCTTCTTTATTTTACTTCCCTTTGCATTTACTCATAATAAATTAGAATGTATTGTTATTACAAGTATATGATCACATTTTTACACAAACTAATTGTTGGCTTAATAACAAAATAGTAAGAGAAATAATTGCACTGTATAATTGCTAAGAAAGCTGAGAATTAATCTTGATTGTGCTTGTTTGTGGACCCTGAGATTTTTTTAAACCATCAGTAATAAATGTATCATTCCCATAGTTTCTCTCCAAGTGTTATTTCAGAGTAATCAACACATATACATGACACAAAAAAAGGAGTCCTCTAAATTGACCTGTGACTTCTCTATAATAAAATATACTTTCAAAGGCTTTGGGGATCACAGATATTTAACAGAAAGAGAAAGGATTTATGCACAATTTTTTAGATATTTCAAATGCTTTATTAAAATGAAATATATTCCTAAATAATGCTTATATAGTCCTTAAAATGGTATATAATTCTTATCAATTTCGTGTTTTTCCTTCCTCTGCACGACTACATAAAGGCAGCATATATCATAGCAATAGACCGTCTTAAATACTCCTCTGAACTTTTGCCCTTGTGAACTCATCAAAAAATTACATACTATGATGCTAAAGCCAATAAAATATAGAATATTTGTGAGAATTCAGTGAGAAAACATACATTTACATAAATTATTCTGAGTGTGAAAGCTGATACAATAAAACTAGTAGAGACTGTGCAACGCTTTGCATTTATTCATCTTCCAAATAGCAATACTCTTCTAAGAATGTAAGGAGGTAACTTAAAATCTAAAAAATACCTTTTGAAATGACATATTGTTTAAGTTTTCACAGTATATTCCATGCTTTTGTTGTTAAATTTCCTTATGAAGACTGCTGCAATTGTCTCCTCAAAGACTGAGTTTCGAGGGCAGAGGCGATAGTGCAGTGGATAAAGCATTTGCTACGCACATGACCTACCAGGATTTGATGCCCGGTATCCCATATGGTCTCCAGAGCACTACCAAGAGTAATTCCTGAGTGCATAGCCAGGAGTAACCCCTGAGCAGTGCCAGTGTGACCTAAGAAAGACAAAAAAGAAATGCTGTTTTGTTGTAGATACCTTGGTCCCAACTTTTAAATGAACGTTACAAACTTTATTAGGAACAGAAGAATCTTAAAAAATATGTGTCTAGAGGCCAGAGCAATAGCCCAGCAAGTAGGGCGTTTGCCTTGCATGCGGCTGGCCTGTGCCAGCCCGGGTTCGATCCATGGCATCCCATATGGTCCCCTGAGCACTGCCAGGAGTAATTTCTGAGTGCAGAGCCAGGAGTAAACTCTGAGCATTGCCGGGTGTGACCCCTATATATATATATATATATATATATATATATATATATATATATATATTTAAACACATATTATATACATATTATGATACCAATATCCAAGGTCAGGTGATAAATGGATCAGGATGCCTTGTTAAAGATGGAAATTAACATGAACATGTTGGAGTCAGAAGTTAGGTAAGACAGAGAAGGGAACAGTGTGCTAATAACGGTCAAAAATGCTAATACCAACCTAGAACTAAACATTGTACACAGACAAAAAGATACACATGATAACTTCTAAATGTATGCATTTCAATCCACAATGTGTAAGAGAAGGAAAAGAGAAAGAAAAAGAAAAAGAGATAAAGAACCTGCCATAGAGGCAGGCTATGAGAGGTGGGGGGGAGGGAATTGGGGACATTGATGGTAGGAAATGGTCACTGGTTAGGGAAGGAAGGTTCTGGAACACTGTATGACTGAAACCCAAACATGAAAATCTTTGTAATTGTATATCTCATGGTGGTATAATAATTTTTTTTAAAAAGCAAAAAAAAATATGTGTCCCTTAGGACCAGAGTGATAGTCCAGCTTCCAGGATTTTTTGCCTTGACATGGCCCACCCAGTTTCAATTCCGGCATCCCAAATGGTACCCTGAGCACCACCAGGAGTAATTATTAAGTGCAGAGCCAGGAGCAACCCCTTAACATCGCTAGGTATGATACAAAAAAGAAAAAAAAACATGGTCCCATTGCTCTTTCAATTTGAAATAATTACAAAATTTCTTGTTTCTTCCAAATCATTTAAATCTGCTCAACATATTTCTTAGGTTTGTCCATATTGTAAATTTCTCTACAGATTAAAGTGGCAAGTGGCACACTATTGTCATTGTACCTTGGCACATATATGAAATTGTTATTTTTTTCCATTTCCATCTACAAACATCCAAATTATCCTTTAAGTCTGTACAAATCTGGGTTTAATTCAGTTCACAAATATTTAGTACTCTTCATAGAGAGTCTATCCATGGGTAGATGGTGCTTACACACTTCCTGCTTAATTCTGATGCAGAAATGTGACTCACTTTGGCTAATATCTGTATGTGGAAGTGACTTTAAGAATAATGTCTCTGGGGCCTGAACAATAGTACAGCAGGTAGGGCATTTTCTTGCACACAACCAACCCAGTTTAATCCCCGGCATCCCATATGGTCCCCCAAACACCAGCAGGAGTAAATACTGAGGGGAGAGCCAGGATTAACCCCTGAGCATCACCAGGTATGACCCCCAAAAAAATATCCACACACACAAAAAAAGAATGGTACCGTATATTTACTCTGTTTTCTTTTTATTGTACTATCAAGCCAAGAGAAATTTGCATAAAGATTGTCATTGTTGGCACTTACATGTAGGGGATGTAGAGAAAGCATGGAATCAGTCTATAATATTTGCGCATTCCTACAATTACCAAAATTTGTATCCCTTTGTTATCATAAGATAAACCTGTCATATTTGGTGCATCATCTGTTTCTAGCATTGATGTACATTTTGTCTTTTCTACAAGTCAGTGGAGTTTTTGAAGAAACCGTGCCATTCACCTTCATTTCTCTAGCAGCTCATATAATGTGCAGCAGCAGCACTTAAATTGGAGATAAATGTTTGTTGACAGACGAAATGAGAATTACTCGTAAAAATATGTCAATTCTTTTACACTAGCTCTAGGATGTATATGAATTTAAACTATATTTATTAAAGAAAAAAAATTAGCATCTTGATTTTCTGTAACTGCTTAGATTTGATGGGGTCTAGGTAGACAGGTTGGGCACATTGTCTTTTCACTTCTCAGTCGTGATTTATTGCTTTCCTATCATATGCCAAGCACATGCTAGCCATTTCACTATTGAGAAAATGGTTGGGACTCTTATGTAGAAATGGAATGTAATGATTACCTAAAATACAACATGATCATTGCAGCAAGAGATTTATGATAGCATATGGTATACAGCTAGGAAAAGTTTAAAGTTTCAAAGAACCTAAATATGCTTCAGGATAAGCATATTTAGGTCAAGAAAATAGAATTCATAAATAATTGCCCAGATAAGGAAAATCATGTCATAAGAGACCATGATAGCTGATCAATGGAATACAGGGTATCAGTAGAATATTAGGTAGTGAGTGGTAAGAATAAGAATTAAAAGTTAAGGATACATGAGACACTAATATACAACATTAAATAGTTTGGACTATAGAGGATCTCTGAGGAAAACTTTAAAAAGTGTATTGAAAAGGTAGCAATATTGGGACCAGCAAGATAATACAGTGAGTAAGGCATTTGCTTGCATGCAGCTGACCTGAGTTCAATTCTTCATGCTATATAAGGTCCATGAGCCCTGGGAGGAGTGAATTCTGAATACAGAGTCAGGAGTAAGCCATGTGAATTTCTGGATGCAAACCCCAAATCTGGAAAGAAAAAAAAAACAACCCCATCAAGGGATAATACCAAATGTATGATACAAAGAGTCAATACAAGCAAATTGCATTCTACTAGGTAGGCAATGGATGTGTGGATAAGAAGAGTATAATTAAAGATATTTAAATGTAGAAAGAATGGCCTGTATGATATCACCCTTGTCAAGGAGGATAACAAGCTTAAAGGAAAATTTCAGGAGGTCACTGGGAGGATGTAACTATGGTCGTCCTGAGAGTTTGATGTTTGATGAACAATCAGTTGTTCCTTTCCCCCATCCCCCTGTGTTTGAAATTTTGCTTATTAGTCCCATGGCTGGAGGTATTTTTAAGGAATGCAAGCTTGAAAGACTAATGGTTTGTGTGACTGTCTGGATCAGATAGTGTGATTGTATTCCAGATAACTTGATGCACAAGTGCAGATGTCTGCTTTCCATCAGATTGCCCAGATCAGCCATATAAGTTCCCGTGTTGATTAGAATTTACTCATACAAATCTGAAAATGATCAGCCTTTGTCTCACTACCTCAGTTTCATCAAACATAGAGAACTTTCAATGAATGTAAAAGGCAGAAAGTCTTTTGTATTTTTTATATTGTTTTTTTTTAGTTACATGTTCCAAATGAAATTCTTCTTCAGAGACTGGAAATTTAATAGGTGTCTATATTTTAGTATAGGGGAAGAGCTTTGTGCAGTTTGGGGGAAGAACACCTTGGGATATTTCCAGATGAAAGATGCAATCTTCATAAAAAATAATTCTCACAATTTAGGGCAAACTTTGGCAATATAAACAGTCATGCTTTGTATCATATTTATCCATTAATAAGTTTACCTACTTTAGGGGCAATAGCAGTTTGTTACAGGTGACAAAATGTGATGTGTATCAAGATTCTTGTTTATCATTTTATCCGGTTTGAGATCCCACTTTAGAGATATTTGAGGCCTGGGAGAAAAGGAATCTTGGCTGTCAGGATGATAAGTGGAAATAGTGGATAGTATTCTTGAAGTGAGTTTGGTCAGTTGAGCTCCATCGGCAGTGAAATAATGATGGTCCATTTACAGCACAGTAAACTACATCCACACCACACTCCTTCGGTCACTTGAGAAGGCACTTGCAAGTCATAATAGATTAGAAATTTCTTCTTATTTACTACAATGACACAGATTGAAATAGTTGCTAAGGGCTTTGAGAGTAACAGAATCTGTTGATATAAATCTGATTGTAGACAGCCACAGGAGTTGTTGTTCCCAAGGGCACGCAGTGCATAGGTGAGGCACTAGCATAGAAATCAGACCATCTGTTCACACATTTGGTAGTGCTCGAATCTCAATATTGCTCAAATATTGCTCATTGATTTTCAGTTTCTTTGCCTTAATATAAAACCTTGATTTATATTTCAGAAAGTACTATGACTTTCTGTAAAGAAAAAAATGAATAAAATCAAAGGAATGAAATAAATGAAAACAGCAAATGAATAAAATGTATAAAGTTAAGTATAATATTGTGATAATAATGACACAAAGCTCTGAATCGGACAACGTCTCTCCAAAGTAAATTTGACAAGATATGATTTTTTAGATTATAAAAATTTACAATTTTAAGTTGCTGACTATTTAAAGTATCAGTCAACAGGCTAAGTCTAAATGCAAATATGCATACAAAACTGAAACTAGCAATTGTTTTTAAGGAGTATTTATGAGATACATATTACATTCATTTAAAACTATAAACTAAATTAATAAAATGATAAATAAAATATGTAATTAATATTAAATATTTAATGGATTGCTTTATTGCGTAGAAAATGACTAGGTTCCTGGGATGAACCTAGAGCCACAGCAGATCCTGGCAAGCTACCTGTGGTGTATTCGTTATGCCCAAAACAGTAACAATAGTGGAACTCATTCCCAACGAATGGAGACGTTACTGGTGCCCACTTGAGCAAATTGATGAACAATGGGAAGACAAGTGACAAGTGACTTTATTATAATTTGATACAGGTAAAAATGCAATTACAGTAGAAAACTTGCAACTCCTGTAAAATATTCAGAATCTCAAGTTAACACACTGGCCTTAAGTGTATTGTAAGGGATAGTAACAGTAACATTTTCTTTATTCAAAAATTAAATAATTTTAATCTATTCAAAAATTAATTAATTTTGAATAAATGAATTGATCCACAAGCTAAAAAAAAACGTTAAAAATGTTCTATCAGGGCCGGAGCGATAGTCCAGCAATTAGGGCGTTTGCCTTGCACGGTCGGTTGTGCTGGCCCAGGTTCGATCCCTGGCATCCCATATGGTCCCCTGAGCACCATCAGGAGTAATTGCTGAGTGCAGAGCCAGGAGTAACCTCTGAGCATTGTCGGGTGTGACCCAAAGAACAACAACAAAAAAAAAAATTCTATCAAAATATAAACTTCTAAATTTAAGTACTGAAAGACAATTTAATGTTTTTTTTGTTTGTTTGTTTGCTTTTTTTTGGGTCACACCCGCGATGCTCAGGGGTTACCCTGCCAGGGGTTACTCCTGGCTCTGCACTCAGGAATTACTCCTGGCAGTGCTCAGGGGACCATATGGGATGCCGGGATCGAACCCGGCCGGGCATGGTCTGGACACGAGCAAGGCAAACGCCTCTACCCGCTGGGCTATCGCCTCCAGGTCCCCAATTTAGTGTTTTGAAATGGGAACATAAATCACAACAAACCTAACTTAATTTTTTCCCAAATTAGTTACAAGTCCGCTTTTCATTGATTCATTACATTTCTTCATAACTCTATTTTATTTTTTGCTTTTGGGTCACACTGGCTATGCTCAGAGGTTACCCTGGCTCTTCGCTCAGAAATTACTCCTGGCAGTGCTTGGGGGACCATATGGGATGCTGGCTATCAAACTGGGTTGGTCACGTGCAAGGCAAACTCCCTACCTGCTGTGCTATTGTCAGGCCCCCTTCCTAACTCTAAATTAGCGATAAGTTAGAAGTTTAAAATTGGTCTCAGTTGGAGTATTTATGCCATGCTAGTAGAAAGTAAAGCTGCTAATTAGGATTTTTTTTTCCTTCTTTACTAAGAGCTGGTTGTAAATCACCAGCACTGTAAAGTTACAAAAGTGTTTAGGGTACTATATTTGGACAAATTTCTAAAAAAGGACATTAACCCCATCTTAAAAATGAAACATGTTTAGCGAGATTTCACATTAAGAATAAACTGCCCAGATCCAACAGTGTTGAAAAGGATTCACTATGGGTTTGTATATAAATATACATATATGATATATATTATATATGAATATGTAATTTATATGTAATTACATATTTATATGTAATTTATATGTAATTTATAATAATTTATAATTTATGATTCATATATATTATATATGAATATGTATATATATATACACACATTAAAGGTGAATCTTGAAAGCCAATGCATGGAAATTACCTGATATATCTTTCAAAGGAATCTGACACAAAAAGCTTGATTACCATATCAGAAACATTCCTTAAACATAAAGGATTTTCTATTGTTTTATCGCTTGCCTTATAGGGTTTAAGAGGAGATTATCCTTAATAATAAAATGGGCTTTTGGGCAGGAAATGTGGTACTGCACGTGGAATGCTCTTGCATCAGCCAAACCCGGATCAATTACTTCTCTTTCAAATGCTCCTCTACCAATGAGAGAATGAATGAAGATGCTTCTAGCACATCCCATTCATACTAGAAACTGAGGCACATTCCCTCAGTTGAATTGCATTTGTCACCTGCAGATCTGATAGGTAATTTCTTTGCCTTCAACTGAAGCAGTTTAGGAGTCCAGAGTGACTTGAAAGCCTCTTGGCTTTGGCCGCTCCCTAGTTTTATCAGTCATGCCATTTCCCACAATTTGAATGACCTATTTTTTTGCTTTCCTTTAAACCAGTAAGAACTTAGACAGCCAACATATATCTCTTTCAACTTTAGAATCCTACATCAACTAGCCTTTTGTGTCATATGAATTGATTGCTGACAAACGCTTGATGAAGAAATAAAGTGTCTAGTAAAGCGTTAGATTTTGGTGCTATCTTTAAGCCCTTCTGTGAAGTATATTGTCTCTAGGCTTCATGTAAATTATAATGAATGTTTTCATTCTCCATATTTCACCAGGAATAATCCACATGATTAATCCACAGGTTCTTGCAGTTGATTTTCATCTGAATATATATAATAAAAATACCTACGCCTCCATATTTGGCCCATTAACTGGCAATTAGAAGTAGAACTTAAATGGATACTTTTTAAGGATAAAGTATCCTTAAACAGGAGTAGTGAAGTCTGACAGTTACAAGCGTGGGATATATTAGATTCTGACAAGGATATAAATATTCAATGCATAGTACTTTATATCAGGGCCTTTTAAATTTGTTCTACTCTCATTCTTTTTTGCCTGAAAATGCACTTCAAAAGCACCTTGGGTTTAGTACACGGTTGATTTTGAATTAAATTTTTGTTATTTCATGTTCAAAATCCCTTTACTGTTGCCAAATTTATATGCAATCTCATATGCGGTGATAACCTATAGTTTTAAGAAGCCTGGCTTACATTAACATTAGGCATATAGAAGAAAAGTCATTTAAATATTTGTTCTGTAAAATACTGAGATCTAACCACAAGAGGTATGTTTTTATCAACTAAATATAGACTGAGAGACTCACAGACATGGGGCAGAGCTGCTACTGGCTCTACCTGTGCCCAGCCACTCAAAAGGTGCCCGGGAGGGATGGCGGGTTCTAGCCCTGGCCTCGCCACCCCAGCAGAGCCTCGCAACAAGCCAGATGACCCCCCCACTTCATGAGGGCCTCCATTTTCCACATCCGGACTTCCCTTGTCAGAACTCCACCCAGCAGACCAGCCTATCACAGCCCGGCTCGCGTGCCCCCCACCCTCGCTCATCAATAAATGCTGGATTTTGAGATGACTACAAGAGTATGCTACCCATGGCAGAGCCAGGCAAGCTACCCGTGTCCTATTTGATATGCCAAATATGCCAAATACCAGTAAGAATTATAAACCTCATTCCCATGATCTGATGGAATGGTTTGAGGCTTTTTATGTTCCTGGAGCAAGCAGGTGCCCTTGGGCTATACTTGCATGAGACAAGATACAGAGATGTTACTGCTGTCTGCTTGAACAAATCTATGATGAACCGGAAGACAGTGATACAGTGAAATATAGACTAGCCTCATTGTGCTAAATTTTGTGTTTGTAAAATCATTACCTCTCACTACTCTCTTAATGGGGGTCTCCCCTGGCACTGCGTGGAGTGAGGAGGGGCCACTCCTGCAGAGGTTCAGCCTGGTCACATGGACCTTAGCTGTCAGATCTTGAGCCTGGTGATGCAGTACTCTGCTTGGGTACTGTTTTTCAGGCAACACCAGCATTACTCAGGGTGGGCCACGAGGTGATCCTCTTAGGCAGTAGTGCTGGGAAAAGTCTCATACAATGCTAGGAATCAAACTGAAGACCTACTCAGCCTTGCAAATAGCAGGAGTACTCTCCATCACTTTGAACTATCTCTCTAAATCCTCTATCACTTTTTTGTGTGTTTTGGACTTTGTTTCATTTGTTTTTGCATCAGACCTTGTAGTACTTAGAGATTACCTCCTGGCTCTGTGCTCAGGGTTCACTCTTCACTGGGCTTAGGGGTTATATGGGAGGCCTGAGATTTAACTAGTATCATCTGTGTGTAAAGCAATCCCCTTAACTTCCGTACTATCTCTCTGGCCCCAATTATTTTGATACATTTATAATCATGGTAATTCATTTTTATAGGGCAACTAAAATTTTATTGCATCAATAAGGAAATCATCTCTAAATTGCTTCATGGCTTTCAAGGTTCTATTAATTCCTAGGACTTTTCACCTGTTTTGCAGTCAGAAAATGACAAATAAATGTCATCTTATGAGATATTTCCCTGCAAGCACTTTATAGACTAAGCAACTTTCTCTCTCCTTGTGTTACCTGATTAAAAAAAATCAGAGCAATTCCGAATTTTATGGGTATGAAAAGGACTTTTTCTGAACATCAAAAATGAAGCAGGTAAGACCTGCTATGAGGATCAACTCTTTGAAATGTGAAGTGGTTTTAAAACCCGAGGGAAAATCTACTAGTTCACAAAAGAATGTTCCAAATAGAACTAAACTAAAAGTCAAAGTTTTCAAAATTGATTCAATATTAGAGCAAACCATGTGATTTTCTGTAATATACTACCCATAGACTTATTTATAAATACACTGTGCCTTTTGGTACCTAAAGTGTGTTGGAGATAATTAGACAGCACATGCAACCAGCTGACGTTCATAAAGATCCTACCATCAAACCCTGGCACTGATGTAGTGCTCTACTTATTCTAAGTGCCATAAAATTTATCTATCTCCGTGTTCTGCATTTATTCCGAGAAGTTAGTTTTGTGGGTCAAGTAAAATTTCAGCAGACGATTCCTCAAATGAAAGGTAACTATTACATTAGGTACATAGAAAAAGACAGAGTTTTGTGAAGCTGTGAAAATGTGTATTGGAACTGAAGAACTGGCTAGAATCAAGAGTCTAGGGGTTGGAGTGACAGTACAGTGGGTAGGGTGTTTGCCTGCAAGTGGCTGACCCAGGATTGATCCCTAGCATCCCATATGGTCCCCTGAGCATTTACAGGTAAAATTCTGAGTGCAGAGTCAGGAGTTACCCCTCAGTATTGCTGGGTGTGACCCAAAAAGTAAGAAAAAATAAATTTTTGTTCAGGGATGCGTGCCGGGTCCCCAACAGTGCCCGGAAGCGGAGTTCCCTTCTACCTCCAGAGTGGCAGGAAATGGATGAAGACTCAGGAATCTGATGCAGTTTTAAAAGGCTTTACTTATCACAGGTTCAGGATACAAATCAGCAATAGGAAAAATCCCATGCTTAGGATTCCGACTAGAACCCCAGCCACATGTAGGCCAAGATGGCAGCCACCACGTGTATAAGCCCTGTAAAGAGGAGACAAAGACAAGACTCCAAGAAGAGTGCAAGCCCCAAAAAGAGAGCCCAAAAGAGAGAGAGAGAGCCAGAGAGGAAGCAGCCTAGTTTTATACCTCTGCAACTTAGACCTCCCACTATTATGGGAAGCAGGGAGGGTTAAATGCCCTCAGGTAAATTCCTCCCAGCACCTCACCTAGGCCCTATTATATGCTAATGTTTTGAGCCAAAGTCTGCCTGGAAATGCCTTTTATAGGGTAGAGAAGGGTGTTTTTGAGATGGCATGCCTCTGTATACTAATGCCAGTTAAATATTTCTCCAAGACTTCATAAGAGTCTCCTCTGTTTCACTGTAGTTTTGTATTTTAATTGCCTTTGAGTTATTAGGGAGCCATGCTTGCTTGCTTGCTTGAGGCAAACAGCATTTCTCTCTGGGTCTAATTACTTAGAGATCCAACATGGCCAGGCAAATATGCTGGTAAGATCTAGCTAGTCCCACGATGATTGTGGTAGCATGAGAGAATATTTATACCAGCCAGTACAGAATACATGGTCAGATAAACTGCCACATTTAAACTACCCCCTTATCTACAAAGTGATCTGCAGGAGGCAATCCAGGTCAGATGCAGACTTTTAGGTGCACTACAACATATGGGACTTTTAATTTAATTAATAAAATGTAAAGATGTAATCAATTAAAAACTGAAAAGAAG
This sequence comes from Cryptotis parvus, assembly GCA_021461705.1. Taxonomy (NCBI): domain Eukaryota; kingdom Metazoa; phylum Chordata; class Mammalia; order Eulipotyphla; family Soricidae; genus Cryptotis; species Cryptotis parvus. Next base: position 56,209 of record JAJIBD010001317.1, on the reverse strand, counting down.
TTGGGGAAAACTCATTTTGAAGACGAAGAGAAAAAATGTGGTCAAGTATCACTGTATCCCTGTATCACTGTCTTCCCGTTCATCATCAATTTGCTCGAGCAGGCACCAGTAACATCTCCATAAGTCCTGTCTCATGTTAGTAGAGCCCAAGGGCATCTGCTTGCTCCAGGAACATAAAGAGCCTCAAACCATCCCGTCATGGGAATGAGGTCTCAAGCACATGAGAAAACTTTAATGAAACCTGGGTTAATATAATAAATAGATCCATTAATACACTTCAAGTCTAGAAATATATGCAGAACTTACATAACTGTGCTAGAGATGTACTCGGGTGTGTAGATTATATGTGTGCATCTTATAGATATGGTTTTAGATGCTGAAATAAAGGCATGCATATTTAACTTGCAAGGAAACTAAATAGAATTTGAAGAAAGGGAAATCTATGAAGAAACATTTATTTTTATTCAATTAAAATTGTATACTGTAATATTCATTTATGGTATCTTTATATATTTCAAGTGTACATCATTATAAATCAAATATTATAGTCTATACTAAATAAGCCAAAGGAAGTATAATTCTTTCACCAAACAATTGAGCCCTTGTGATTTATTACACAATTTATGATTTCAAATTTGGTCTTATAGTCTAAAATCTTTTTTTGTTGTGTTTATTTTTTTCTTTGCTTCATAAAACTGTTTGATTTTGTCTACGTGATCTATTTCTCTAAACATATTGACCTGTACGTCCATTTATGTTGTTATAAATGGTTTCATCAATTTTTATTTAATAATTTAAATCACTAAACAAACATAAACAGCTGCAAATGATTGTTCAAGATTGGGTTTTAGTCATGCACTATCCCAACACCCTTACCTTCAACAGTGCACATCTACTACCACCAATTTTCCCAGTTTCCTCCTACCCTCTCCCCCTACCACCAGCTTGCCTCTGTGGCAGGCATTTTTTCAGCTTTCTCTTACTCTGTTTCTCCTTCCTTTTAGGTACTATGGCTTGCAATACAGTTACTGAAAGATTATCATATTTATCCCTTTACCTACTTTCAGCACTCAGTTCTTGTCCAGACTGATCATTTCCATCAATCACTCTCATAATGGTCCCTTCTCTATCCTAACTGCCCTCCCCACACCACCACTTAAAGCAAGTTTCCAACCATGGGCCAGTCTTCCCGGTCTTTGTTTCTTCTGTCCTTGAGTATTATTCTTATACTATGGTTTGTTCATTTTTTGCATTTTTGCATTCCACAAATGAATGCTTCTCCCTCTGTCTGATTTCACTCAACTTGATACTCTCCATTTTAATCTATTTATAATTTCATGACTTAAGTTTGCCTAGTGACTTCATAGTATTCCATTGTGCAGATGTACCATAGTTTCTTTATCTAATCAACTGTTTCTCTGGTACTTGGATTGTTTACAGATTCTGGCTATCCCAATAGTGCTGCTATGAATGTAGAAGTGCAGATGGCTTGTTTTCAGTATATTTTAAGACTTTATTACTTTTACAGTTGGCATTTCGAATCACTAGATCTGATAAAAGATCAGTAATACAAAAGTTAGCTAGATACAACCACAGGGTATAATTCATTCTGTCATGCAATTTCACTCTAACTTTTGAGATAACACTATGTCATTACATACATAAATATTATGTACATAATGTGGCTATTTTATGAGCTTATACTCTTAATTTCTGTGAATGCACATAATTTTGGTTTGTATATATGACAAATTATCCAATCATCAGTTGATGGATAATTAGGTTGTATTTATTCTTCCTTCACTTCTTGATCACTTGAATCTCAGTTATTCATTGATTTGCTAGAACGGATTCCAGTAATATTTCCATTTGACCCTATCACTTGCCAATGTAGCCCAATGGCATCTGGTTGCTTCAGGAATATGAGGAGCCTCAAACCGTTCCTTCAGGGTCTTGATGAAGAAGTCTGACCATCTTGTAGGTGGGCAGCCACGTGATCTTTTGACATCCTGTGGGATCCAGTCAGTAACGGCTCTAGTCCAGCAGTTGTCTCCAAATCACATTACTAGTCCAGCCCATCTGATTTCTGATGCCTTGCAAATGAGACAGCATCCCTGATTCTAGAATAGCGATAGAGGTTAGAACTCTGGATTCCTTCTCTCACTTGAGTAGGGTATTATATTCAAAGCATAGCTCTTTGGATTTCTCTCTGGGAGACCGAATAGCATTATCATCCTGCTTTTGTAGGGCCCAAGTCTCTGAGGCATATGATAATGCAGGGAGAACAGTGGAGTTGAAGAGATGTGCCTGGAGCCAGAGGTTCTTTTGTCCTTTTAGCTATTTCTTCGATGCTTTTGAAGGCATCCCATGCCACTCTCTTCCTTCTGCACAGCTCAGGTTTTAAGTCGTTCATCATGTTGATTTCCAACCTAGGTACACATAACTACTGCATACAGAGATGTCTTTTCCATTGAGAGTGAATGGGGCCTCTGGAGCAAGTTCACTTTTCATGAGCATAGTTTTATTCAGATTCAGCTGCAGACCTATCTTTCCACATTCTCGGTTGAAGTCAGCCAGCATTTGTGTTGCTTGGCTAATGTTTGGTGTTATTAGAACGATGTTATTTGCGATGCGGAGGTGGTATAGTGGCGACCATCTATCTTCACTCCCATTCCTTCCCATTCTAATTGTCACATGATGTTCTCGAGGATGGCGCTGAAGAGTTTTGGTGAAATCATATCACCCTGTCGAACCTCTCTTTTGGCATCAATGATCACTTCCTTGTAGAATAGCGAGATCCTGGTGGTGAATCCATAATACAACTCACAAAGGATCCTCATGTTTTGTGTTTGAACACCCTTTTTTGTCTAGGGCTTTGATAACCGTTTCATTCTCCACAGAATCAAAGGCTTTCTTTAAATCAATGAACGTGAGTCAGGGCGGCATCTTGAACTCCCCTACAAACCTCAATGAGCTTGGTTACTGTGTGGATATGGTTGATTGTGCTGAATCCTTTTCGGAAGCCAGTTTGCTTGCATGGTTGTCCTTCATCTAGTGTTCTGCCAATCCTGTTCAGGATGACTCGAGTGAACAGTTTGTAGATGATGGACAACAGGCAGATGGGGGCGATAGTTGCCAATGTCTTCCCTATTATAAGTAATGCTACAGTGAATAAATGACTATATGTAGCATTTCAAAGTGTTTTTATTTTCTAAATACCCACAAATGACAATATGGATTCAAATGGAATTCTGTTTTAAATTTATGAGAAAACCTTACAAAGGGGGCAACCAATTTATATTTTTCACAGGCAATGTATTGTTTAAAGTCTTTTCAATAATAGGCTTTGTCACATATGTGAGGTGATAGTTCTCCACAGAGGCCAGAAAGTCTCAAAAAATGTCCTTAAGCCCTTTTATTTGGGAAATATAGTAATTTACAACATCTAGAAAGGTCACCATTACTATGGAAAAGAGTTGACTGTATATGGCAACCTGGAAAAAGCTAATTGTAGGAGTACATAAGTGGCAGTGGCTTATATTCTTTGACAATGTACAATAGTCAAGAACTTTATATATTCAAATTGTATTTAACATTTTATTTTAAGGGATACAGGGACAGTTCAAACGATATGGCACTTGCCTTGCAAGCATCTGACTTGGATTTGATCCTGGCATCCTAGATGGTCTCCTGAAATTTCCAGCAGTAAGTGCTGAGTACAAAACTGGAATAATCTTTGAACCCTTCTGGGTCTGCCTCCCCTATCAAATATATATAAACTAGAATAAATATAAGAAGCAATAAATATCATTTTAGAAAACCTTATTGGAATTTTTTTATCACAGAATATTTCACTTGATCACTTGACATCCCGTTATTTGTCGATTTGCTCGAGCGGGCACCAGTAACATTTCCATTTGTCCCTATCACGTCCTAGTGTAGCTCATTGGCATCTGGTTCCTTCAGGAATACACAGAGCCTCAAACTGTTCTTTTTCAGGGTCTTGACGAAGAAGTCAGACCATCTTGTAGGTGGGCGGCCACGTGGTCTTTTGACATTCCATGGGATCCAGTCAGTAATGGCTCTAGTCCAGAGTTCATCTCTAAATTGCGTTACATGTCCAGGCCATCTGATTTTCGATGCCTTGGCAAAGCGAGACAGCATCTTTTGACTCTGGAACAGCGACGGAGGTTGGAACTCTGGATTCCTTCTTTCACTTGAGTGAGGAGTGGTATTCCAAGCATAGCTCTTTTGATTCCTATTTGGGAGACCTGAATAGCATTCTCATCCTGCTTTCATAGTGCCCAGGTCTCTGAGGCATATGTTAATTCAGGGACAACAGTGGAGTTGAAGAAATGTGCCCAGAGATAGAGGTTCTTTGTCTTTTTAGCTATTTCTTTGATGCTTTTGAAGGCATTCAATGCCACTCTCTTCCTCCCGCGCAGGTCCTTCACCAGTAATAAAAAAAAAAAAATTCAACTTCCTGATCCACAGAATATTTATTTAATAAAAATCCTGGGAGAGATGGTTTTTAATGATATAGTAAAGATTAACAAAATTATTATAAAATGACAATAGGAACACCACATTACATGAATTAGAATTAGAAATTTTTGAGGAAGCAGGATATCAAAATACATTTTATTCTTAAAATATGTACTTTTTCACTTTTCATAATATGAGAAATGCTATAGAAAAGCTTTATAAACTTTGACTGTAAAATATTGAATTGATATTTATAAACTATATTTAAAATTTAATCAAATAAAAAATCCCATTCATCTGATTATAAAGGAAAAATTATAACCTGACTATACTATTTAAAAAACAAAACAATTAATTTAAGGACTCATTTGAGATTATGTATGTGTGTGTGTGTGTATAAAGTATAATATGTAGTGTGGCTTTGCTGAGAGGCAAGTAAATCATTTTATTTTCCTCTTAGAGGAAGAGATTAATTTTTGACTTGACATTCTGGGCATTCTTGGTAATGGTTCACCAAGGAACCATGGGCCATAGACAATTTTATCAAGCTTAAGCTTGATAAAAGTATGGCCATGGATTAATCAAATCTATAGAATATTACATTAAATGTCTATCAGAATCTTCATAGAAAATTAGAATTTAAGTTCATCACCAAGATATGCTTTTTTTATATGAAGTAGGTTTATTACAAGCACTGTAACGGTGTAGTAGAATAAAGATGGAATTGTGATTATGTGATTATATACCTAACAGTCAAGATATAAAAGAGGGAAGAAAGAAAAATTTTCGATGGCATTTTTCTATAATTTTTTGTTTTGGGTCCTGAAGAACAGGTATAACAGGGAAGCAATCCTAGCAACAGATAATTTATGAACTTATGAATATGTAGCAAAGACTGTTGTATTCAAGTCAGAAGCAAAAGCTACCTATGGGTTTTGATTAAAGTGTTTTGTTAGGGGCCAGAGCGATAGTCCAGTGGGTAGGAGTTTGTTTTCCAGGTGACCAACCCAGGTTCGATTCCCCGGCATCCCATATGGTCCCCCAAGCATTGCCAGAAGTAATTCCTGAGTGCAGAGCCAAGAATAACCCCTGAGCATTGTTGGGTCTGACCCAAAAAAAAACAAAACAAACAAATAAAAAATAAATAAATAAATAAACTGGCAATTTCCATTTCTTTTAAAAAAAGCAAATAAAAAGTGTTTTGTTAAAACTTAAGTGTATATGTTCCTGGTGTAGAGTATAAATAAGTAGTTTATTTTATATAACAGAATTCCAGCAAAGTGGAAATCCCATGACTGAGTGAATTCTGCCCTGTGGTTGTATCTCATCCAACTTCTGTGCTTTTCGGTCTTCTATCAGACCAATGACTGTCAATACTGTCTGATAGTGACTTTCCATACTTGTAAGTTTAGGACTAGAGTATTCTTTGGTACTATGCTTTAACTACAGCATAAATTTTAGTAAAGATGCTCTACTTTTAAGGATTCATATTTTCATTGTAAGGTTGATACTGCTTAGATCATTTATGTTTTTTAAACAGTTGTCATCATTCATGGTCTTTTCTGTATGTTGGCACTTCCCCAATTTTTGTGTATTTTATACCATGGCCATCAAGGCTGTAGCCATCTCAGAGTCTGACAACTCCCAGGGAAGACAACATTCTTACTGAAAAGGACTATTACTTGCTGAATCATCTGTCTGCTTTCAAGCATTTGCTGTTTATACATATGGCATGTCATCTTTCTTCAAATATATGAGGCATGTAATTGGCAGCAGATTTTTTATTACCAGCCATTTAATTCATTTTTCTTAGCTTTAGATTTATATATGTTTTGTCCCTCAAGGCTGTCAGGGAGGAATCTGTATAACAAATAAATGACTTGCTATTCACTCAGAGGAATATGCTGCTATGTAGGAAGTCTTGAAGAAATGCAATGCGGATATTTTAAGGTTTGAAAGTAAATTATAAACTCATGTGTATAGTTATATTGATAGTAAAGGCAGTCACATATTTAAAACCAAATTTCTTTTTGTTTTCATTACCATCAAATGAGTAAACTGGCTCTAGTTGCAATATTGGAAAATATTGCTAACTTTTTTAAGTAAAATCATGAATATTTTAAGTATTTTACTGCCTTTGAAAAAATTGAATGAATTTTTATGACATAAACGGCAATTAGGTTAAATTATGTTTATTCTATCAATCTACACAGTATTCATAGTTATGTTTTTAATCTATCTGTACATATATTTATGCAAGTGCCTAATAAATGTATATTGATTTAATACCCAAATATATTGAACTGCATCCTAAAGTCATTGCATTTACCTTATATTTCTTATAAACCTTTTGCTATGTCTGATGTGTATGCAATTATGAATATATGTTTGTAAGAAAGAAGAGAGAGAAATAATGATGGGGTGTTTTGGGTAAATATTAGCAAGGTAGAAAAATGTGTTCAGATGTATATTTCTAATTGGGGAAAACTATCAACTGTTAATCATCCCTTTACTAAGTGCAAAAAGTCCATGTATCTTAATTCTTTATTTGTAATCTAATATCATTACTATATGTATGTGTATATATGTATGTATAAATATGCTATCATTTCGTATTTTACATACTTAAGAGGAAAAACTCTATTAATTAGTATCTTTTCAGGCCACATAATTAAAGGGAAGTGAGAATTTACAGAGGATTGAGAGGATGAATAAATTTAATAACATGTTTTAATTGCTTGGCAAAGAATAGATTCTATACATTTGATGGAGAATGTGATAGCATATATATAGCTATTGATTAAATCATGCTGTACTGCTAAAACCTATAGAATGTTATAAACTGGTACATCAATGTTTTGTAAAAAAGAAATTTTCATTTTTTCAAATTCAAAAAACATATTCATACACCATCATATTATAAGTTTACCACCTAGGCATGTCAACATTAAATATATCTTCCTATTCAATACCTAGTACAGTTGACACATATGCAGCCAAGGGGAACAAGTGAAGATCAGGGTGGGTATCTAAATTTTAAGAATAGTTTAGGCTTTTAAATACTATTATGCTTATAGAAAATAATTATTATTTTATTCTGATAAATAATATGTTTTCCAGAGTAGCAAAGAGTGAGAAACAGTTTTTATTTTACTTTTGAATTATAGCAATTGTCATTTGCTTATTTGCACAGAACTAAATTGTGAAATATTTCTTTTTATAAATATAAAAACATATAAGTGCACTTAATAGTTTAAATGTATTTCTGTCCTTTGGCCATGAATATAATCATTCAATGAAGTATAATAAAAAGAAAACAACTACAACCTTGAGGGCAGTAACTTTGAGGAATATTGCAAATTTCATTTAAACTGATGGTGCTACAATTCTTACTGACAATTTTTATAAACATTCAATTCTAATGCTTTTTCTTTGAAGTACTTTTGCTAGTCATGACCCTCTCTTTATGTTTGAATTCTTGCTAACAGAGAAGGTTAAGTCTGCCACGAAGTCAATGAGATATGAAAAAATTGGCATTATTAGTCACTGGTGTTTTATAAAATATGAGGAAATGTGTCAGCTCTTCAAGGATCTATATTCTCTAAACCCAAACCCATTTGAACATTAAAATAACATACTGCATTTTTTGGAAAGTTATGTCCATACAAGAAATAACTATCTTAACACTTTCTTACAGTTTCAGGGATTAAATCGCCACTGAGATAGCTCTGTCTCAGGATAATTTTAAAAAAGTGTTTATGGAAACAGTATAAATTTGAAAGAATAAACCCAGGTTGACATAATTGAAACATCAAAACAAATCCAAGACCTCCTGATCTCTGATATTATAATTATATCTTTTTATATACCCCAAATATGAGAAACCAGAGTACTTTTATTTGACTTGAAACTTTTTCTCCTATCATGCTGTGTGCATTCTCAGCGTTAAGATTAAAGTTTCAGGAAACTGCGTGAGTTTGAGTCCAGAGAAATTTGAGGTGGAATTTGGCGTGTATTGATGACTGAATATGAACAGAGAGAGGGAAGAATCTCAGACAGGGACATTCTTCCCAGTAGGGAAGAATCTGAAGAATCTCAGGCACACATTTTGGTTGGTCTCAAAATCAAAAGGGGGAGGGATGAAATTGAAGATAAAAATTAAAAATTTGTATTAAATCAAAATTAGCCTGGCAAGCTACCAGGCTTGGAATGTCTTACTTGACATTCCAAATACCAGTAATAATTATGGACCTCATTCCATGACCTGATGGAATGGTTTTGAGGCTCTTTATCTTCCTGGAATGGGATAATGCCCTTGGGCTATCTCGCATGTGACAGGACATATTGAGATATTACTGGTGTCCACTCGACAAGTCAATGATATACGGGAAGACAGTGACAGTGATACAGTGATACTCTAGATTTAATAATTAAAGTTTTGGGGTTGATAAGCATAGATCAGAAATTGAATATTTTCTACCAAATTAAAAGAGAATATATTTCTTTCCCATTCCATAGTTGAAGGAGATCAAAGTATATTTTCACATACTTCCAATTTCTCCCCCTTTTAGCATCTAAATAGGATGGCTGATATGAAAAAATGAGAATACTGCAAGGTCATTTATACTTCTTTGCCCCTCATTGTTCTAACTTATGAGTAACTGATTGTTTTGCTCAGAACTATTTCTCCTTTCCCTTGAGATTCTCTGAACTACTAATTTTGATGCAGTTCACCAGGCATTGAGTGAATTTCCATGTACTTCATCGTTGTTTACAGACAGCAGGCAATGTCTGACAGTCAGGTGAAGATAGGGCTTTAAATTAACTTGAAGTATTCGAAATTCCAACATGAAGGAAATATTTGGCAATTAGTGTTCATTTGAGTGGAGTTTCATGCTCATGAGAATAAGTTTATTACGTTTGCTTAGTTTTGATTGACATTAGGTAGACACCAAAGAGGGAGAAGAATTCAAAGTGGTTAGTACGAGGGAATTTTTTAAAAAGGATTTTATGGAATGAGATAGAATTATGTATGCTTTGCTCACATTCTTCTGACTAGCAGGACAAAGATGAATTGTCATTTGATCATGTTGCTTGTTTATTGTGCCCTCACAGGACAACTTTGAACATGTGCCACTTTAAAAAGAAAAGTTGTCAATCTATCTTGATTTGTGGGTCTCCTTGGGAAATGAACATTTCTTTTATGGTTGAAAAGCAAACCAGAAAAAGGAACAAACTACCCAATGGTTTACTATCTGTAATACACATCTTTCCTCCCCCTCGGGTTATTATCTGCAGCAATATTTATTACAAGTACATGTTTTCTCTCTGTTGATATCTTAACATTATTGACTTCACCTGATAGAAATCTTATCATTGTTTGCTTTTTTAAGCATTCAGAGAAACTGGGGATTAAATGATATAAACTAACCTTGTATACAAAAGGTTGCCCTTCTAGGAAAGCAAAGGGTTTTAAGTAGGTTATATTTGAAGCTTATTTCTGTGACTCAGTAACCTTTTTTTAGAAATAATTTGTTTTCCTACTTATTTATATGTGTGATTTAATATATATTATTTTTACTATCTTAAAGTGAACCTTAAGCAAAATTTATTTTAGAAAATGAACTGTCTTTATATATTTGGTGAGATTTGAAAAAATATATATACTCATGTAACCAGAAGAAATAGATGTATATAAATGAATTTTGTCAAATTTGGTACTCAATATGGTACTCAATAGTCAACTTAGTACCCATCTTGCCTCATACAACTAATTTTCAATCTGCAAATATTAAATATTACTTTGAATTATCTAGAATTTCACATATAGTCAAAGCATATATATTCTTTTCTGACATTTGTAAACTAAATGGTAGGTTTTGAGTTTTATTCATGTTACTAATCATGATGTTATTTGATTTTCTTAGCAACTAGTTTGCCAACATAATGATAGGCCTCAATTGAAAGATATTGACATTGTTTACAGTTTTTGTTAAAGTAAATACTTCTATAAATGAAGAGAAATATAAATTGTATTCTCGGCTATGTTTCAATATACATAGTCAATTGTATCATTGACTATGTTTAAGTTCATAAGAGATGCTTGATCACTTGAATCCCGTTATTCATCAATTTGCTTGAGCGAACACAAGTAACATTTCCATTGGACCCTGTTATGTGCCAATGTAGCCAATGGAATCTGGTTGATTCAGGATTATGAAGAGCCTCAAACCATTCTTTCAGGGTATTGACAAAGAAGTCTGACCATCTTGTAGGTGGGCAGTCACGTGATCTTTTGACATCCCTTGGAATCTAGTCGGTAACGGCTCTAGCCCAGCAGTTGTCTCCAAATCGCATTACATGTCCAGCCCATCTGATTTTCAATGCCTTGGCAAATAAGACAGCGCCCCTGATTCTGGAATAGCAACGGAGGTGGGAGCTCCAGGTTCCTTCTCTCACTTGAGTGAGGCGTGATAATCCAAGCATAGCTCTTTTGATTCCTCTCTGGGAGACCCGAATAGTATTCTCATCCTTCTTTCTTAGGGCTCAGGTCTCTGAGGCATATGTTAATGCAGGGAGAACATCTCCCTGCATTAACAAAATGCAGTAATAAAAGGATGCTCGTTTCTTTCATGTGGTGACCCCAGTTTGCTGGGGATATTTGGGGTCCTCAATAGTTTTGGGGTCCTTCAGGTTCCCTGTTCATATTTGGGGCTGACAGCCATCGTTCTGGTTGATAAACAAAGAGAACAAGGACACCAATTGTAGAAAATCTTCATACACAAACACACCCTACTCCAACTCCACTCTACAGGGAGAAACAGACTGTAAACCCCAAACTGCTGGAGTTCAATCCTATGCAGAGGCTGGGGAGAAGGGCATAACCAAAGATAAAGACTATTTTTCCTTAAACAATAAAGTAAAAAAGGCTTCCTCTTACAGGTGCAAAATTCCCAATGGGCCACCATCCTGCTTCTGAGATCTATTGAGACAGTATAGGGCAGAACATTTTTTTTCTCTGCTTGGCTATTAAGCAATCATTTTAATAATATTTCAAGTCTTTCTATATAAATACAGTAAGAGAGACAGGCATATATCTACACTCGAGATTAAATTTATAGGGTGATTTTTCCTGGGGAGATCACATCATATGATTCAGACTAGCCAGATTCCCTTAGCCAGACTAATCAGACTAACCAGATTCCCTTAGCCAGACTGATCATATCCAATCCCCACCTCCTTTTCCAGACTGAGACAACAGTCCTACATAAATGCTCTGCTCTGGCTGCAAGACAGTACATGGCTTACTTTAGGTCAAAACAGAGCTGTTCAGACCTTGGTCTAAACTTTGGGCCAGAGCAGGCTTTATTCTAAAGTTGTGCCATTTCAAAGCGAGGGTGATGTATTTTCCTGGTACCATCCAGTCTAATGTAAAGGATCCTCTATGGGGGTATAGGGATTAGATTAAATCTAAATGGTAATGAGTTGAGTTTTATAGTTGGAAAATATGGCAGAAACCCAGGAGTAAATAATTCAGAGTTAATTAACTCACAACTGCACTGCCCAACTATACTTTCTGTGCCTAAACAAAGAAATTCCTTAGCATAAACATATGCAAAAGGCTTGTAGGAAGGAGAAAAACAATCTCTCATTAGCAATACAAAAAATCCAGGGCTAACAAGTATCTCAACTAATCTAATACCAGTTCATTCCCTGTCACTGACCCTGCAAATGGTCCTCCTGGCTCCACACAGAGTGATTCTGAGCACTCCAGGTTTAAACTCAAAATAAAAGAGCACTAATTTTAAGATATGTTTTTTTAAAAATTTTGCATTTAAATATAATTAGGATTTTATTTTAAAGCAAATTATAGACATATAACTCTAGATATTGCCCTGTGGTCATTAAAAGTCAGAGGCACACACGTTTTGACATTCATTGTCTTAGGATTGTTTTGAGTAGTTTAAAGAATACATTAATAAAATTAAACAAAAATGGACTTCAATGTCAATCTTATTTTGCTATGTATTGTGCTTCGTTATTCACATAACTACTTAATTTTCACCACTGTGTAGTATTTCACGTAAAAATAGTTTTATTTCAGTTGTACTGTTTATGAATATTTTTTCAGTTGGTCTTCTATTTTTTCCATGAAAAATGTATGCAACTAATGCTACCATATATATATATATATATATATATCGGGCATGACTATTTTTTATATACATGGTCAATGTTTGAATATTTACAATGTTTATATAACTAGCAATTTGATATATATTCTGTTTCATAATTACTACTATTCAGCTTTAGTATATACCATTATTGTGACATGATAAGTGCACCAATTTGAAAATCATTAATATTAGTAAGGGAGATAGATAACAGAACTAGAGCACATATATTGAGTACATTAAGACCTGAATTTAATCTTTACTTCCACATGATTCCCTGAAGATTAAGCACACAGGCTCTGGTAGCCCTTGAGCACCACTGGGCACTACTTCATTATAAAATTGTATACATAAAGCTATAGAAATCATTAGTATCCTATGATGTTCAAACTACTGTTCATTCTTATCACCACTTGATATTGCCAACTTTCTTTTGGACAAATTTTGTTAATATAATCCATAGCACTAAAATTTATGCACTTACAGTCACTATATTTTGATGTTAATAATTTCTGAATAAGTTACCGAATATGCTTGTTATGCAGGCACAACTCTTTTGCCCGATTTTAATATATTAACTTTTCTTGCATATGTAAGTTCCTTACATTTTATAAAAACCAACTAAATTGTAAATATATTTTCCTTTCATTTTCTATAAGTCCTAGTGATGACTCAAAAACTAAAACTGAAGAAAGAAATAATTTGGCTCCCTATAGACCACAGATAGTACAGCGACAAAGGTTTATGCCTTCTATTTAGTTGAACCTGATTTAATCCCCCAGACTCTTGATCTCTAGAGGGTTGCTATGTCAAATTATAGAAATTTGAACACCACTGAATGTGGTTCAAGGGACTTCTTGAGTGCCACCAGGATTGCCATCTGACGATTTCCAGCATTGCAGTACTCAAATAATATCACATCCTCAAGTACTCATGTTGAAGGCAGGTCTGATTGGCTGAACATCCTCAAAAGTGGCTCCTGGGACCACCTGAGCACCTCTTCGTTGGTCCTCAAAAATGTTTTTGGCTTTCTAAATCCCTTGCATTTACATGTAAATATAATATCAATTTTTAAATATTTACAAAAACATGCAATGCTAATTTAAATTGTGATTTTTGGGGGGGGTCATACCTGGCAATGCTCAGGGGTTACTCCTGATCTGCACTCAGGAATTACTCATAGTGGTCCACAGGGGACCATATGGGATGCTTGGGATTGAACCCAGGTCGACTCCTTCCCACTATACCATTGCTCTACCCCAACTGTGCTTTCTTTTCCAAATCACTTTTGGGCTTAGAATCCAGCATTTAACATATGGTGGAGGAATATTGGCATTCTGGTGATGTAAGTAGTGTAAGTAGTGTAGTAGTATTTCATGTTTAAAACTATAGTATAGGTAAGTTTGTTATAGAAAATAATAAAAAAGGAAACTATTGACACTATCTCATGAATAAACTTAATTCACTTAATAAAGTTTAATTCACTTTTATGGTTGATTTTTAAATTTTGATATCTTCTGTTGCAGGACTCCTAAGGGCCACTGCATCTGCTCTGAATCGCCGCCTGCAAATCACTTCGTAGATAAGGGTGTAGTCTAAATGTGGCAGTTTGTCTGACCATGTATGCTGTACTAGCTGGTATAAATATTCTCCCATGCTACCACAATCATTGTGGGACTAGCTAGATCTTACCAGCATATTAGCCTGGCCATGTAGGACCCCTAAGTAATTAGACCAGAGAGAAATGCTGTTTGCTTCCAAGCAAACAAACATGGCTCCCTGATATACTCAAAGGCAACTAAAATATAAAACTGCAATGAAGTAGAAGAGACTTGTGAAGGCTTGGAGAAATATTTAACTGGCATTAGTATTAGTCTTTGGTACAGAGACATGCCATCTCAGAAACCCCTTCTCTACCCTATAAAGGCATTTCCAGGCAGATCTTGGCTCAAAACATTAGCATACTAAAGGGCCTAGGTGAGGTGCAGGGAGGGATTACCTAAGGGCATTTGACCCTCCCTGCTTTCCATAACAGTGGGAGGAAGGTCTGAGTTGCAGGGTATAAACTAGCCTGTTTCCTCTCTTACACGCTTCTTTGTGGGCTCTCTCTTTGTGAGCGCTCACCCTTCTTGGAAGTCTTGTCTTCTTCTCCTTTTACAAGGCCTTTACACGTGGTGGCCGCCATCTTGGCCTACATGTGGCTGGGGTTCTAGCCTGGAATCCTAAGTACCGGGCTTTTCCTTTTGCTGATTTGTATGCCTGAACCTGTGATAAGTAAAGCCTTTTAAAACTGCATCGGATTCCTGAGTTTTCATCCATTCCTTGCCGGCTTTGGAGGTAGAAGGGAACTTCGCTTCCCGGCACTGTCGGGGACCCCGGCGCGCCCCGACAATCTTCTATTTATAATCTTTATTACATTTTAGTGTGAACCATGAGTAACTGCTCTATTGCTAAATTTTATTTGTTGAATTCCATTTGCTAAACTGTACTACTATTAGGTATTTTAATTTTTATGTTTCAATGAATCTAGTAGTCTTAATAAATGTATTTATCAATTATACTAATTTAAAATTGTTTCCTGTGTACATATTGCCAACATATGCTTTAGACATGTTACATGAAGGCATATATTACACATATGTATGTGTATGTGTAACTATGCATACACCATACACATTTACACAGACATATGCCTCTAGGTCCTAACTAGGTTTCCAGTATAATATTTGATAGAAATAGTGAATGCGGTTTTCTGAGTTCTTTTCTAAATTAGGGAAATTGCTTTGCTATCACACAATTAGTGTTTATCTTTTGTTTGTTATTTTTAGACATTATATAGCATATTTAATAGTAGTGTTATCAGTGAAGAGATAAATAACTCTCTATATTAAAGTGTTAAAAAGTATTCATTGTCACTGATTAATTGGGAAACATAAATCAAATTACAATGACCTAACTTTTCACAACTAGGTTTGAAAATAACTCTACATTTACATAGACTATACTGGGTTAAGAAAATTTTATCCAGCCTTTAGTTTCTTTAAAGGTTATACTATTTATAGATACTAATATATATCAGGTGCTTTCTCTGCATCATTTGTTCTAACCTTTTGTTATTATGTTAATTATGTTAATGATGTTAATTTAATTATAGATGTTCAACCATCCTAATTTTCCTGTAATAGACATCATGTTTCTGCATTCAACTCTGTACTTGGATTTTATTATTTGGTTTCATATTTTCACCCTTTGTTTTATAAATCTGACCTGTCATCTTATTTCCTAAAATGTTCTTGTGAAGTTCTTATTTAAAACTAATAAATTCTGATTCTGTTAGTCATAGATAATAAAGAAACATGTAAGGATAATTATTGTATGGCCAGAGAGAGCATAGTGGTTGAGATACGTTGCACTTGCTTTGCATACAGCCAATCGGGTCGGGGTTCCATCCCCAGCATCCCGTGTGGGCTCCCAAGCACCACTCCCAGGAGTGATTCCTGTATACAGAGTCATGAGTAAACCCTGGGCATCACTGGGTGAGTGGTACCAAAGAAAAAGGTAGGAAGGAAGGAAAGAAGGAAGGGAGGGAAGAGGGGGGAGGGAGGGAGGGGGGGAGGGAGGGGAGGGAGGGAGGAAGGAAGGAAGGAAGGAAGGAAGGAAGGAAGGAAGGAAGGAAGGAAGGAAGGAAGGAAGGAAGGAAGGAAGGAAGGAAGGAAGGAAGGAAGGGAGGGAGGGAGGGAGGGAGGGAGGGAGGAGAGGAGGGAGGGAGGGAGGGAGGGAGGAGGAGGGAAGGAAGGAAGGAAGGGAGGGAGGGAGGGAGGGAGAGAGGGAGGGAGGGAGGAAGAATAGTTATGCTATTATCTCCTATTATCTCAAAACTGTGTCTTTTCATTTCCCTCTCGATCTGAGTCACCTCCCCATGTATTTTTACTATTGAAATACTGTATTCATTGGCTTCTTCTCCTCCTTTAGGAGTAATGGTGCCATCCACTATATTTCTTTTTTTTCTTTTTTTTTTTTGGGGGGTCACACCCTGAGATGCTCAGGGGTTTCTCCCTGCCTCTGCACTCAGCAATTATTCCTGGCGGTGCTCAGGGGACCATATGGAATGCTGGAGATCCAACCGGGCCAGCATGGACCGGCCTCATGCAAGGCAAACGCCCTACCCGCTGGACTATCGCTCCAGCCCCTCATCCACGATATTTCTTGTTCCATGGCGACTGCTCTCATGAAAGGTTATCTATTACATGTCACCAAGGTCTGTGATCAGCAGGCCTTAAAGCCATTTTCTAACAAAGTGAAAGTGGCCTGCCTGTCCTTCGTCACTACATGACTTGCATGCAAAAAGATTACTTCAATTACAACATCACTCATGTTATCTTATGTAAAACTTAACTTTGTTTTTGCATTGCAGGGAAGAAGTTGGCTCTCTAAAAGCTTTTATAAGTATTGTGTGGTTGTACCTTAATATAAATGTCATTCTAATTTTCTGTAATGATAGTGGCATTATTTCATATATATTTGGGATATTCCTAAGGAAAAACCTTTTCAGGTATCATCTACTAACAGTGTACGATAGAGAGAAGCATTCTCTAATGTCCATGGCCAAAAAATTAAAATTGCTGTGATATTGTGTTATTTAGCTTTAAGACACCAGTGTCATTATCTTCTATTTTTCTGGCTCAAGCCAGCAGCTTTAATAGTAGAATAAGATAAATCTTGCCACTTTCCTACTCTTATAGTTAATGTAAGAGGCATATTACCCAAGAAGCATATTATCTGTGTCTGAGCTTTTTTAAATTTATCTTTTTAGTACTTCACAAAGGCACAGCTAAACTATTTTTAACTTGCTGAAAGCCTATTGCCTGATCCTGTATATTTAGAAAATTTTATAACATCACTATGTCACTTTACTAACAGCCTCAGCAATTATTTTATTCATTTATGTCTGTATTAGCTCTAACAATGTAGATTTTCATATTTTAAAAATAATTTTTAGTTAAACAAAGAGAGCTAGAGAGATAGCTCAGTGGGCTAAGTGTATACTTTGCTGGAGGCTTGATTTCAGTGTTTTCATCACAAGGTCCCCTAAAAACTGACAGGAGCAATGCATTATTATATGAAATACATGTTTAAATTTCTGTAGCTAGGGCTGGAAAGATAGTACAGCAGGTAGGGGTTGCCTTACAAGTGACTGACATGGGTTTGATCCCTGACACCCTATGTACTACCCTGAAACTGGCACCCCATGTACTACTGCCGAAGTTATTCCTGAGCTAGGAGTAACCTCTGTGCACTTCCAGGTGAGGCTGAAAAACTAAAAAAAAAAAGTTGTAGTAATTTTATTTGATGGAACAGTTTATTTCAGACTGTGTAACCAAATCTTTGTTAGTGCTATTTAACATAGCACTATAGCATGTTTATATTATATACATATAGCTATATGTATATTAAATATAGTATGTTTATATTCTATATATATATATATACATAATATTCTATGAGGTGACTACAAGAGTATGCCACCCGCACGGCAAGCCTGGCAAGCTGCTCGTGTTGTATTTGATATGCCAAATACCAGTAACATTTATATTAGGTCATTCCCGTGACCTAATATAATTGTTTGAGGCTCTTTATGTTCCTGGAGCAAGCGGATGCCTTTGGGTTCTCCTAGCATGAGACAGGACATATGGAGATATTACTGGTGCCCGCTCTAGCAAATAGATGATGAGCGGGAAGATCGTGATCGTGATGTTTATATTCTATATAGTATGTTTATAGCTATACGTATATTAAATATAGTATGTTTATGTTGAGGATGATACTCGGGTCTCCCAAAGAGGAATCGAAAAGAGCTATGCTTGGAATATTACGCCTCACTCAAGTGAGAGAAGGAATCCAGAATTCCGACCTCTGTTGCTGTTCCAGAGTCAGGGACTCTGCCTTGTTTGCCAAGGCATCGAAAATCAGATGGGCTGGACATGTAATATGATATGGAGACAACTGCTGGACTAGAGCTGTTACCAACTGGATCCCACGGGATGCCAAAGATCACGTGGCTTCCCACCTACGAGATGGTCAGACTTCCTTGTCAAGACCCTGAAGGAATGGTTTGAGGCTCTTCATATTCCTGAATCAATGAGATGCCATTGGGCTACATTGACACATGATAGGGTCCAATGGAAATGTTACTGGTGCCCGCTCAAGCAAATCGATGAATAACAGGATGTCAAGTGATCAAGTGATGTTTATATTACATATGTATATATTATATACTATTTTAACATAGCACATAGATTATTTTACAAAATAATCTAATTCCATAGACATCAAATAACTACACAGTTGGAAACACTTTAAATAATGGGAAATTACTATACAAAACATATATTTAAAATATATGAATTTTCCCCAAGTTTATCTTAAGTGACTTTGAAAATATAAATTAGTATGGGTCAAGTGAAGCTGGAAGCAAATGTTGATCATAGCAACATTTAAACCATTCTAGCGTTAAACCATTCTAGCAGTCCTAAAAATTCCAGCATGATACCAAAAACTAAAATCCCTACAATGGGGTCAAGAGTTAAACGTTTACATGCTTCAACTTGAGGATACATTGGTTATGTGACTTTATTAAATATAGCAGATTCAACTTTTCTGAGAAAAATGTTGCGGGGACAATTATAAAATTAAAATATCAATATCATTAACATTAAACCTTTGTCAGATAAATCTCTTAGATAGGACCCAACTATAATTAATTTCTGCTTATTATTTCAGGTTAAAGTATCATTGACTTGAGTGTTTAATAATATTTCATCATTCTTGGGAGATAATATTTGGATTTTTTTTTTTTTTGGATATTGTTTTTGATTGGGATATTATTTTTGTTCTTAAAGTAGCTAAGTTGAAAGAAATTTACTCATATAAACAGAAATAAGTGATAAGATAATGAGTTTAAAATTTATTTTCCAAATATACTACTTTTGTTAGAAAAAATGTTTTAATAACAAATAACCTTTATATACATATGTGTATATATACATATATATATATATAGCAGAGAGAGAGAGCAAAACTTTATATTTGGAGTTAATTTTTTGAGGTGGAGATGCTAATTAGGCAGAGTACAAACTATCTTCTTAGAGGAATAATAAATAAAAATAAATGGGAAATATCTTGCTAAGATAAATAAAATTGTATATCATATCATGAACCTTAACACTACTTATATGCCTAAGCTATAATTTAAACGGTTATTTTAAAAATATATTAGTCTATGGGCTGGAGTGATAGTCCAGCGAGTAGGGCATTTGCCTTGTACACGGCAGACCCGGGTTCGATCTCCAGGATCCCATATGGTCCCCCAGCATATGGGCACAGTCAGGAGTAATTCCTGAGCAAAGAGCCAGGAGGAACACCTGAGCATCACCGGGTGTGACCCAAAAAGCACAAGAACATTATATATTAGTCTAAATTATTTCAAAACAGAAGGGAGTTAAGGTAAATCATTGATATCTTAGTTTGCTTAATTTTTCCATCTATTCTTTATAAGAATAGATAAGGCTTCCAGCAGAGCCTTGCAACAAGCCAGATAACCACCGACTCCATGAGGGCCTCCATTTTCCACATCCGGACTTCCCCCTCCTCAGAACTCCACCCAGCAGACCAGCCTATCACAGCCCGGCTCATCGAGATCCACCCTGCAGCAGTCTTTTTTTAAATCCGGCTCAGGTATGCTGATCAAGAGACTCAGAGACATGGGGCAGAGCTACTACTAGCTCTCCCTGTGCCCAGCCACTCAAGAGGCGTCCTGGAGGGATGGCGGGTCCTAGCCCTGGTCCGCCACCCCAGCAGAGCCTTGCAACAAGCCAGACGACCCCTCACTCCATGAGGGCCTCCATTTTACACATCCGGACTTCCCCCTCATCAGAACTCCACCCAGCAGACCAGCCTATCACAGCCCGGCTCATCAATAAATGCTGGATTTAGATTTGACTACAAGAGTATGCTACCCACACAGCAGAGCCTGGCAAGCTACCCGTGTCGTATTTGATATGCCAAATACCAGTAACTATTATAGACCTTATTCCCATGACCTGATGGAATGGTTTGAGGCTCTTTATGTTCCTGGAGCAAGCAGGTGCCCTTGTGCTCTACTTGCATGAGACAGGTCATATGGAGATGTTACTGGTGCCCACTCGAGAAAATTGATGATTAACGGGAAGACAGTGATACAGTGATTCTTAATTATAATTTTTCTCTAAGTAGAATTTATGACAAATCTAGCATTCCTGAGCATTAATGTAAGTTTGACATATGAGTAGGACATTAACCATAAGATTATTGAAGTAGGAATTGAATTTTTTAAAGCTACAATATAGCCATTAAAATGAAAATATAGCATAGTAACTTGTATTTTTAAAGTATAGTTTCCACTATTGCAACTGCTACAGCAACTAAAATATTTTTAAATATATTTTCTAAAGCTTTATTTAGATAATTGAACTATCCCTTATTCTTTTGGCTTTATTGTTTCTCCTATTTTTCTCAGCAATGTTATAAGTTAGCATCACTCACTTTGAATTTTAAAGATTGAATACCACTGCTTGGCATTGACTCTGCAGGCAGTGCAGAAAGTGTTCACAATTATATTTGTGAGTCATTAACTATGAAATATTCTAATATCTTTGTTGTTACCTTCATTATTTCAGTTATCCAGAAAATCAAGGTAGCATTTAAGCAGTTAAATCCAAATGATTACTGCATCACCATGGGTATTTTAGAAGCACAACTTAAGACAGGAATTCAAAAGCATATAATTTACTGGGAAATGGAGTTTTTATGATTTTTTTTCAAGGAAAGATAAACATATTAAGGGACACTCATAGGAAAGATAAACAGTTAAATAAGAATATGTGTTCAACTCTATCATTGGCCTGGCCTAACACATAGGAATGGGATTCTAAAGCTCAGATTACCACTGGGACTTGCTCCACACTTGCTGACACACGTTGTGTGTTTTTATCATGCAGACAAAAATTACTCTCCAAGTGAAAGCTATTGTCTCCAGATGCATCCTAAAATTTAGATGGATGTTCTTTTGAAAAGATCACAAATATGAACCTGTTTTGGTTTGGTTAGTGGTATGAGTCAAAGAAATTAATCATGGATGATTCAAAATTTACTAAACAGTAAAAATATTATATGTGTTCATTACTGAGAATGATCTGAAGGACAGAGATATGTGGGGGAAGAAAGTGTTTTTTTATTGTCAGACACAGATCTCTATTAGATATGAAAATGACTACATTGAGAAACAGTGGCATATTGACTAGCACTTCTACTGAAAACACTGGAAGGGGAGTTTAGTTGGCAATCACTTAGCACACAAACAGAATGTAAGGCTTTGGGGAAGGATGAAATTACTTAAAAGATCAAATGGAGGAAAAGCCTGTTATAACTCAGTTTTGGGTTCTTTAATTTGCTTCTAGAGTTGGGGGTGAAAAGAACAAGTTAATAAAAGCAAGACAGAAGGGATCATATAATAAAAAAAATCAGAATATATTCCTGATTAGAACAAAATAAATTAGAAAGTGAAAAAAACTTCAAATGTAAAAGTAGGAACCTTTCAAGCTGAGAATGAGTTATTCCACTTATCAATATGGAGATCATTGGAAAATTAACAAACGTTCAGTGGAAATGTCTGAATAAGTACAGTCCGAAGGGAAATGGAGTAAGAGTCATAGAGGCAATTGACATCTTTTAGGGACAGTTGCTAGAGACAAGTTGCTTTTTAATCGTCATGAGAAAGGCAAGTGTTGTGTCAGGATGAATAGATGTGACACTGTGACTATCTGAGGTTGTAAAGAGACTGTGGCTGTGGCTCATCCTCCCTTCGTTCTTTCTTTTACAGTATCATAGAATCTCAGGGGACTAGCCGCTTCATTGTGTATATGGGATTCACTACATGCAGTACCAAAAAGACCTCTCTACCCATTCTTCCCTCCCACCTACCTTCTTGCCAGGAATCACCACAGTTTTCACTAGTATCTAAGTTAGCTTTTATGGGTGGTGTTGCTATTACATTTGCTTTATTTTTTTATATAGATTGTTGGCATCTCCTTAGTGAATTGAATGCCAAGTCAATTGATAGTGAAGTGATAGGTTGAAAGTATGAGTACTAAGATGAGAGACATGAAGTCATCCTAGTAAGGGTAGGTTTGGGGGGTGCTGACTGTGGCACACTGTTGGTAGTAAATCATTGACAATAGTAATGGTTGATTTGAGAAGCTCTGCATTTAAAGAAAATAGGTCTAAGTGTTTCTGTGGTTTTCTCCAATTAGATATGCTTGCATATAGGCTAAGAGGATAGTTCATTTTAAAGAAAACTTGGGTAAACAGGTATGAGATAGATATGCAGGGAGAAAAGATTTAGAATTCAAGTTGAGAGAGGAGTAAAACTATGAGGTAGAAGTAAAACCAAGTTATGATTAATGATTTGTTAATATTAGTGGCTTAGTTAGGATGTTGATTATTAGATTCATGTCAAAGACAAAAGAAAATTCAGATCCCACAGAGTTAAAAATATTAAATATTGACAATATAAGTCCCTCATACCCTGTCTTGAAAATTTTAAAACACCTTCTATAATATATATTTTTTAAATCTCTGCTATTTTCCACAATAATAAACCTAAGGTTTATTTAGTACCCATCTCTTATTGAGCAGCCTTGATATTATCTCAGTGGAGTACCTTCTGCTCAACTTAATGTCTATGAATTTTCTCCTTTAGTTGCAGTGCTGTTAAAATGGTGTGGGGAGTGGAGCATCAACTGTGTATATGGTCAATGCCTCATGCCAAGTGTGTGATTTACTTAATCTCATGTTTATCCTATTCATTTGATCCTTGATATAAAAAACTTATCAATGGTGAAAAATAGTGATATATTGTTAAACAAGAATATTTATTAGGTTTCTGGAAACTCAAAATAAATCAAGAATAAAGACACGGAAATAAGGATTTGTTGGAGAAAATATAATGAATTTCTATGTGCTATCTATTTCTTCCCCAATTGCCAGAAATCGGTCAGTCTAGAGGGGGTAAGGGCAGATATCCAGTAGAACTAATTGGAAAATGGGACCGTAGAAAATGGGGAAAATATAATGATTTAAAGTGGTTCCACGAGGTGGTTTTTCTGTAAACCTCTTTTCCAGTAGCTTCTCCATGTATTGAACATGTAGTCTGATACAGTAGCATCTGTGATTAATCCACGAGGAAACTTTTCTCAGCATGTCTTCAACATAAGGATTTGACATCATGTATGAATGTACATATATATAAATTTATTGTAATTAAAGAAATAAATTATTCTTCAAAAGTGTAAATTGTAGTATATTGCAGTAAAAGCATTATAGAATCTGGGATTCTATATGATTTCCAATGTACCTGCTGTGCAAGAGCTCTGATTCCTTGAGAAGTCAGTTCTGAAAGTCAGTTAAGTCAGATAAGTCTCTCTTATGGTCTCTGTTATTGTTATTGTCTATGTAATGTAAAAATATATTTTATATCCCTCACTAAAATATAAATTGAAAAGCTGTACTTTAATTTTAATTCTTCAAGATCACAAATTATTAATATTCGTATACCCTAACAATTTTAGGGAAGAAATAAATGATCATACAATTTTAGACCTATATTAAAAATAATTTATATACATTTAAACTAGTTTCTAAAATATATAACTATAAGGGCTGTAGTGATAGCACAGCAGGTAGGGTGTTTGTCCTGTATGTGGCTGACCCGGGTTTGATTCCCATCATCCCATGTGTTCCCCAAGCACTGTCAGGAGTAATTCCTGAGTATAGAGCTGGGAGTAAATCCTAAGCATTGCATGTCATGACCCCCCAGAAAAGCAAAAAAAAAATAGAGAGAGAGAGAGAGAGAGAGAGAGAGAGAGAGAATACCTCACAGTTTAAAACTGATGCAAAAGAGTATTATACAAAGTATATCTGTACAAATATACATGAATATGCATGCATGTAGATCAGAAGTATGTATTAGAAGTGGCTTTACTCTTAGTAATAGAATTAGGGAAATTTTTAGAAATTATTTGAGTACATTGAAAAAAGTCACAATTGGGGCCAGAGCGATATTCCAGAGGGTATGGTGTTTGCCTTGCATGCAGCAGGCTGTGCTGGCCTGGGTTCGATCCCCGGCATCCCATATGGTCCCCTGAGCACCGCCAGGAGTAATTCCTAATTGCAGAGCCAGGAGTAACCCCTGAGCATCGCTGGGTGTGACCCAGAAAAAGCAAAAAAAAAAAAGTCACAATTTTTCTCCTGCATATGTACAACTTTTGTAATTAAGAAGGAGATAGCTGAAGGTGGGGGTGGAGCTTCCTGTTTCACTATAAAATGCGCTTAGCTCTTGCCCAGATTTTTTTTTTTTATTCCACAAAATTTTGTTATTCAAATCTCGGAATAGAACAGTAAGTACAAGGCCATTTCCTAAGAGCTAGCAGAAGGGAAAAATGTGTTTAGCAAAATTACTGCTATTCCATATAATCATACAAGCAAAAGAAAAGAAATTTTTTTTTAGTTTCCCATCAGCAAAAGTTTAATTTAAATTCTTTCTTCTATGTAATTTCTTTGTTTTAATGTCTGTTTTGTTTCTGTGTGGCTCAGAAGATCGTTTTGTGTGAATGTCTCATCGCTATGGGAACTCTAAGAAAAAAGAACATAGGAAGAGCTGGCAAAGTTGGAACAAACACAAACAACAGAATTCATTCCTTTAGTTCTTCTGTTCGCTGTGATTGTCCAGTCATCTCTATTTTTTCTTATTCTGATGCTGAAGTTTTTCACCTCCCTTTCTTATTTTCTCTGACTCCCATGAGGCATATTGTTCTTCTTCTGCACCCTCATTGTGCAGGGGAACGTATTTGCTATCATAGAAAATAGCACCAGCAGGAAAGTTGTTTTCATCTTCACTAATGTGTTAGAGAGTCTGAGGTAAAGGAAATGATGGCTCTCTGTTATTCTAGTGCATTGCTTTATTTCCTCTCTTTCTCCCTGATTGAAACTAAAGTTCTATACATGGCTACTTAGAAAAAGAATTCGGCCTTTCCTTTCTATTCAGCCTCAAATGAGAGCCTTTAAAAGTGCAATTTCTCTGTTCAAAATGTAACTGATAAATAGGTAGATCTCAGTATCATACACATGCAAACATAAATTTATGGAGTTTTCCTAGAAGACAGACCTTAATGGAATTAATATCAATATGAAATTAAGTAATGTTTCACATGTAAAATTTGAGCTGTTGGAGATATATTGTACAATAAGATAGTAAAATATATACAAGATCAATAAAGGGGTGGCTATATACTGAATATATAAAAAGAATAAAGAAGGGCTGGAATGATATTTCAGTGGGTAGAGCATTTGCCTTGCATGTGGCTGAACCAGTTTCAGTCCCCAACATCTCATATGGTCCCCCGATCACAATCAGGAATGAGTGATGAGACAAGCATAACCACTGAGCATTGCTGTCTGTGACCCAAAGAAGCAAAAATAAATACAAAGAATAAAGAATGGAATAGCATTAGTCTGTATGTACTCAGAAAACAGATTAGCCAAAGATATGCTGTTTTCACATGTGTTTTGTGTATATATGCATACATACATATATATGCGTCTATGTATACAATTTATAGAAATTATTAACTGTGGCATCAAATTTATAAAGCAAGTGATAGTGTGATACTATAAAGAGCTATGACTACAATGAGTCATATGCAATGATTGGGAGAGTTCTGAGTGAGTTTCTTTCATTTCTTAATGTTTTTGAAATAATCATCTACTTTTGTGTCTGTTTAGTTTATCAAGGACTTCTGTACATATATGGATAGTCTTCAAAGGTAGAGATAGCATATTCCTCATGAACAAAGCCCAGGCATGCATAGTGTCTCTTAAAAAGCATGGAAGTTCTCTTAACTTCAGCATTCTGTAGCATACCCAGAGCAGTCCAAGCATCCTCTGGACCCCTTTGAATCACCCTATGAATAACAAGCCTAAGAAAAGCTGCTATAGAAGAAAGTGATAGATATTCTGGTCTATGCTTCCGCTGAAAATAATAATGTCCTGTGTCTCTAATAGAAGTCTCGTGCCTTCAGTTACTATGAAATGTTGACTTGCTATTTTGTAAGCCTGCAAGTACTATAAAATTTTAACTCTTTATAGAGATTGGCAAGGCTTATACGTAAGAGGAAAACAATGAAGTTAGAGTATATATTTCACGATGATCATTTGCCAAAGAGACTATAGAGTGATGTAAGTATTTTTCATGTGCTATAATTGTTTATATAATGTTTATAATACTCAAAATTGACTCTACACATTTATGAAGTTATGTATATAGTGAACATATGTAATTAATTAAATACACAAATATATTCATTTTTAATATTTATATACATCTAGATGCAAAAAATATCTTGATGGATCAGAAAAGAGTAGAAGAGTATTTGTAATAATTTTTTTTAGAATTCTGGAGGTCTTTGGCTTCTATAAATATGTGAAGTGCCATTTTTTCAGGAAAGTGAGGTTTTGAGAAAAATGGAACCACAAATGTTGGAGAAATTGGTGAATAAAGACAATTAGAGTTTATTTGGAATATACGTATAGCCCACTTAGACAGTACTGGGAGGAACACTCAAACTGATTGATGGATTGCTGCAAACTAAGAGAGCAGTAACAAATTAATGAAATGATTTTAGCTTGGAAGTCTTAGGACCAAACACAAAGCAACTTTTAGAATGGCCAAGGTCCAAAACACTGACAACACCAAATGTTACAGAAACATAGAGCAGTAAGAGTCTCACTCATTTCTGTTTGGAATGAATAATGGTCTAAAACTGAAAACTGTGGGTGGTTTCTAAAAAAAACTAAACATCATTACCATATAATTGAGCAATCAAACTCCTTAGTATGTACCCGAAAGACAAAATTTCTGTTCCTTAGAAACCTTCCCATGGATCTTTATAGTGGTTCGGCTCTTTTCATATTGCTAAACTTGGAATCAATAAATGTCATACAATAGTGGGTGGAGAGACTATTGTTCATCCAAATAATAAAAAATACCCAGAATTAAAGACTTCCTTGTTAAGGCCCGAAGGAACGGTTTGAGGCTCTTCATATTCCGAATCAACCAGATGCCATTGGGCTACATTGGCACGTGATAGGGTCCAATGGAAATGTTACTGGCGCCCGCCGAGCAAATCGATGAGTAACGGGATTCAAGTGATCAAGGATCGGACCCAGAATTAAAAAGTTTTATCAAGACATGAAAACAAATGTAGAAAACTTAATTGCATATTACTAGCTAAACTATCCATTAAGAAAAGACCACCATGCATAATTCCAACTAAATGACTTTCTGAAAAATGCTGAAAAGATTAGTGGACTTCCAGTGGGTAGTTGACTAGGAATGAGAGTCCACTGGGAAATGAGTAATAGCTAGAAGAAGCACAGAGAATTCTTCTAGTGATACAATTCTTCTGTATATAGGGAAATAGTACTGTGTTTTAAAATAGCCACATGACACTGAATAAAGACACTCCATAAAGACAACTCTGAGCAGTTATCTGATTTAAGATTGGCAATGTTCCAAATTAATTTACAACTCTAAGGGAAGACAAAGTTAACTTTATTGTGTTTTGTCTCTTAGATATGCCTAAGTACTTTGACTTCAGGTATAAATGAAGTTAACTTAGTTAATTATAATTAACTTAAGTTAATTATATATAATTAACTATATCAAATATATATAATTATAAGATAGATAGATAGATAGATAGATATCTATATAACTATACTATATCTATATATAATTTGCCCGCGCCGCTCAATCGATGAACACAATGGGAAGACAAGGGATACAAGTGAATTATATATATAATTTTTGTGGTGGTGGGGAGGCGCTAAAATTAACAGAAAAATAATCTTCAGTTTATATTTGATTGACTGTCAAAGTAAATACATGTATAATTGTTATTCAAGCAGTGCTTATTGAGAATAGTAGGCACAATTTAAGTAGAAGTCAGTGTTTACAGGGCCCAGAGAAATTGTAGAGTCAGTAAGGTGCCTGCCTTGCATATGGCCAACCAGGGTTTGATACTCAGAATGAGCTGGAGTAATCCAAGCATTGTGGTTGTGGCACCCCCAAAAATAATGAAATAAAATAGCTTTAAAGATAAACTAAAAGTGAATTTAATATACCGAGTATGATCTTTTAGTTAATATTAATAAAAGTGAGAAAAAATTCCCAATGCTCTTATAGCCTTATGCACATATTTTATGAACACAGTAATTTAAATGTAAAAGATTCTTATTTTTTCTAACCAAAATTTTTTTTAATTATTTTCTTTTCGTTTTGAAACCCTGAGAGCCATGACCTTAAGGCTTGTTCTTTTTAAAAAGTACAGAAGAGAAAAAAGTTCCAGCTCAGTTTACAAATCAGTCTTTTAGGAATGAAACTTTGCTATGGCAACAAACCCTATTCTCCTTATTGTAGTTGATACCTGGCTTGATTTGTTCTCCATTCAGGACTGTGATGTAATGTCCTGCTGATTTTGGTTCAGCTATTATTGCTTAAAAGAGAGCAACTGTGCTTTTAATCTCAGTGTGATCAATTGTGTACTCGGTATGTCCACAGGTTAGTGGTTCTTAAAGATATGCTTTGGGGTCATGGGTTTGGAAGTTTTAAATGACAAATATTGTTTTTATTTCTTGCCTTAGTTATTTTTTTGTTTCCCTCTCACTTCTTTATATTTCTCTTTCTTTCTTAGTCTTAAACAATTTATTTATCCTTTCTTGAATTTTCCCCAGATTGGAAATGATTATGCATAATTGGCTGTGTTTGATTTATTTCATAATGACAGAGGCAGCAAAGGAAATATATTTCTGGAGTTATATCACGCAGTCTCAAAGCTTTTTTTCATTCTGAAGCCATACATCCTTAAGGCCTATGAAAACTTCATTCTAAAAGCATCCTATTGAAGTGATTTTCATTTTTAATGGGATTATATTAGCCTAAGAGAAATGGAAAATGTTGCAAGGAAATTTTGTTCCCAGAAATGTGGTTTATATGATGGAAAAATATTAACTCTTTGATTTGTCTTAATCGTGCAGTGAGTATAGCAGGAGACATCTAGCTCAATACTACCTGATCATTATTATAGTGAAGTAATACATAAAATGATTTACGCTATATAGATGTACACGTTAAAAAGTAAAATCTATGTTGACCTCGTAAGTACATTTTAGCATATATAACTTAATAAGACAAAGATACATATATGCTTGTTTGTATTTTCTGATTTAGAATGGACTAAGTAATATTTTTCAAACTGAAATTTACAAGGAATTTAGTCATTAAATTGTCATTTGCTGTATTTTATAATGGTTTTTACTTTCTATATGGGTTCTTCCATTCAATTTAAAACTAGTTTTTACCCATCCAAATAAAAAAAGCATGTAATTATGTTTCTGGTATCACGTGCTTCTATATAAGGGAAATATATACAAATAAATAAAGTTTATATTAATGGGCATGGTATTTTAAATGGTTCACTATTACAATGTTGTCATGTAATGATTTTCACATGTATGCCAGTATATGCAAGACAAATTCCTAAAAGATTTTAAAGCCACCCAACAGGAGCGATAGTACTGTAGGTAGATTATTTGTCTTGCATGCTGACAGCATGGGTTTGATCTCTGGTAATGCATGGTTATCTGAATCTGATAAGAGTGATTCCTGATCCCAGAGACTGGCGTAATCTCTGAGTGCTGCTAAGTGTAGTCCAAAAACAAATTAAAACAAATCAAAGAAATGAAACATCTAATAACCTAGGTATATCTTATTTTCATACGGACTTTTTATAACTTGGATCTATTCAATCATTCATCAGGAGAATTGACTGAGCAGTTAATGTACGTAAATACTAGAACATGATTAAGAGAATAGGAAATATTTAATGAATGAGAACCATTATTGAAAAGTTGACAGCATGATGCTTTATTTCTTTTAACATGGTGGGAATCAATTTCTATCTTTTTCTCTCTTTTTTGTGCCCTATCTCCTACAATTCTCTGATTGTTTCTCATTTCCATGCTCTTTCTCTCTTCCTATTATTCTTTTCTACTTCTCTCCACATTCTTCCTCCCATCTTCTCTCCTATTCTCCCATTCCATCTTTGCCGCACCGGCAACAGTGTCGCCCGCGCAGCACCTGGCTGCCAAGGCCTGAGCTGGTCTCAGGTCCTTGATAAGGAAAGGTTCGTGGCCTGAGGGCCTTTGCCTTCCATCATTAGCGGGAAGGGAAGGGAGGATTCGTGACCTATGGGTCGAGGCCTCCGGCTACCCCCCTGTTGACGGGAATGCAGTGACATTAAGCCTCCTAAGACCTCCTGTGTGGAAAAGAATTGGGCCTGTTAAAGTCAACACTTTCTAGTACATAATCTTAACAATCTTACAATAATAAATTCTGCATAGAAGTTTATATTTAGGAGTAGGTTAAGTTAATCTATAATATGTGCATAGAGCTAGTAAGTGATTCTATGGAAATCAAGATTAAAGAAATTATGTACCTTACTTGAGGCAAATATGAAAAAATGTAAAAACAAAAGACGTCAGAAAAACACGTCAGAAAAACAGGTGCAAGCAAAAGGTGTTCATATGTGGTGAACACGATAAACTCCTTTTGATGTTGAAAATGCCTCCTTTGCTAGAAAGTAACTGGTGTAATCTTGCACCTGTGCATTTGTTAAGCATAAAAAGAGAAGTTTTGCCCTCAATAAATCGCAGCAGTATTCAACCTCTCTTGTGTTGGAGTCTGTCATCGCCGTACCTGCTTCTCCTGTGAACCTCAGCCGTTCCCCCTTCAGCCGTTCTTTTTATGCTTCCTATTTTGTGATTGAAGTAATAGGGTTACAGTACCATCCACGTTTACAATATGATTCATATTTATGGAACTGATGTCTAAAGTTAGTACATATTACTACTACCACCGAAGTGCCCACTGCCTTCTACCCTGTCCCTATGTCACCTCCCATCACACCTCCCTTCTCTCTCACTCATATCCCTATTTCTTGTTGACTGATATGTCTGATTTTGGTGCATACTCACCAGTGTTTGCACACTCCTGTGCTCTTTGTGTTCAACCTGTGTTCCAGTGTTATTCCTAATCAACCAATTAATTTTCTTTTCTTCTTTTCCCAGCCTGTAACTTTCATGTCTGTTCGAAGCCCAGTTTTCAAGTTTTATGACCCATTGATATTTCCCATACTCTTGATTTATTTCTCTATATTATGTACAACAGATGATTGGGATAATCCTGAATTTGTCCAGCCTCATGATTTGTTTATACTCCAATTCCATGCAGCTTGCTGTGAACAGCATTTTTTAATTGATGTTGCATAATATTCCACTGCATAAAATTAATATATTCATTTGGCATTTAGGTGACTTTTGTATCCTGTCTATTTTACTAAGTTCTGCAGTAAACAGAGGTGCATATATTTCTTTGAGTTGATGTTTGGCTTTGGGGGTAGACATGCTTGCTAACAAATGTTTTCAGGGATGTTTTTTAATATAAGCCGTTTTCAGTGGTGAAGGTGATAGCTACTACTATTTTGCTTTGTGCTTACCTAATATCAGTGATAGTGAACACCACTCTTATATATATGTATATCTTTAAGTATTCTTCATGGAAAAGTGTATTCAACTCATTTCCATTTTTATGGAATTACAGGTTTTCTTGATATATATTTAACACTATCACTATCACTATCCTCCCGTTGATCATCTATTTGCTAGAGCAGGCACCAGTAATATCTCCATATGTCCTGTCTCATGCTACTAGAGCCCAAGGGCATCTGCTTGCTCCAGGAACATAAAGAGTCTCAAACCATTATATTAGGCCATGGGAATAAACTAATATAATTGTTACTGGTATTTGGCATATCAATCAAAACAGGGCAGCTTGCCAGGCTCGCCATGCAGGTGGCATACTCTTGTAGTATTTATAGTTCATCTATAAATATATATTTATACTTTATGTATTTTGAGTGTTATTTTCTGAAGTAATGTGTTGAAATAATCTCCCAGTCAGGTCTTTTTTTTTAATCTCAGTCCAAAATATTTTTGTTGTTTTACCTGAATTCATCCCCAGCACTCATGGCCCGAGCACCACCTAGAGTGGCCCTGAAGGCCCCAGTTGGCTCCTGGCCAGCCAGGAGGAAGCCCTGAGCACTGCAGGGTGTGGCCCCAAAACAACAACAAAAGGAAGCCTATAAATTCTAGATAGCACTGGTTTGAGATGTGCCATTATATTTTGGTGTGGCTTTTCTCCATTATTGCTTTGTAATTTATTTAAGACATTTTTTGGTTCCTCACCATTTTCCACATCATGTTGGGCGCCACTGACTCCACCCACTGCCACTTTGCCTTCCCGCACATGCGCGGGGTCCTGTGTCCCGCACATGTGCAGGGTCCTGTGCCCCGCACATGCGCAGGGTCCTGTGTCCCACGCATGTGCGGATCTTGTGCCCGCGCATGCTAGGGTCCCTTGCGTGGTGTGATTGGGCTTTGTCCAATCACAGCGTGTTCGTCAGCTCATACGAGCTCACACCACCTGTGCCAGCCAATGGGAAGTGGACACATCAAATCACACCACCTGTGCCAGCCAATGGGAAATGGATATGCCAAACAGCACTGTATAAAAGCAGCTTGCACAACGGGTCTGGGTCCTTTTGCCATAGCAAGTATGAAACTAAGAGAGCTCCCAGTAAAGCGTGTTCCTGTTGTGGTTGTTCTTCACCGCGGGTGGTCGAGGGCGTCCCACAACATCAGGACTCCCCATTCGTCAGAGCTCCACCCAGTAGAGGTGTTGCTCATAAGCCTGGCTCTCTCGTCCACTTTGCAGCTGCTTCATTCATCAATAAATGCCCGAGATAGAGGCGACTACAAGAGTGTCCCACCCACGGCAGAGCCTGGCAAGCTACCCATGTGTATTTGATATGCCAAATACCAGTAACAATTATGGACCTCATTCCCATGAAATGGAATGGTTTGAGGCTCTTTATGTTCCTGGAGCGAGCAGATGCCCTTGGGCTACACTGGCATGTGACAGGATGTTTGGGGATGTTACTGGTGCCCACTTGAGCAAATCGATGAACAATGGGAAATCAAGTGATCAAGTGAAGTGATAATATAGAAACTTTTCAGTTTCATATAATCCCACTTGTATAATTTGGCTTGGTTATCTTGCTGGTGGAATCAGGCTATTAATTACATTCAATATGTACATTTAAGAAATTATTGTGACATGAACATTTACATTTCATAATTTCTGTAGATATCTTTGAATATATTTCTGCATAAATTATATTTGCTTATAAATTTCTTTAAAAGGAACATTTATTCTCCTGAATTTTGTGTTAGCTATGCAACTATATGTTGGTGGAAAGTTAAACATCAAAGAATTTGTTCAGTCTAGAAAAGTTATTTTCCAAATTCTGCAGTAAATTGGCCTTTAAAATTATTTTTCTAATAATCAGAGATTAAAAGTTATATTGCTATATTGTGATTTTCCCCGTTCTTTCAGACATTTACTAGTTAAAAAGAACATTGATTCCTACTGCTATATATTTTTATATAAAATGTTAAATCTTTCTATGAATCAGAAGATATATATAGCAATATATAATAACAAACTAAGCTTTTAAAAACTTCACTAACAGTTAATTGATTATAACTATTGCAGTTAATTTTCTATAGCTGTCACATTGTATTTGTAATGAAAGTCCTCAAATGTTGACAGTGATACTGATTAGGCAGTATAAACTAAAGTTGTCAGCACTTTATAGCCTAAATAATTCAACACATGTAAGTATGTCTTAATAATTCATTAAAAATATTTGTTTTCATCCTAAGTAATAAGCTATAATTTGTACAGCTTAAAATCTAGTGAATGGTTTATTTTAAACTTTGTAGTGAAAGAGGGATATGTCATGGATATACTCGATTACTCTTGTTGCTTACTGCACTAAATTTTTAATCCTTTTTAAAATGAGTTTAAGATGCCAAATAAAAAGTTTACAAGGTGCATATTGTTCTTCCTGTAATGATAGAGGAGGTGTATGGAGCCAGCCACTGTATAAAACCTAAATGAATGTTGTCAAAGATAATCCCTCTCAGAGTGTGAACTTTGGCTAGAACACTGCAAATAAGACCAAGGAAATTTAGTGGATACAGAATATGACATTTGTATCAAGGAAATATGAATTCAGGTTTTGAGATAACTAAACTACCTTCTATGGTAAAAATGAAAACAAGAAGCAGTATTAAAAATCATTCAGAGGTAAATGACATAGTACACAATTTCCACAACATACCATGTTTTGATTTCTGGAATAGAATGCTGAGTTATTGCTCCCATTTCGAAAATGTAAACCATATACAACAGAAAAGTCAAAGGAACTAAAATGAGTTAGCACAGTTTTTGAATTTAACGTAGAGATATTTCCATGCTTGGTTAGGACAATGTACTTTTATGGAACTGTTCCAAGTCTTAGTTTAATCTCTATCTAGATTTATTTTGACTTCTATTTATCTGTTAGCATATCCTTAAAAAAAATTAACCCTCGAGAACATCATGTGACAATTAAAATGGGAAGGAATGGGAGTGAAGATAGCTGGTCGGCAACACCTCCCGCTTCGCTGATGACATCGTTCTAATAACACCAAACATTAGCCAAGCGGCACAAATGCTGGCTGACTTCGACCGAGAATGTGGAAAGATAGGTCGACAGCTGAATCTAAAGAAAACGGTTTATGAAGAATGAACTAGTTTCAGAGGCCCCATTCACTCTCAATGAAACAAACATCTCTGAATGCAGCAGTTATGTGTACCTAGGTCAAGAAGTCAACATGATGAACGACCTAAATCCTGAGCTGCGCAGGAGGAAGAGAAGGCATGGAATGCCTTCAAAGGCATCGAAGAAATAGCAAAAAGGACAAAGAACCTCCAGCTCTGGGCACTTCTCTTTGACTCCACTGTTCTCCCTGCATTAACATATGCCTCAGAGACCTGGGCCCTACAAAAGCAGGATGAGAATGCTATTCTGGTCTCCCAGAGAGGAATTGAAAGAGCTATGCTTGGAATAGCACACCTCACTCAAGTGAGAGGAGGAATCCGGAGTTCCGACCTCCGTCACTATTCCAGAATCAGGGCCGCTGTCTCGTTTGCCAAGGCATCAAAAATCAGATAGGCTGGACATGTAATGCGATTTGGAGGTGACCGCTGGACTAGAGCTGTTACCGACTGGATCCCATGGGATGTCAAAAGATCACGTGGCTCCCCACCTACAAGGTTGTCAGACTTCCTTGTCAAGACCCTGAAGGAACGGTTTGAGGCTCTTCATATTCCTCAATCAACCAGATGCCATTGGGCTACATTGGAATGTGATAGGGTCCAATGGAAATGTTACTGGTGCCCGCCTGAGCAAATCGATGAATAATGGGATTCAAGTGATCAAGTGAAGTGATGGTCATAATACCTAGAACTATCAGATAAAGTTAGTAATTTAGAAATAGCAGAGAAGAGTTAGTAAAGTTGGTAAGTGAAATTTCTTAAAATAGATTTTTTTATTAGTGTTTAATTTTGGCTCACTTGGCTGTACTCAGGGATAATTCTGGGCTTTTTGCTCAGGAATCACCTCAGGTGGGTTTTGGAACACTGTATGGGTGCTGGGGCTCAAACCTAGGTGAGACACACGAAAAGCAAGTACCCTGCCCACTCACTAAACTATCACTATGGCCTATAAAGAAATATTTTTAAATTCAAAAAAATTTTAGATTACAGTAGAGCAATATTATTTTATTATTGGAATGCAACAAGATTAAAGAAATAGGGAAAATAATATGAAACAGTTGTGTTTGGAAATTTTCCTTAATGAGTGGAGATGAACTCAACCCCAACAACTAGCACATGCGAATTTTGAAGTGGTTGTTTCAACCTCTGACCCAACTTCTAAGTTTTTCTGACAAGACAAGAGATACATTGCTTAAGTTAAAGAAAAAAGGGGAAAATAATTTAACTTATATAAAGTCCAGCAAGTCAATGTCTTGGTATCTATCACGAAGACCCAAAAACCCTATTCCAAAAAAGCTATCTATTTCTATAGTCATTTGTATTCCAGGTTTATTTTTAGCCAAAATATTTAACAACCCAAAAATCCCAGAACAAATGACTGGATAAAGAAATAATGGGATATAAATACACAATGGAATGCTAGTCATTTATAAGAAAAAAATAAAGCCATTAAATTTGCCTCTATGTGGTTGGCAATGGAGAATATTTTGCTTAGTGAAATTAAAAAAAGAAAAAGCCAAATATAGAATGTCACGTTTCATGTGTTATAAACAGACATTGTAGTGGTCAAACGCAAAACATGAGAACTGTTCTATAGAAATGTGCTTATACAGGAGAAAGGAAGGCACAGGAGGTTGAAAGGAGTGAGGTGGGCACTAAGATAATGAAGAAGGGAAGTAGACACACTGGTGGAAGGTAGGGCAGAGATTGTTTATATGTTTATATGTAACCGCTGTTATTAACAGTATTGCAAATCATGATGCCTCAAATAAAATCATATATAGTGTAACAGCAAAACAAAGCATATCATTTAGCCAATAACTAATTTGTAGCTTTTGGAGACCTTGAAATATAGCATCTCCTATACTAATCCCAGATTCTTAATATTTACATTTTATATTATTTTATTTTTTCATTAAAGCAAATAGATCATTTATAACCTGCTTTGAACTTTATATCCATAATATGATATTGTTAATGAGAAAACAAATGAAATGCAAAAAAGAATTAATACTTTTACAGAGAAGAACACATTAGGTAACAATATTGGTGGCATATATTTTATTTGAATTTATTATTTAAAATATTTATTGTAGAGCCAGAGAGATATTATAGTGAGCAAGGCACCTGCCTGTCATGTTGCCCACTGCCAGTTCAATCCCAGGCACCACATATGATCTTCTAAACACTACCAGGCGTGTTCCCTGAGCACAAAGTCAAAAGCAAGCCTTGAGTGCCTCTGAGTATAAAGTAATGAATAAACAAATAAATAATCTTAGGTAAGATGGTTAGATTGTGTTAATGCCCATGGTATTACCCTTTGAGTGACTGTGCCTTCAGTGCCCAAGCCCTTTCACCACTGTCCGTATGCCTTCCCTAGTCTGCTTCTTCCTTCTCACATACTTGGTCATTTCAATGTTTCAAAGTCCAAAGTTATCATAATCTAAACTTGTTTGTTCCCTGGCTTTGTTCCTATATATACAACAGATGTATGTTGTCTGGAATTTTTCTTATTGTGATTTATTTCATTTAATAGTATGCCCTCCAGTTCCATACAAGTTGCAGCAAAATTGTAGGATTTCAACGTTTCTTATAGTCTGTTAGTTTTACATTATGTGTGTTTATTGATGTATTTTACCACTTCTTCAACTATTCACTTATTATTGGACATTTGAGTTCTTTCATCTTTTCAGGTCCTAGTATTTGTGCTTGGTGCTGCCATGAATATAGCAGGTGAGCATGTATCTACTCAATTGAATGTTTTGTGGTCATGGGATAGATATCAAGAGGTAGAATTGCTTTCCAGAGTGGGATCTTGCTATTCCTGTGGGCAACCTAGGTTCAGCCCTGGCATTGGTTATGGTCCCCAGTCTCTCCAAGAGTGATTCCTGAGCTACATCACTTGTGACAATAAGTAAAACAAATAAAAAAAACACACAAATGAAAATTTGAAATCTCTGAGTCATACGTAAGCTCTGTTGTTATCTTTGAGATACTTCCAAGCTGCTTTCCATAGAGCTGAACCAGACAACATTCCCATCAACAATGAATGAGAGCTCCTTTTCCCCAACACATTCTCACTGGTGTGTGATAATACTTAATTTTTATTCTGATTTTTCTTTCCCTGATAGTAAGTGATGAACACATTTATACGCCTAAATCTGAGTGCTTTCTGCAGCAAAGTATTTTTCATCTCCTCTCCCCAGTTTTTGATAGGCCTATTGTTTATTTTGTATTGAGTTTTGTGAGTACATTATATATCTTGTATGTAGGCTTTAATTTGAAATGTGGTGTGCAAGTAATTTTTCCCATTCAATAGAATGACAATTTTACTTCCTTTTCTTTTGGCAAGCAATAACATTTTACTTTTATGTAGTCCATTTTTTTTAAATTTTTATTTTTTGTCAGTAACCATTGATGAAACAGCTGGGATCTATATCCTGAATATAAAAAATTTAAATAAAAACTTATTTTCTTTAAACTGAAATATTCAGTATATTAGTATTATATATTTAGTATTATAAATAATTTTGACAAATGCACAAATATATATTGATTATATAAGCCTTTGATATTATTCTATAATAAAGTTTAAAATCAAAGAATGAGGTATTTGATACAATTTACACAATTTTCCAAATTCAATCAGTCATGGAATTTTCTGCATGATGTTTCTTGTACATCAGGATGTGATTGTTGTATCAACAGTATCTGTAGCCCAGAGGGAAATGATTCAGTACTAATCAGAAAAGTTGTGATAGGTTTGATTTGGTCATGATTGTTTAATAGATTCACTTATTCACTTGACATCCCATTATTCATCGATTTGCTCGAGCGGTCGCCAGTAACATTTCCATTAGACCCCATTACGTGCCAGTGTAGCCCAATGCATCTGGTTGCTTCAGGAATACGAAGAGCCTCACACTGTTCATTCAGGGTCTTGACGAAGAAGTATGACCATCTTGTAGGTGGGCGACCACCTGATCTTTTGACATCCCGTGGGATCCAGTTGGTAACAGCTCTAGTCCAGCGGTCATCTCCAAATCACATTACATGTCCAGCCCATCTGATTTTTGATGCCTTGGTAAACGAGACAGCGTTCTTGACTCTGGAACAGGGGGGGTTCCAAATTCCTTCTGTCACTTGAGTAAGGCATGATATTCCAAGGATAGCTCTTTCAATTCCTCTCTGGGAGACCCTAATAGCATTCACATCCTGCTTTTTTAGGGCCCAGGTCTCTGAGGCATATGTTAATACAGGGAGAACAGTGGAGTCGAAGAGATGTGCCCAGATGGAGGTTCTTTGTCTTTTTAACTATTTCTTCAATGCTTTTGAAGACATTCCATGCCACTCTCTTCCTCCTGTGCAGCTCAGGTTTTAGGTGGTTCATCATGTTGACTTCTGACCTAGATACATATAACTGCTGCATTCAGAGATGTTTGTTCCATTGAGAGTGAATGGAGCCTCTGGAACTAGTTCATTTTTCATGAACATAGTTTTGTTGAGATTCAGCTATAGACCTATCTTTCCACATACTCGGTGCAGTCAGCCAGCATTTGTGCCACTTGGCTAATGTTTGGTGTTAGTAGAATGATGTCATCAGCGAAGCAGAGGTGATGTAGTTGCCAACTTGTAGTTGCAAGCTTTTGGCCCCCTTCCCAGGCGACTCCGGGGGGCCTCAGTTTAATAGATTCCAGGTGATAATTTATTTATTGTAAAATTTTACTATGTCCACTGTGTTAGAATTATTTTTTCATTTTTACAACCTGTGTTCTTGTAGTTGGCACCCCAGGTTCTTATTTCTAAGTTCTACTATGAAACTGTTGAGGATATTTCAGTGTTGTACATTTATCTCGTTAAATAGTTGTTTTGTTGTGGGTCTCTAGGTTGTGACTACATCTTCCACCTGGGCATCTTTGAAAACTGAAGGACTTCTCTTCAATGTCTAAGGTTTTTTAGTGAGCATGATTCCTATTTTCTCATGGAACACTCTTTCTACCACACTTTTTCTACCTGTGAATCTATTAAACAATCTTTTCTACCTCATAGAAACAGGTTTCAGTTTATTTTTGTACTTGCCCACAGTGGCAGTGGTTTTAATCCATCAAAGCAGATTCATTTAAAGAAATACAAGTGAATTATTTTGCTTTAAATGAAATAGCAAATATAAGCTCACTAGTATCACTTGTCTTCCCATTGTACATTGATTTGCTCAGTGGGCACCAGTAACATCGCCATACATCCTGTCTCATGCTAAGCAGTCCAAGGGCATCTGTTAGCTCCAGGATCATGAAGAGCCTCAAACCATTCGTTGAGGTCATGGGAATGAGGTCTATAATTGTTACAGGTATTTGGCATATCAAATTCAACCTGGGTAACTTGCCAGGCTCTGCCATGCAGGTGGTATACTTTCAGTAGTAGGCTCTAATCTCATGCATTTACTGTTGAACCACACGTCTGCTTTGTGGCCGCACACAACGGGGCAATTATATCCAACTAGAGTGAATTTAGCTTGAATTTACAGTTCTCAATCAATTTTCTTAGACTCAAATTTATTTGTTCTCTATAATTGTAGAGACTCACAGACATGGGGCAGAGATGCTACTGGCTCTCCCTGTGACCAGCCGCTCACGAGGCACCGGGAGGGATGGTGGGTTCGAGCCCTGGCCCACCACCCCAGCAGAGCCTCGCAACAAGCCAGACGACCCCCACTCCATGAGTGCCTCCATTTTCTGCACATCCGGACTTCTCTCTTCGTCAGAACTCCACCCAGCAGACCAGCCTATCACAGCCCGGCTTGCGCCGCAAGCAGCTGCACATTTCATCCATAAATGCTGGACTTAGAGATGCCTACAAGAGTATGCTACCTGCACGGCAGAGACTGGCAAGCTACCCGTGTTGTATTTG
Source organism: Cryptotis parvus (assembly GCA_021461705.1). Taxonomy (NCBI): domain Eukaryota; kingdom Metazoa; phylum Chordata; class Mammalia; order Eulipotyphla; family Soricidae; genus Cryptotis; species Cryptotis parvus. Next base: position 14,710 of record JAJIBD010001317.1, on the reverse strand, counting down.
ATATGCCAAATACCAGTAACAATTATAGACCTCATTCCAGAATGGATTGAGGCTCTTTATGTTCCTGGAGAAAGCAGATGCCCTTGAGCTCTACTAGCATGAGACAGGACATATGGAGATGTTACTGGGGCCCGCTCGAGCAAATCGATGATCAACGGGAAGACAGTGATACAGTGATACAGTGATAATTGTAGTAAACATATTCTAGGTTTTATATATTTCCATGTGCACTCCTTATATAATTTCTTTTACTTGAATTATTTACTGTTGGATTTTAATTCAATACATTCAGTATGACTTTAGCCACATTGAGTAATTGAAAAGAGAATGCATAAAGGATAGATTACTTACCTAACAATGAGTAGATGTAGGGTTTGAGCATGGGCATGGTTAGCCAAGGAAACTGAAAGACCAGCTTGTTGCACAAAAATAAGATCTAGTGATGGGTTTATAATAGAGTTGGATGTATTATGCATTTACTGACCATAACATGGGTTGTTTAATAGTGCTAAATGTTCACACTCTTCATCTCTCACACCTCCATGACTGTATATGCTGCAAGGAAAGTAATGCCTCTTCCTTTACCTTTGGAACAAATTTTGGATTTCCATTAGGATTTTAACTACCTTTATATCAATTACTTGTATCAGAGGCCCCATTCACTCTCAATGGAACAAACAAACATCTCTGAATGCAGCAGTTATGTGTATCTAGGTCGAGAAGTCAACATGATGAACGACCTAAAACCTGAGCTGCGCAGGAGGAAGAGAGCGGCATGGAATGCCTTCAAAGGCATCGAAGAAATAGCTAAAAGGACAAATAACCTCCAGCTCTGGGCACATCTCTTTGACATCACCATTCTCCCTGCATTAACATATGCCTAAGAGACCTGGACCATATGAAAGCAGGATGAGAATGCTATTCGGTCTCCCAGAGAGGAATCCAAAGAGCTATGCTTGGAATAGCACGTCTCACTCAAGTGAGAGAAGGAATCGGAGTTCTGACCTCCGTCGCTATTCCAGAATTAGGGATGCTGTCTCGTTTGCCAAGACATCGAAAATCAGATGGGCTGGACATGGAATGCTATTTGGAGATGACCACTGGACTAGAGCTGTTACCGACTGGATCCCAGGGGATGTCAAAAGATCACGTGGCTGCCCACCTACAAGATGGTCAGACCTTTTCAAGACTCTGAAGGAACAGTTTGAGGCTCTTCATATTCCTGAATCAACCAGATGCCATTGGGCTACATTGGCACATGATAGGGTCCAATGGAAATGTTACTGGTGCCCGCCTGAGCAAATCGATAAATAATGGGATTCAAGTGATCAAGTGAAGTGATCACTTGTCTTCCCATTGTTCATCAATTTGCTCAGTGGACACCAATACTTTCTCCATACATCCTGTCACGTGCTAGTGTAGCCCAAGGGCATCTGCTCGCTCAGTAACATGAAGAACCTCAAACCATTCCTTCAGGTCATGGGAATGAGGTCTGTAATTGTTACTGGTTTTTGGCATATCAAATAGGACATGGGTAGCTTGCCAGGCTCTGCCATTAATATCAATAGTAAACATAAATACCTATATAAAAGGTACAATAACTGCCACAATATTTCTAGTAGTTAATATCTCTACTTCTTTCTCTGTCTTTACTTTCTTTATTGTGTATACCCCTGCATAAGCACAGAGAATTTGGAGGGTTTGCATGGTGGGGATTTCAATTTTATTAGCTAATAGGCTGTGCTTGTTACAAGTCAAATAAGATATTGTCACCTAAAGTTGGAATAGAAGTAATAAAAAATACTTGGGGCTGGTGTGATAACACAGTATGTAGGGTGTTTGCCTTGCATGCAGCCAACTTAGGTTCGATCCCTAGCATCCCATATGGTCCCCTGAGCACACCAGGAGTAATTCCTGAGTGAAAAAGCCAGGAGTAATCTCTCAGCTTCGCTGGTTGTGACCCAAAAAATCAATCACTTGATAACTTGACATCCCGTTTCCATCGATTTGCTCGAGCGGGCACCAGTAACGTTTCCATTTGACTCTATCACGTGCCAGTGTAGCTCAATGGCATTTGCTTGCTTCGGGATTATGAAGTGCTTCAAACTGTTTGTCAGGGTCTTGACAAAGAAGTCTGACCATCTTGTATGCGGGTGGCCACATGATCTTTTGACGCCCTGTGGGATCCAGTCAGTAACAGCTCTAGTTCAGCGGTAATTTCCAAATCACATTACATGTTCAGTCCATCTGATTTTCAATGCCTTGGCAAATGAGACAGCATCCCTGACTGGATTGTCAATGAGATAAGAACTCCAGATTCCTTCTCCAAAAAAAAGTAGTCATTTTTTTCTTAAGCAACCAAACACCCCCGTCTTAACTCAAGATTGATATTAAACAATACTTTCCACTGCACATTAGTAATAGCTATGTTTAAACATTAAGTGTAACCCTTAGTGATTAGTTGGAAGTTCTACATTTGGCAACTTACCTTTGAACACCAAGAATTAAGTCACAGACCCTTAGGATCTTAAGCCAGAGAATTAGATCAAAGGATTGAGCCAACATGTCTCCTTGAGCACAGCTAAATACTGAAAATTGTGGCACAAAAATAGCAAAACAGAAAGTTCCCTTAAGATATTTGAACAATATTTCTACCACTGAAGTATAGTTATTTTATAAAATGTTCCTCTCACAGACATGGAGGCAGAACTTCTACTGGCTCTCCCTGTGCCCAGCTGCTCATGAGGCGCCTGGGAGGTATGGCAGGTTATAGCCCTGGCCTACCAGCCCAACAGAGCCTCACAAGAAGCCAGACAACCACCCACTCCATGAGGGCCTCCATTTTCCACATCTTGACTTCCCCCTCGTCAGAACCCCACCCAGCAGACCAGCCTATCACAGCCCGCTCTCGCGCGGCCGAGCGATTCTTCAATAAATGCTGGATTTTGACATGACTACAAGAGTATGCTACCTGCACGGCAGAGCCTGACAAGCTACCTGTGTTGTAATTGATATGCCAGATACCAGTAACAATTATAGACCTCATTCCTATGACCTGATGGAATGGTTTGAGACTCTTTATGTTCCTGGAGCAAGCAGGTGCCCTTGGGCTCTACTTGCATGAGACAGGTCATATGGAGATGTTACTGGTGCCCGCTCGAGCCAATCGATGATGAACGGGAAGTCAGTGATACAGTGATACAGTTCCTAAAATAGTATCATGTTCTCTCTGATTTTGAAAACTGTTTTTTGAAAAAAATTGGTAAAATTTTTCTGCATTTCTCATGATATTCTAAAACCCAATTCTCAACAGTTTGCAAGAATGCATAGTCTAGGAAGTATTCTCATTTAAGTATTGTCTCTGCTTTTATTTCTTAATAAATTATTTAATCTTTATTATATTACAGTGTAGCTGTATATTATCAAACAATGATTTCCCTATACCAAATATGTATACCTGTATCTAATTTTATACATATAATGTATAACTCTAAGTTTTGGAAACTGTTATCTTCTAATTTTATATAATTTTTTCAGGATAGTACTTTTATGCTATTTTAATAGTAATTTGAAAATTTTCACGACACTTGTATTTTAAGCATATACTAAAGGAAAATAAATGTGTTTGTTTACTATTAGTTTGAATACATAAATTCTTTGTGGCATCATGAGATTGCAATTCAGAAATTAGTTTAATTTTACCTGTATATATATGTCAGGTACATCTTCTTTGTCTATCTCATTAATTTCACTTATAAAATCTTAAAAGGTATAAAATAAAATGTTGCAGAAAGTTCTTGATCCACAACAACATTATTTTATTTATATTTTTACTTTTTGGTTCACACCTAGTAATGCTCAGGAGTTACCCTGGATCTGCACTCAGGAATTACTAGTTCCATGCTCAGGGGACAATATGGGATGCCAGGGATTGAATCTTTATAAGCTGCTTGCAAGGGAAAGTACTACCCACTATACTATCACAAAGGTCCCAGTAATTAAAATAAAAAGAATTTGATTTACATAAAATGACAAATTTAAGAATGAAAAAGGAACAGAAAATGTGTCGCTTGCAAAAGTTTGTATTTGGTTAGTCTCAGTGAGAGAACTAAATGTTTAATGACATTCTAAATATATATTACGTCTATATTTTTTGTATCTAGGAATGGTAATACCTTCATTGAATATTTACTAAATTTTAACTTTTGGTATAAGTTTAATTTATATAAACAGAAATAGTTGGATACACACATAAATATGAGTATGTACAGTATACTCCATGTATTATAATGAATCAAATGTTATATTAAATTGTTACAGCAAAATCAAACGTCACATTAACCAGATGCCACAAATTTTTCAATGGAAAATTACTGACTGGATCAAGCTAACCTAATGTCTTTATCACAATCAATAAATTGTGACAATAAGAAAGAAGCATATTCCATATTTTATGATTGATTACAAAGGTTAGCTTTCTGTTCTACCTTTAAACTAGAGTAATCTCAGTCCCCATGTTTATCCTCTAGCCTGGAGTGTGGGGATTCCTAATGAATCCAAGTTTATTTCTTTGATTGAGTTAAACTAGAATAATCTAGTTAACAACTTTCATGAGTCTATTAAAAAATATTACATCCAGTTCTGGAGAGATTAGTACACTGGGTAAGTTCATTGCCTTGCATGTGGCTGATTTGGGTTCAATCTCGAGCACTAAATGAACCCCCTGAGAACTGCCAAGAGTGATCCCTGAGCATACAACCAGGAGAAGCACTGAGCACCATCAGGTGTAGCGCAAACACACACACACACACACACACACACACATCCAGAAAACTAACACAAATGCCTTTATAGCTTTTTGTAAAAAAAAAGTCAGAATAAACTGGGAGAAATGACAATGTCTATTTAAAAACATTCTGTCCAGAAAACTCTAGAATAAATACCTATGTTATTTTATATAAGAGTAAAATTCCTCTAATTCAAAGCTCAAGCTCTTGCCTTTGCTACAAACTCCTTTTCATCTGTACTTGGTAATGAATTCTTTAGTGTTGCAAGTTATTATTATTATCAAAACCTTCATAAAAGTTTCAAACAAGCCCATTGAGTCACAGATGTCTTGATTAGGAGTCTCTTTTCTCTACTATGACTGAGCTCTAGATAATAATAATTGATTTATAAATGTAATCAGGGTTGTATAACCACAGCTTATTGCATTTTATCTGTCATATTTATGTATATATATAAAATCACGTAATTATTATATTTCCTTTAAAAAATAAGTTTCTATAGAACAAAAATTACTGAACACAAGTTAACAACTAGAACTAGAAATCGAGCATATTAAAATAAAAATATTTAAAAAGTTTAACAAAAATAATTCATATTCCAGACTTACTAGTTCCTCGTTGACTGTACATACTTTTAATAATGCAAAACCTAAAATAAAACAGAAGCTGGGAACCCACATTACACTTTGATTTGAGGAATTTATTATCAAAACACCACTTTAAATATTTAACAAGGAGTGGTGAAACCACAACATCCCTCTAACTCTTCTGGGCTATAACTGTCAATTTCTGCTAGCAAGTTTTATTTTTAGCTCTCTTGTGCAAATTCTGTTTCAGAATGGATGTTGTTGTCTATTGAAGAGAATTACTTTTTTCAATGACTTCTAAGATAGTCTTCCATTACACACTTCAGCTCAAGTACCCAAGTGAGCCAGAGACCAAGGAGAAGAAAGGTAGATTGTGTTATTGAATACTTACATCCATTTTTCTGGCTGTCTTAAAATCACAGTAGTCTAAATGTTAATTTTGTGAATTTGCTCCATACTCACTGTCTAGAAGCTTCATATCATTAGTGCCTTCCAAAGCTTCCAGCTCATAATAAGTTCTCAATTAATATTGGACTATCAGAAAATGAATCCTGTTTTTGAAAGTTCACTGTAATGAATTAAGTACCTCCCTAAACCTTACCCCTAATAACACATGATCATTAACATATCAACATATGAATAGTGGAGAAAGATAACCATAGCAGAAAAACCAGATTACTTGTTCATTTCATTATTTCATAGAAGAATATGCTTAAATATTAAATATATAAATATGTATTTTGCTATATTTATATATATTCAATCAATTTACTTATTGAGGGATATCTTGGTAGCTTCTGAGTTTGGTCACTTATGAATACAACTACTAAAATATATTTGTGGGTATTTGTTTTGTACTAATATTTTTTTATTCAGATGTGTAAATCATACCATGAAGTTAAATTGCCATGTTATGTGGTAAGAATATATCCAACTTAGAAGAAAACTTCCATACTGTCTTCCAAATTGGCTTTATCATTTATTTTATTCTTTTGCAGGAAAGTTTTGGGCTACACCTGCTAGGGTTTAGGATGTACTATTGACAATATGCTCATGGATCATTCCTGGGTTCCTTGGGGACCAGCAATCAAGCCAAGGTCTGCTGGCTGGGTGCACGGCAAATACCTTGCCTGTTACACTATATCTTCCGCCCCTCTGTCATTTATTTATTCACTCTGACAATGAATTAGAATTCCTATTGCTCCAAATCCTCATTGTCATTTGGAATTTTACATTCCAGTAGGTGTGCAGAGGTATTTCATCACTGCTTAATTTGTGATTCATAAAGTCATGTGATTCTGGAGCAAGTTTTTTGTATAATTGTGACGAGTGGCTGCATGCCTGTTTGATGAGATATTTGCTACAATAGTGTATTTCTTAGGGGTGAAATGTCTTTTTTTAATTATGGATAAAAAGCCTTCAGATTGCTTTGTATTTTACAAGTATATCTTCCAATTCTTGACTTCTCAGTCTCTATACTGTCTTTTGCCAAGCTGAAGTTTTCAATTGCATTGTTTCAACTTCTTAAAACTTTCTTTCATTGATTGTACCTTTTTGTTTAAAAGCTTAACTGCCAATTTCAAATTGCATAGACTTATTTAAAAAGGCTTTATAATTTTGTGTTTCACATTTAGGTCTACGAATTCCTTTGATTAAATGTGGAAAGTTGCAGCCTGCATTTAGTTTTTATTTAATTTTGTGTAGGCATGTCCAGTTATTTCAGCACTATTTTTTAAAAAGAGTCTTTCTGCATTCAGTTATTTTGTTAAAGGTAGTTAACTTCTTTATGTGGCTCTCTTGGTTCTCTATAGTATTTCATTTACATATTTCATTTTGTCTTGAATATTTAGTGGTAGACTTGAAGTAAAGAATTATCAGTCCTTTGGCTTAACTCTCTCCTTCAGACTAATTTTAGCTGCTTTGTGTCTTTTGAATATTTTTGGAAATTTTCATATCCATGTTAAGAGCCACAAAATCACTTGCACTGTGTTTGTCTTCATATACAGATAATTTGGGGAAGAACCAACATATTAAGTTTATCCATGAACCTCAAATATTATCAATTTATTTAAAGTTTGATTTAGGGTTTGTTATGACTTATATAGAACTTTTTGTGATAGTATAAATGATGGTATGCTTTACAATCACTTTTCATTCTGACATAGGAAAGCAATAAATGTTTTTATATTAATATCATATGCTCCACTCTTGATATCTTATATTTATATTTCCAGGACGGTTGATTGCTTATTTTCTTGATTGGTTGGTTATATCCTTGGTAGTTCCTGAAGACAGTCTTATTGATTGTGAACAATGACAGTTTTATTGACTCTTATCCAATCAACATAACCTTTCACCTAGCATTATCAAGAACTTCGGTTATTTTGTTGAAAAGGAATAATTAAAAGGTAATTTGCCTAATAGCTGACCATAGTGGGAGAGCTTGTAGTTACCATGAAAGACAATATTAACTTTAGGTTTCTTGTATGTTATCAATCAAATTAGGAGTCCCCTCTATTCCTACTCAGCTGATAAATTTAAACTTGCGGGTTTTGAACTTTGTCAATGCCATTTTTTGCTTCTTTTTGCCAAGATCAAGTGATTTTTTTGGCCTATGCAATATGATAGATTACTGATTGGAATTTCAGTGTTCAAGAACCATGATAAATTCCACTAGTTTGTAGTGTAAGGCCTCTTGTCACTTGTCTTCCCATTGTTCATCGATTTGCTTGAGCAGGCACCAGTAACATCTCTATTTGTTGGGAATGAGGTTCATTATTGTTACTGTTTTTGGCATATCAAATACACCACAGGTAGCTTGCCAGGCTCTGCCTTGGCTCTGGGTTCACCCTAAGGGACCCAATCTTTTTCTATGTCAGACCCTCAACTCTCCAGGGTCCACAGGGGTAGAGCCCTGGGTGTAGACAAGCCTGTCTCCTGTCTGCCACCTGCCGACACAGCCAGGCACTGCAACCACACCTGCAACACCTTTCCTAAAATGTTAACTTTGATATTCTAATATTTTCATGAGGAATTTAGCATACCAATCATACTTTCTCTTTTCCTGATTGCCTGGAGTTTGTAACATTCATTTAAGCTAATCCAATTCCAATTTCAAATAATATTGGTGCAGGTGAAGGCTCCCGGGTGGCTTATGTAAGTTAGGGAAGAGGGATAGCTTGAGAAGGAAACCTACTGCTTTTCCTCATTCTACATCTGTCCCTGAGGGAAAACACTTGAGATATTTAGGACTGGTGAAAGTCTCCTATGAGCCCCTCACATCCCGCTAGCTCCAAGGAAAGCCATCAAGCTACAACTGATGTCCACTTGCAGTGTGTGGCATGGGAGATGATCCCTGCCACCAGTTTCTCAGGGAGCCATGGAAGCCTGCTGGGGCAAGAAATTGTTTTTGCTTAGAGAATTGCTAGTCCTAATCAGAATCAGTGCTTTATTCATCCATCACTTTGCTCTCTGAGGAAAGAATTTCAGGAGCAGATAAATAGGGAAGTGTAATAAGTTTATTGGGAAATAAAGAGAGATGAGGGGAGGTAAGTTATGATACATATCCAAAAGAGAATGGGGGCGTCTCCAGAGTTCAGAGAAGCCAAAGTAAGTACATATCTCAAGAGGAGAGATGTGGGTGCTCTGTGCTTGGCCACCATGGGGGCCTGCAACATATGTGCTCTCTTCTTTTGTCCACATTAGTGTATATTTTGGCTTATCTTTTCCAAAAATTTTCCCAAAATGCCTCTCCTCCCATCACAGGCTGTTACTAAGGTTGTTTGCCAAGGGAGAGTTTGAGCAGTTGATGGTCTTTCGATATTACTTTCATGGTCTTTATTGCAGAATGGAGCTTTTCCTCCCAGGGGCTTCAGTCACCGCTCTTCTTGTGTTTGGCCTGGAAATCTGCATCTCATTGGCTTTCTTGGCTATAGAGATAGATGTGTCCTTTGTCTCAAGGACCTCCATGCCAGTTCAGGTTTCAGATGCTGTGTTCCCAAAATGCATAACCAGAAACTCTCTATCTGCCTGCTGTGACAATATACAACCTTATAGGTAGTATAATATCCTTAACCATCTCCCACTTGATCCTTCCTATCCTTTTTCATGGCTGTCATCCTTTTTGTTTATATATAAAGCATAAATAGGATTAAATGTACAGTTTGTGTGATTACTTTGATTGCATTGTTATCTGTTAGATAAATTAAGGAAATTAAATTCTGCTTTCACCTCATCTTTCCATAGTCTTGATTTTGTATAGTGCAGATTTTCTAATTCTGAATTTTTTCCTTTTCCTAAGGAGCTATTTACATTTTCTGAAAGACAACACATTTTCTCAATGTTTATTTTTTGGAAATAATCTTTAGTTTTACTTTACTGCTGATGGATAATTTACTGTTGATGGATAATTATGTTCAGTTTAGGATTCTGCATTTGTGGTGCTTTTTGTTTCCCTAAATGTTATAGTCCATTCTTTACTTCCTTATATAGTTTCTGAGAAGTAGTTCATGGTTATTTTATTCCTTTGTAGATTAGCTATGTTACACCTGTCCTCCATTTGGAATTATTATCTATCTCTTTTAGATTTGAAAATATAGTTATCAATCAATAGTTTTTTATACATTTTATTTCTATTTCTCTTCCACTGAGTTCTGATTTTCTTGTTATATGTAGTGTGCCACTATTTTTGTCATCCCCTAGTCCTTGATTTCAGTTTATTTTTGTTCCTTGATGGTATTTGAGAATGCTCTTGGTTTATCCTGAAATTTAGGGGTAGCTCATCATCAGGTATTATAGAAACTAAACTCAATATTTAGAGTTTAACACACAGGGGTTACTCCTGTTGATGCTCAAAGGACCAGGTGATCCTGAATGGAACCAGTTGATTATATGCTAGTCAGGACTCTAAGAGCTTTTAGTCCTGTGCTGTCTTTCAGGCCTTTGATTGATGTTGCTAGAGCGGGCATCAGTAACATCTCCATATGTCCTGTCTCATGCTAGTAGAGCCAAGGGCATATGGGCTTGCTACAGGAACATAAAGAGCCTCATACCATTATATTAGGTCATGGGAATGACCTAATATAATTGTTACTGGTATTTGGCATATCAAATATGACACAAGCAGCTCGCCAGGCTTGCTGTGATTGATGTTATCAGGGATATTTTTAAATAGTGGTTTTAGGGCTTTAAAAGTATAGTTTTGTTAGAGTTAGACAAACTTTATTTTCTGTATATGATGCTACACATTGCAAATAAAAACTGAATGAAAATCTATACAAATGGTTTAGGAACCTTGAGAATATAGCCACATAGGCAGAGGGTTATGAATTCCAAGACAGATAAATGAATGTTGGTGACTGTTGTCAAGGAGATGAGTTATTCAGAGACACATAAGAAAATAATTTAGTCTTTTTATCAAGGTCTTTCAAACAATACTACAGTAATATAGACTTAAAACCAACAGCTTTATTTTTATAAGAACTATATGAGTATCTACTTCACTGAAGTGTTGCTTCTGCAAGACTTGGCCAACGATGTTCAACAACCTTGAATTTTGCAATATTGTTCTTTATCAAGAAAGAAACGGAGATGTGTGATGTGAGATAACTTTCTAAGCCACACAAAAATGCATTAAATTGAAGGACACCTATTTCTTCACCTGATTCACTGTTCTCAAATAGATGAAAAAAATCTTAACATAAATTATTTTATTTCATATCAGTGTATCCCTGGAGGTAAACAGAATTCTCCACCTACACTATGGAAGTGAAATATAAATTATGTTTTAAAATTGAAAAATATATATACAAATGGAAAACTACATATATTGCCAATTATAGCTTACCAAAGTTGAACAAAGTGAGCATACTGTCCATCTAGCCTCAAACCAAGAAATATATTACCCTTGCCACTTTTTAGTCTCTCTGCCTCTGCAAGGTAACCAAATCCAGCAAGGTAACCTGGAGTATACTAAAACTCTGTGAATATATTTTATGTAAATGGAATTGCATGGTGTGTATTGCATGTGTCTGACTCCTTAGCAGTTTTGGTGAAATCCTTCCATATCATTTTATGTATTTTCATCGCTTTATCACTTGTCATTTCACTTGTTTTTCCATTGTTCATCGATTTACTCGAATGGGCACCAGTAACATCTCCATACGTCCTGTCGCAAGCAAGTGTGACAGGTCTATAATTGTTACTGATTTGGGGCATATCAAATATAACATGAGTAGCTTGCCAGGCTCTGCCGTGTAGGTGGTATACTCTCAGTGGTAGGCTCTCATCTTGTGCTTTATTGATGAACCTCAACCGGGAGAGATCTGCTTTTCTTTTAGTTGGAGTTCTGAGGAGCTGTGGAGTCTGGATGTTGAGAATGACTAACCTCATGGTGTGGGTGTTCCCTGGCTTCTTGCTAGGCTCACTAGGATGACTGACCATGACTAGAACCAGCCTAGAATGGTTTACAGTATATAAATGTGAAAGATCCTGGGACAGACTTGGTCCTAACTTCCATTATTATCCAAGACTATCGCACGGCCACAGAGCAGCTGGTGCAGTTGTGGGTCTGGAGTGTCTTTCTTCGGGGTTGCTGGCAGTGGTGGTTGGGAGCTCGCAACCACACCTTCCAACATGGAGGTGGAGGAATGGGAGAAGGAGCCCAAATCCTCACTCCAAGTCTGGACAGAATGGCCCTCCCCACACAAGTGAGCAAACACTTGGAGCTATGTTGGACTCGGTCAGGGGCTGGCTGAGGCCATTTCCCACCCTATGGAGCTCCAAGGGCTGCTTCTTCGTGGGGCCAAGTGGTACAGCTGTGGGTCTGGAGTAGTTGGTCTGGAGTGTGTCTCTTCCAGGATTGTTGGCAGTGGTGGTTGGGAGCTCATAGCCACAACTTCGACACGGAGGTGGAGGAATGGGAGGATGAGCCCACATCCAGCCAGCATTGCCCTCCCCTGCACGAGTGAGCGAACCCTAGGAGCTATGTTGGACTCCCAGCCACCACTGCCAGCAACCCGGAAGAGGGACTCTCCAGACCCACAGCTCTGCCGGCACACCGGAAGAGAGACATTCCAGACCCAACTACCCCAGACCCACAGCTGTGCCACTTTCGGCCCCATGTGGAAGCAGCTCATTTTCATCACATTATGGTATTCCATTATATAAAGTTTATGTTTTCTATTTGCTCATTGTGTCTATACTGATTTTTAAATGATTTATTCATTCTGCAATTAATAGACATTGGGTAGTTTACATATGAATGTTGTAGCTAATATTTCTATTATTTTTTTCATGGCACACTCAGCTGTTCTCAGGGTTTGCCCATGACTCTGCATTCAGGGGTTAACTTTTAGTTTTCTCTGGAGACCACAGGAGATACCAGGCATCAAACTGTGGACTGCCATGTGCAAGGCCAATGCCCTAACACAGTGCTATCACTCTGATCCCTGTAACTATTGTTTCTACAACATGCTAAAGACAAAACTAAACCTATACATAATTTTTAAAGTATTTATATATAAAGTGGTCACTTGTATTTCAGTAAGGATTCAAAGAATGATATAATGTGTGTTTTATAGAGTGAAAATGGGTGAAATCCAAGAATGGTTGACAGTGGTATGTTAAGTTATGTGTTTTGAGTGGGGAAACTGAATCTGGCCTCTATTCAAACTCATTGCTTCAAGAGGCCATCCCAAATAGATTGTCCGTGATGAGGGAAGAGGGTTTTCTATGAGTGGGCCATTTCCTGAACAAGTAGGAACAAGCACGGGTATTTGTTTGGTCCTTTAGGGGTTTAGTTAGGGCATTAGGGAATGACTTTGATTGCCATAGAAAGCACTTCTTTAGTATGCTCTTTTACATTCTTTTGTGAAAGATGAGGGGTGGCAAAAAACAATGGCGGGAGCAGGGAAACAAAATATCATAATCAGTATACGTGAGTAAAAAGATCCAACTTCTAGGCTGATCATTCTTAAGTAAGTCATTCTTAAGTAGAGGTACAGAAATAGTACAAGGTTAAGATTCTTGGCACAAAGCCTTCAGCACTGCCAGGTATGGTGCCAAAATCAAAATCTAGGGCTGGAGCACTACTGCAGCGGGTACTGCTGTTTGCCTTGCACATAGCCATTCTGGGTTTGATCACCAGCATTCCATATCATCCCCCAAGCATCACCTGGAATAATTCCTGAGTGCAGAGCCAGGAGTAAGGCCTGAGCATTGTCAGGTGTGGCCCAAAAAAGAAAAAAATCTAAACTGAAACAAAATCAAACTCAGCAGCTTTAGGTATCTAGCAATGCCTAGATCTCTTGTGCAGCAACAAAACACAAAACAGCCATGGTTCATTTCCTCAGACGTTTCTGTATGGTGATGAGGGATGTTTGGAATTTCCAGCCTTGCTGGTCTTCTTTTGAGAGTTTGGCCTAGTAAACTGTGGTTTGAAAAGCACTGTGTACAATGCATCAATCCTAGCTTTCTTGTTAAACAGCTGATCCGCTGTTTATATAAAGGGAAAGAAAACTTCCACTCAAAAAATGCATGCCTTACAAGCACGCTGGTGGTGGAATGAAAACTTGGGACACTGGTGATGGGATGTGAACATTAGGCAAGGAATGAGTGTTGGAACTTTGTACTCCTGAAAATCAACCCTGTGCAATCTTTTTTGTAAATGTAACTTGTATCAAAGTAAACTGCAGTTTAAGTTGCCTGAAGCAGACAAGTTCTCACTACCCTTTAATGGGTACCTGGTATTTTGCATTTGTTTCACTAGAAGACATGTTAATTCATAACACTCCATCTTATCTAGGCATTTTTGGAATTCCTACGTGAATTTATTTCTCTACTTAAGAAGAATTTAAAAACTGCAAAATTCCTCGCATTTGTAAAAAGTCAGCTTTTATACTATGATAGTAAGTTGCTTGCTGCACTCAGAACCCACTCAGAGTAGATCCTTGACACCGTGTATTTCACCTATGCCCTCCCTAAAAAAACAGCTCCTTGTGTGAAGCCATGAACACAACTGGGTATGCCCCTCCCAATGCCAGTTAAAAGATAAAACTCTTAGTATCAGTCTCCATTATGAGAACATTTATACTTTGTATCTTTATTTAAAATTACATTCATTTAAATTACTGTCATATCTTATTTACCAGGTTTTTGTGAGTAGTTGTTTGATTAAATATTGACTAATTAATTATGTTGAAGGATTTTGTGAAGAAAAATCATGTTATCTTAATATCATTTCACTCAATATTTGATATTTTATCAAGCCAAATCCTCTACTTTTATTCTTTACATATAATATTTTATCAAGTATGACACACTATCACAATATATATA
>JAJIBD010001316.1:147500-228817 GCA_021461705.1 Cryptotis parvus | reverse complement strand
CATTGATTCATTTGAATACCTAACAAACCGGATAGGACGATTACACTTGAAGAGATGTGGCCCACTGCCAGCAATTTCTATCTTCATTGTCTATGCACCAACCTCCACATACAAAGAAGATGAAATTGAGAAATTCTACATGGAATTGGAGGAGTTCTATAAAAAAAGATCACACCTTCTATAAGATCATAGTTGGTGATTTTAATGCCAAGATAGGACGGAGAAGATGGGCTGAAGAACTCCACATCGGGACCCTTGGCCTATTTTTTCATAGGGTCCCTGGTGTAAAATTTCAAGTCATAGGATGTGGACATTTTTATGGCTCTTGATATTTTATTACCAAGTTGTCTTCTGAATGGACTAAATCAGTAGTTTGCAATGCCAACAGGCATATCCAATAGAATGAAGAAGGATGATAATAACATGCTTTTTTGAATGATTATTTAGGTAAATATTTTCCCTGATCGCCAGAGTTAAGGGTGAAGTATATTGTGGGTTTTTTTTCTTTTAAAATTTTAAATAATTTTTATTTAATAAGCACGCAGTTTTGACCTGCTCCATTTCCGAACTGGACCGGTTCACCCCTCCTTAGGTAACCTGGTTGTCCTCCGCTCCCAGAGGGTCACCATATTGATACCGAACTTAGTGCAGACACCCAATCGGCATAGCACACTACAGCCCAGAACTCCTGTACTCCTACTGGCTCTCCCTGTGCCCAGCTGCTCATCAGGCGCCCAGGAGGGATGGCAGGTTCTAGCCCTGGCCCGCCACCCCAGCAGAGCCTCACAACAAGCCAGACGACCCCCCCCACGGCTGCGCAGTTCATCAATAAATTCTGGATTTTTAGATGACTACAAGAGTATGCTACCCGCACGGCAGAGCCTGGCAAGCTACCCGTATCATATTTGATATGCCAAATACCAGTAACAATTATAGACATCATTCCCATGACCTGATGGAATGGTTTGAGGCTCTTTATGTTCCTGGAGCAAGCAGGTGCCCTTGGGGTCTACTTGCATGAGACAGGACATATGGAAATGTTACTGGTGCCCGCTTGAGCAAATCGATGATGAACGGGAAGACAGTGATACAGTGATATTTAATCACTGTGAGATACACAGCTACAAAGTTGTTCATTATTGGGTTTCAGTTGAATAATGTTCCAACACCTGTCTTTTCACCAGTGTACATTTCCCACCAACAATGTCCCCAGTTACCTCCCTACCCCAACCCTGCCTGCCTCTTTGACAGGCACTTCACTTCTCCTCTCTCTTGCTCTCACTCTCTGTTTTCCACTCTTTCCTCTCTCTTCTCTGGGAATTATAGTCTGCAATGTAAATACTGAAAGGTTATCATTTTATCCCTTTACCTACTTTTAT
The DNA here is from genome assembly GCA_021461705.1 of Cryptotis parvus. Lineage (NCBI taxonomy): Eukaryota > Metazoa > Chordata > Mammalia > Eulipotyphla > Soricidae > Cryptotis > Cryptotis parvus. The sequence continues at coordinate 227,438 of JAJIBD010001316.1, read as the reverse complement.
CACTCACTTCTTGTCCCAAGTGATCATTATCACAGGGTCTGACTGAAGGATATTGTTCTATGCACATGTGTATTTGTGCTTAGTAATGCTTTCTTTAGGTAAATTTGCTTCCAAGCACGTTCAATCAAAATCCACACCATTAAACCAGCATCAGTTTCTCAGAGTTGTGAGCTGGGATCTAAATGCAGAGAGCTAGATGTTATTCTGTGTGACTTCACAATATTCATTCTCTCTTCTAATAAGAAAACTTTGGTTTCCCTGGGGCCTGGATACGCTCCTTATCCAGATGGCATGTGGGCAGCGGACATGGCTTTACTTTGAGTTAAGGATTTGATACAGACCTACACCAATCAGTGTGTCTCCTCACTCTCTGGCTGTGTACAGAGATGGGTATGTGACATAAAGTCTAGGATATTCATGGTAGTCCCTTAGAAAGTTCTTTCCTTGTCCTAGAGACTAGGAAAATGGAGATTTCATCACTAGGGAGGGAAGAACCTGCAGGCTAATGTAGCCAAAGAAGAGGAAAGTGGAGCCAGTAAATGCAAAAGAAAACCCTGACAGCTTATTCTATATTATGAGTCCAGCTGTGCACTCTGCAGTCTTGGCTTGCCAAGTACATGAGCCAGTTCAGCCTTTGTGCTTACTCTCACTGCAGACAGATAGTCTATAATTTGAAGCTAAAGATTTAGGAGTTATGCAATGCCTGTATATTTCTGTATCACTTTTGTAAGTGTTTCACTTGGAGAATGATAAAGTGAGCATTTATCATTGGTTTCTTCTAGCAGCCCTGTGAAGTAAGCATAAAAAAGTGCTATTATGCAGGTTTAAGGGAAAGGTGCATGGAAAGTCATTGTCGGCGTGTGTTGGTTATGAGTCTGTTATGTGTCTGTTAAACACTTGAGACCTGCCAATTCCTCCTATGGAGCATGGACCAAGTCATCACATATGTCTAAATCTCAGATTTATTGTTTGAACAACAGAGGAAATCATATTGGCCATTGAGCTTTTTAAAAAGATTAGATGAGAGTGCAAGCATAAAGATTTTAAGGCAGTATCTGGTTGTAAAAGGTGAGGAGCTAGATAAAGGTAATGATAATACAATGATTAAACAATCCCAGAGCTGGTAAATAATACAACCCAAACTCTGTTTCTCCTATCTCACAGGACCCTCTCATCTTACTATTTGTTGTATGCCCAGGAAGTACCACAGATTTCTGTGAGGACTTGACTTGGGAGGGAGCTTCCTATAGTAGGGAAGTACTTAGAGGTCAGTTGGAGCAAGATAGGTACCAAATTTCCCCAGAAGAATAGCGGCTTTCCTTGTAGTCCTCCAACACCTTCCCAAAGTGGCTTTAAATTCAAAATTCCAATTTATGGAAATGTTGAAAGGTATTCCTAGAAAACATATTAAAAACTCATAACAGTGATTAACAAAATCAATGATGTAACATGGAGAAAGTATATCAGATAAGTAGGTACTTATTTCTATATTGAACAAGTTGGCAACATACAGCAAAACTCTTATTGAAGTTGCTGACCTCATTTCTTTTTCCTTTAATATAATAGAAATGTTGACACACAAATTGAGTAGTGGAACAACTGCCAGATATTTTTAGTGCTTGTTGCCTTACTTGAAATGGATGAATAATTTCATCATATGCCTCTATATTAGAAGAGACAGAAGGTGTTTTCATGGGTCTGCTTCCTATGTTTCTATTTCCTTCTGGGTTTTGCCCAAAATACTCATTAAGGTTTGTGTTGAATGATCAGATTGAAACATTCAGATCTGGCTAACACAGTCATTAAATTTTTATTTCCAAGACAATAAAATACCCCAATTCCATATGTCTTGAGATCAAAGGAAAGTCAATGTACTTTTAAACTCTAGGTATGAATGAATAGTGTTCAATGTGCTGCATTCAAGCATTTTGTTGTGGTAACAGCATATACCCAGAAAAAGGCAGAAGATGTAACATTATAAAACTGATATATCTAGTCATGTTACAGAGGTAACTTAATTTTCATTCTTCCAATATTAGTAATCTTGTTTTGCTAGTCTAGATTAAAGCTCCGAAATAGGAGCCAGGGATGTGGCTTAATTGTAGAGGACTTGCCATGTAGACCATAAGCACACGTGAGTCCACATAAGCACTGCCATGTAGACCATAAGCACTGTCCAATATGCCTAGTGAGATCCTGGTGGAACTGGTATTGATACTCTATCACCACAACAAACATGTGCAGCCTCTGATAAACTGCAACCACGTGGGTATATGAGTATGTGTGCAGGAGCACTAAAACTAGAATGTATAGCTGTAGTCAGTGAAGCAGCAATAACAAAGGGAAGGAGGAAAAAGGGAAAAAGTGTTAGGAAAACAATAGATGATAAACATGCTAACTTTTATTATCCAGTATTTATAAAGTTTTCCTTGTCCCTTGTCACTTGTCTTGGCTTCCCATTGTTCATAGATTTGCTCAGGCACCAGTAACATCTCCATAAGTCCTGTCACAAGCTAGTGTAGCCCAAGGGCATCTGCTCACTTCAGGAATATAAAGAGCCTCAAACCATTTATTCAGGTCATAGGGTGAGGTTTATAATTGTTACTGGTTTTTGGCATATCAAATATGACATGGGTAGCTTGCCAGGCTCTGCTGTGCTGGTGGGATGCTCTCAATAGTAGTCTCTCAGTTTGTGCATTTACTGATGAACTGCGTGGGCCACTTTGCAGCCATGTGCAATGGGGAGAGATCAGCTTTTCTCTTGGGTGGAGCTCTGGTGAGCTGTGGAGCCCAGATGTTGAAAATGGCAGCCCCCATGCTGTGGGGGTTTCTCTGGCTTCTTACAGGGCTCTATTGGGATAACAAGCCAGGACTAGAACCCGCCTTCCCTCCGGGACGCCTCATGATCAGCCAAGCAGAGGGACACAAAACCTATCAGAAGCTTCAAATCAACATCCCCTGCAAACCAAATAGCTTTTGAAGCAAGCCAGGCAAGGCAGAACAGAGTTCTGCTGTCAGCTTTGCCAGAGGAAGCTGCCAGAGCGATAGCACATTGTGTTGGGCCTTGCAGGCAGTTCACCTGGGTTTAATCTCCAGCATCCTATATGGTTCCCCAAGGACCACCAAAAGTAATTCCTGAGTGCAGAGCCAGGAGTACCCGCTGAGCATTGCTGGGTGTGACCCAAAAAGCAAAAAAACAAAACAAAAACAAAAAACAAAAAACTATGCCAGAGGAGAAATGGAGACATTTCACAAGCCTGGGGTGACTGGCCACAGTTGATGAGAAGTGTTGATTCACAATAATGCGACAGTGACCATGAGAAAGGGAAGAGGGTAACGTGGTAGTTAGGGAAGGGAGGAGAGGTGAAGAGCAACTGCAGTTTTAGTAGTACACCAGTCTCCTGTAGCCATCAAGAGAGCTGAGGACTGTGCTTTTAGCACAGTGTTCCTGGACCAGGGGGCAGCGAATAATGCACCATGAAAACAAACACTGCCCCCTCCTCCGTCCCCGCCACCTCACCCACCTCATCCCAGAATTAGGAGGTCAGGAGCCCTGGGAAGGTACTGGAATAAGGAAACAGTAAAAGTTCAAAGCAGATGCCCTGGTGGGGTGTGAGGGCCAATGAGGCCCACTGTTGTTTTCTCCAGCTCACCTGGAACCCCTTGGTAACAGGACACTGTTCAAGGGAGAAAAGGGACAGTACTGGGAAGGGACATTGAGAGAGGGACCAGCCCTGTGGCCCAGGATAGAAGGGACCTCCAACTGTACTGGCTGAGGCTTGGGGGAGAACTGCATCAAAACTCACAGGAAAAGGTGATGCTTGTGTCCAGTGATCACTGAGACAATAGATTTCCAAAAATGCAGGAAGAGGAGTAAGTCACAGTCTAAGAGGGAGAAGGAACGCCTAGATTTGTGTTCTGAAAAAACATGAGCACAGAAAAGTCCTACAAACTTGCTGTCATGGGGAAGAATAAAATCTAGAGGTGATTGAGACCAAGCAAAGTTGATGCAAAAGTCAGGAACCCAGAAACAACACTAACAAGTCCCCAGTCTTCTCCAAATACACACTTTTCTTCCAAGTTTTTTTTTGAAGAAAAATAAATCTTAAAGAATGTTTCTGGAACACTTCATGCATGAAAATTTATAATATTGCAGCCAACAGTTTCTCTGCGACCTGGAGAAAGAATATTCAAAGCCAATTAATTTCATAGCCATCAATAGTTATCAATAAACATCCATGGTGTTAATATTGCTTTAAATATTGGCTTTACGACTAAATTATTTTTAATAAGATTCTTTAGAATTAATTTCTGAAGCAGGAATGTCCTGTCGGGTCGGAGGCGCAGAGATGAGACACCAGGAACACAACGTATATCCATTAATATTTTTAATGATCACCAGCCGGAGGGGCAGCAGCTCTCATCTTGGCAGCTGACTAACCGCAGCTAACTGACTTTAGCTGACTGACCTGAGCTGAATGACCTGAGCTGACTCACTTGAGCTGACTGACTTGAGCTGACTGACCATCTCCACCAAGACCCCAACTCTCTTATCCCATCATCTCAAAGGGCCATACAGCTTAAAGTTTGCATGGTTTACATTGCAAAGGCAGTTCACATTCATTGAATAGGACTTAGGAATAATAGGAAGGAGACAACCAGGAGCCAAAAACCTGCAGGGGGTGCTATCTAGGTAAGATGAGATTAACAAAAGAACGCATTATAGTTGCTAATGCAGCCTTCTGGACTAGCCCATGATGGCAAGGACAAGTCAGACAGAAGAACAAGAAAAACCTGTTTTCTGCCTAACTTTAAGCATCATCCATTAGACTCCATCTTGGGCTAGTTATAGCCAACAAGGAAATGTGCAGAGAAATGACCTAGGATAGCCTTGTCTGTGTACCTGCAGCTTGATTAACAGTCTCACTAGGGAATTCTACATACTAACTCTATTGGGAGACAGTCTGCCAGAAGTCCCTTTGTATCTGTTAACAGGCAGTATCCATCAGACCTTCCTTCACATATTCTTAATCTACCTTCTGCCAACAATTTCCTACTCAAGTATATGGGAGGCCTGGGGGTATAGTTCAAAGGGTTGGAACAAATGCTTTGCACTTGGTAGACCTGGGCTTGGTTTCCTAAGCATCACTGGGTGTGATCCAAAAAAAGAAAACAAACATATAAACCATAAAAACAAAAAGCCAAACTTGAATATTTAGATATGAATCGTCTTATAGAAGATGTCATTAGTTGGAGGACTAAATTTAGAAGCAGGATAATCTGATAGCTCTCTCATGAGAATTTGTAGCTGAAGAGCAGAAACAGAATTATTTACCATTCAGAGATGCCTATTTATCCATTTTTATAAGCAAAAGAGATCCATAGAGTAACCAGCTGTGTCACTATCTGCATGAAGCAGATGAGGCGCTGCCGGGAGCCCCAGGAGAGATGACTAGTAGCACAGCTGGAGCAGGTGGCACATGCCTGGAAGATGATGGCACCTCAGAGTTCAGCCCTTCTCTCCCCTCCTTACAAGAGAAATTTTATTATAAAGGATGACTTGTGCACTTGCCTGAAATCCTTTTAGGTTCTTGTTTTTGGACCATAGCACCACACTGTAGATTTTGCTCTGTTCTGCTGCCTTCTCTCTGTCATTTATCATGCAGACAGTTTAATGGAATTGCAGACCTGGCAGATGGTGCTGGAATGTCCTTTCCCATAAGATGCTAAGGAGTTTTAACCCTATCAGAGAATTTCTTGACTACTGACTGGGAAGAGTGGTGCTAACGATCCTGGTATGACAAAGTAGGGACCAGAAGGAGAGTGAAAGTGTCCATATATCAACTTCACTGTTCTTTATCTTCAGTGCTGTTAGAAAAGTCTATTGGGAATCAACAGTAGACAGGTATGGCAGTGCACTTAGCTAAATTAATAAAACTCATAATGACAGGTAAATGTATTTTCTAGAAGCATGATAGAAGGGTATGGTTATTTTTTATAGCAAGGCTCTAGAAAGCAGAACAAATAGAGAAAGAAACTATAACCTAATCAATAAAAAGAAACTTGAAGTTTTTGCCGCTGAGAGTTTACTCTATGCTAGACAAGAAACTAAGCACTTTCCACACATGATTTAATTTGATCTGCTTGCTAACCTTTTAAGCAATTATCATAGCAAACACCTACTGAACTTTATGCCACTCACTGGGCTAAGCACTTTACAAGCACTAACACATTTTTTCTTTTCAAGAACTTTATCTCCAAAATATCATACCAATAGCTAGTCACTCCTGCTCATCTTCACTGCTTCCATCCTATGACCAACAACATTTTGAGATTTTTTTGTTTATCTTTGCTATTAAAATTTGAATAAGATTATTTATCTTTATTTAAAAATTTTATTTTAGATGCTATGGTTTGCAGCACTATTAATGATAGAGTTTCATGCACAACACATCCCTTCAAATCACTCCCCCATCGCAAACTTCCTACTGAACACAGATTCTCAGTTTTTGTTGCCTGTGGGCAACAAACAAACATATTTGTTTTCCCTTTAAGAAGGTAGAATCGGGAACTTATGGAAAAGTTCACAGAAAAAGACTAATCCACACATATACTCCCAAGACCTCCAGGAGGTTCTCTCTCTCTCTCTCTCTCTCTCTCTCTCTCTCTCTCTCTCTCCTCTCTCCTTTCTCTCTCTGTCTCACCTAGCAGTGCTCAGGGTTTACTCCAGGCTCTTTGGTCAGGGCACTCCTGGCTGGACTTAGGGGACCTTATGGGGTGGCAGGATAGGACCGGTAGCCAAGTGGAAGGCTAATACCCTGTCTGCTTTCCACTTCAACACTTGTAAGTTTCTTTGTACAAAATCTTATAGAAATTGGGATTCAATTTTTACACCAACAAACACAAGCTAATCATTCAAAATGGTTGCTGAATGAATTTCAATTTATGTACACTGTGATTCAAACCCCTTCCCCAAACAGAATGATCATTAGGATTATCTTTCTTTTTTCTATACAAGACAAAGATATTTTCACTTAATTTTAAATTCACATAGCAGTACTATTTTATAGTCACAATCTTCATATCTAATATTTAGAATTATTTTTATTGAGGTAGCAGGATTTACAATGCTGTTAACTATACTTTGCATATATACGTCATTCCAGCACCACACCCATCACCAGAGAGCTCGCTTTCCTCTACAGGTATCCATGGGCACCTACCAGCCATTCTAAAGGAAAGGACATCTTATCTTCAGTTTACTCTGCCCCCCAAATTTTAAGCCTTGCTTTATTTATATTTTCAGATGAAATAGTATGCAAAGAAAGGATTTTATGGTTTGTTCTGGCGGCCATTGGTCTGGAACCCATCCTTCACCCATCCAAGTACTAACCAGGCCCAACACTGCCTACCTTCCGAGATCAGACGAGATCAGGAAGTTCAGGGTAGTCTGACCGAACACTGGAATCCATCCTTTCTATATTCTTCCCTATTCTCTTTACCAACCTTCCCTCTCGTGACCTCAAAGAATACTACCTTGAGAACTGAAACTGCTATCATTTGCTCTGCTGACTTGTTGTTAATGAAGCTCTTTCCTGACCCATCAACACAATTCTCCTTTGATTGGCTCTTAGTGGCCATGAATAGAAATAAGAAGGGACCATCAAGATGCCAAGGCCTTTTACCCTGTGACACCTAGATTAACTTTCACTATATAAGCCAAGACAATTTGTAGAAATTAACTGCATACAACCTTCTGCCAAAAGCCTTGTGCTCTTCCTCATCTGGAGCACCCCATGTTCTTTCTTAAAAAGTAGTTGTTCTTTTCCTTCCTGTCGTATTTCTAGGCAAATTTCTTTACAGCTTTTAAGAAACACAGAGCAGAGTGGACTTGCCTCAGTCTTATAAATAGTAGGTTGTATACTAGGTCAGCCCTGTCTCTTCTCCTAGCTTAGTTTATGAGTGCAAGTCTATCCTTCCCCGTCACCTTTGTTCTGGGACCTGCAAGTTATGCACCCTAGAACATGCATTCTTTTGTAGGTGGGCACCACTGCACCTGCTCCTTCAATCAAATGGCCCTCCCCTTTCTTTCCCCCAAGTAGGAACAGGAAGGGGGATGCCGCAGGAGTTCCCTGCCATGAAGGGTCTGTGCCCTTTGACTCAGCAGGTCCTCATGATCTGCAGTATTTCCACCGAATGTGCCAACTCTGAGATCTTCAATTTAGTCCAGTTTCTGCCATAGTAACACCATATATATATATATATATACACACACATATATATATATACATATATATATTTATATATATTGTGAGGCACACAGGATTGTGCCTCAAAGGTTAATGCTATGGTCTCATTAGAGGAAGGCTTGGGCTTTTCTTTATTTTCTGATGTGTACAGAAGCTAATATGATATGGTCTATGGGACTGTTCGCTTCATCAGAAAATCTCCACAACCTGTGAATATGGAAAACAGAGATTTGATTCATTCCTCTGATCAGACTTCAACATTCTTTGCTTTTCTTTGTAAAACAGGTTTTTTAAATGTAGTCGCTATAGATGTTGAAGTTTAATAGCTGTCCATCTGAAAGTTAGGTTATAAAGAATATTATCTCACTATAAAAGTGTTTATAAACATTTATGCTCTTCCCTAGAGTTATGTTTTATTTTATTTATTTTTGGACCATACACAGCAATGCTCAGGACTCACTCATAGATCTGGGCTCAGGGAGCGCTCCTTACAGGGTCACAGGGCTTGGAGGATCATACAAGGTGCAGGGGATTGAACTGGACTTGGCTTCGTGCAAAACACGTGAACTGTGCACTGTGCTGTGCCGCCACCCCTGCTAGAAATGTGTTTTCAATGGATATTATATTTTTTTTTTTGGGTCACACCTGAGAGTTTTGGAGACTCTCAGACATGGGGCAGAGCGGTTCCTTGCTTTCCCTGTGCCCAGGCGTTCATGAGGCAGTCGGGAGGCATGGTGGGTTCCAGCCTTGGCCCACCACCCCGGCAGAACATCACAACAAGCCAGACGATCCCCACCCACTCCATGGGCGCCGCCATTTTCCACATTGGACTTCCCTCTCATCAGAACTCCACCCAGCCGACCAGCCCATCACAGCCCGGATCATCGACACCCACCCTGGAGCAGTTTCTTCCTCAATCCGCCCAGGTATGCTGGTCCAGAGACTCTCAGACATGGGGCAGAGCGGTTCCTTGCTCTCCCTGTGCCCAGCCATTCATGAGGCAGTCGGGAGGCATGGTGGGTTCCAGCCTTGGCCCACCACCCCGGCAGAACCTCACAACAAGCCAGACGACCCCCACCCACTCCATGGGCGCCGCCATTTTCCACATTGGACTTCCCTCTCATCAGAACTCTACCCAGCCGACCAGCCCATCACAGCCCGGATCATCGACACCCACCCTGGAGCAGTTTCTTCCTCAATCCGCCCAGGTATGCTGGTCCAGAGACTCTCAGACATGGGGCAGAGCGGTTCCTTGCTCTCCCTGTGCCCAGCCATTCATGAGGCAGTCGGGAGGCATGGTGGGTTCCAGCCTTGGCCCACCACCCGGCAGAACCTCACAACAAGCCAGACGACCCCCACCCACTCCATGGGCGCCGCCATTTTCCACATTGGACTTCCCTCTCATCAGAACTCCACCCAGCCGACCAGCCCATCACAGCCCGGATCATCGACACCCCACCCTGGAGCAGTTTCTTCCTCAATCCGCCCAGGTATGCTGGTCCAGAGACTCTCAGACATGGGGCAGAGCGGTTCCTTGCTCTCCCTGTGCCCAGCCATTCATGAGGCAGTCGGGAGGCATGGTGGGTTCCAGCCTTGGCCCACCACCCCGGCAGAACCTCACAACAAGCCAGACGACCCCCACCCACTCCATGGGCGCCGCCATTTTCCACATTGGACTTCCCTCTCATCAGAACTCCACCCAGCCGACCAGCCCATCACAGCCCGGATCATCGACACCCACCCTGGAGCAGTTTCTTCCTCAATCCGGCCCAGGTATGCTGGTCCAGAGACTCTCAGACATGGGGCAGAGCGGTTCCTTGCTCTCCCTGTGCCCAGGCGTTCATGAGGCAGTCGGGAGGCATGGTGGGTTCCAGCCTTGGCCCACCACCCCGGCAGAACCTCACAACAAGCCAGACGACCCCCCCACCCACTCCATGGGCGCCGCCATTTTCCACATTGGACTTCCCTCTCATCAGAACTCCACCCAGCCGACCAGCCCATCACAGCCCGGATCATCGACACCCACCCTGGAGCAGTTTCTTCCTCAATCCGGCCCAGGTATGCTGGTCCAGAGACTCTCAGACATGGGGCAGAGCGGTTCCTTGCTCTCCCTGTGCCCAGGCGTTCATGAGGCAGTCGGGAGGCATGGTGGGTTCCAGCCTTGGCCCACCACCCCGGCAGAACCTCACAACAAGCCAGACGATCCCCACCCACTCCATGGGCGCCGCCATTTTCCACATTGGATTTCCCTCTCATCAGAACTCCACCCAGCCGACCAGCCCATCACAGCCCGGATCATCGACACCCACCCTGGAGCAGTTTCTTCCTCAATCCGCCCAGGTATGCTGGTCCAGAGACTCTCAGACATGGGGCAGAGCGGTTCCTTGCTCTCCCTGTGCCCAGGCGCTCATGAGGCAGTCGGGAGGCATGGTGGGTTCCAGCCTTGGCCCACCACCCCCGGCAGAACCTCACAACAAGCCAGACGACCCCCACCCACTCCATGGGCGCCGCCATTTTCCACATTGGACTTCCCTCTCATCAGAACTCCACCCAGCCGACCAGCCCATCACAGCCGGCTCATGGCTGCTTGCGCCGCGGTTCGTTAATAAAGGCTTTATTTGGAGGTGTTTATAGAGTATGCCTCCCGCACGGCCAGCCTAGCAAGCTGCTCGTGTTGTATTTGATATGCCAAATGCCAGTAACAATTATATTAGATCATTCTCATGACCTAATATAATGGTTTGAGGCTCTTTATGTTCCTGTACCAAGCCGATGCCCTTGGCTCTACAGCATGTGACAGGACATATTGAGATATTACTGGTGCCCGCTCTAGCAAATAGATGATTAACGGGAAGATCGAGATCGTGATCGTGGGTCACACCTGGCGATGCTCAGGGGTTACTCCTGGCTCTTCACTCAGGAATTACTCCTGATGGTGCTTGGGGGACCATATGGGGTGCCGGGATGGAACCCAGGTTGGCTGCATGCAAGGCAATGCCCTACCCGCTGTGCTATAGCTACAGCCCCTCAATGGATATTCTTTTATCCTGCACCTCACATGAAATTATCTTGCTATTACAAAGAACTTGTTCAGTTTTGTTTGCTCCTGAGGGCAGGAGAAAGGACAGAGGGTTTTGTCAATAGATTTTACATTCATGTTTTCAAGGAAAATAAATCTTTTATTGCTCCTCCAACTTTTCTGCTCCAATATCAGTCATAATATTTATGGACTTTCATGAATCTAGTCATATCTTATTTAAAATACCTTAGATACCACATTTTCTTTTTCTAAATCTTTTTTCAATATGTTCATAGTTTGCTTAAAATATAAATATATAAAAACCAGACCCACACCGGTGTGTTCATCTGAAAAAAACAGCTTATGCACAGATGTTTTGGGGAGACCTAGATTCCCTTTTATTTGCATTTAGAAAAAGGATATTGGTAAATGAAGCCCCAATACAGATGTGACATAGGGGGTTGGATTACAACCGCAGATACAGGATAAGAAACTTGGTTTCCAGAAAATGCAGGCTGGGATATAATTCTTCTCTCATAGAAAACAAAAAAGTATGTTATAACCAACTTCCGGGTCAGAGAGATAGTTCAGTTGGCCAAGTGCATGCTTTGCTTGTGAGGCCCTACTTTGATCTGCTGAGCACTTCCAAGAGCAATTCCCTGGCCTTATCCTGCTGCCTTGCAACATATAACACTGCTGAGTGTGGCCTCAAAACCAAACACATCAAACTTTTAGAGCGTTCAAAGTATTCTTGCTTTGTTTGCTGTGCTAGGGAGTTATTTTTACAATTACATTGGATAGCAAATCATCCCTAGACTCAGAAGCTTACTGAAACAAGCACTTGTTCTTGGACTCATGGGTCTATAGGTCAGCTACAGCTCAGCTGGATTCAGCTGAGGGGGACGCTAGCATGGGCAGAAGAGTTTCGGTGGCTGGTCATCCAGAAGCATTGCCTAATGCATTGTTCATATTTGCCCCGTGAACTGTCTCATTCTCCTCGGATGCAAAGCATGTGTTGGTAAAGGGCAAGAGGGCCTATACATTACAGACCTTTGCTCGCATCTTTTTACTAGCATTATCTTGGTGAAGGTCAAGTCCAATACCATTGTGGTCAAGAACACTGAAGCCCCAATGGAAGAGGCCAGGCATAAATACTAGCTGAAGAGTAATGAGCAGTCAGTTTCCTCAACTAAAAACTTACAAAGGCTGGACATGGTCAGCTTGGTTCCCCTCAGTGCTATAGAGCCTTGTACAGATGTTCAGTGAACATTTGTCATGTGGTGAATGAATGAGGAGACCACTCATTTATTTGATTATGAGGTCTCAGCCAGTGGAGCTCAGGAGCTATTCCTAGTGCCGCCCTTGGGGGGTAACTCCTTGCTGTGGTTAGGTAACCATGTGGTGGCACCCTCATGCAACCATGGGCTTCAGCCTAATGAGTTACCTCCTCTGGCCCTAAAACATATTTTTAAATACACGACACAGTTCATTGTTCATATTCTTCTGTATTTGTCCCATCTTTAGCACATTTTAAGGAGTGCGGTTATGACCAGAAGGCTCTTCCACACTGCATGAACATGAGGATGTCCTATGGTTTGTCTCATGAGGAGAAGCCATATCTGAGCCTTCTAACCTGGCTGATGTGTCTGCTGAACTTGGGTCATCTCGAAGGGATTGCTGCAGGCCAGCTTTCCCTGCTGCTGTGGCTTTGACCAGCTGGGTCACATTGTTTGAAGCTGTGCTACAGATAGTCCGTAAGTGTCTCTGCTCTCAGCCCCATTAAAATCAGCCATGCTCTTGCTTCCTGGTGGCTTTTATTATGTTAATTAGCTGAACTCCTCAAAGAACCTACATCTTTCCCACTGAGATCAATTTCTGTCTTGGGTAAGTCTGACAAGAGGTGACAATTTCTATAGTAAGACTCATGAAGATTCCAAGGAGGGTCTTTTTTAGAGCATTTCAATGAGAGGCTACTGTCCATTGGGTCAGTATGGGGTAGGACAAGGAACCTGCCTCATTCGTATCACAGAGGGCCAGTAAGGTTGTTTGTGTGAATGTGTGTGTGTGTGTGTGTGTGTGTGTGTGTGTGTGTGTGTGTGTTAGCTGATAACTCCAGAAGCAGCTAGTCACAATCCTTGCTGTTAACTGTGACTTGTATTGCTGGAGAGAGGGTAAAGTGCTGAACTTCCCTCTTCACAGTAAGAGACCTCTCACAGGCTGACAGTAATTCTGTAAAGCCTTTGACTTCATCCTAGCAGATATCTGTCCTCAGTGATAGTCATTAGTGGGTCATCAATGTCACCAGTAGTTCTGTCATCATTGGCATGATGTCTAAGTTCATGGGCTCTTTGTTCGCCAAGGGTAGAGACTTGTATGCAAAGTGTTGTCTTTCAGCAGAACTCCTTATAAGTTTTTGGCTGTAAAGAAGCAGGTTAAATAATTCATTTGGGATAGACCAGGGAGATGTAAAACCTCATTCTGATTTCATTTTCTATTTTCAATTTTACCTTCTTATCAGTTCTTTACTTGCCTAGCATTACTGCTTCAAATATTGTCAAGTAGTGTCTTTATAAGTTACTTACTTTTTGGAATGCAGCTTAATATACATAATTGCAATAATAGCAAAATAATTTATTGGATATTTGTGCCAGATAGCAGTTAGGAAGTTAATATTGGATACACAGTCTCATGTGTTTGTGAGTTATTTGTTTAGATTAAAGCTTTTGTAAATCTAAGTTTTTCCCTTTCTTTAGGCAAAAATGTATTTTTTAGTCCTCTCCTCTGAATTATAATTTGAGAATCTTCAACTTCTTCCCTTTTGGTTTTAATCAGATAGTAGTGCTTTGTTTTTGTAAAGAGTAACTTATTTTCACTTATTGCTTTCATAATTTTTCATGTGAAAAACATTTTATTATTTGTGAAGATTGAAAGAAATATGAATGTGGTTATATTGGTTTAGTCTTTTTCTGTATCACAGAAATAATTCTCTTCTTTTTTTTTCTAATCAGGCTCTATTTCAAATCTATGAGCCCAACGTAGACACGTGGATTTGCAAGATTTATTCATGTTTGCAAAATAACTAGAAATCCAGTAGGGGAAGGAAGCCAACCAGATCTTCACTATACAGTTCAATAAATACCCCTCATGGGGGGTAAGCAGACTGAATGCCTTTATTTTCCAGGTCCTTACTTTCTGACTCAGTTGTAGGAACAGCCCCGCTGAGTCAAACTCACTGCATTTCTTTGTTCTTGTCTGATTGTACTGACATTATGCAGACCCAACCTGTGTGGGTGTCTGACTTCTTGCTCCCCATTTTGAAGTCAGAAGGTTCAAAAATTACATGTCATGCAAAATGCCGCAGCTTCTATTCGGGCAAAAATCTCATCGTTAGAAGGTAACCTTTTAATGCCAGATTTTGCTTAATGAAGTCAATTTCTTGTTGTCTCTGCTAACCCAGTACTAAAAAGATTGCTTTGTTAATTTATCAGTAAGGAATTCAATAAAAGAATGTGTTCTGCAGAAGGGTGGCCTCATCAAATCTTCAATTTGTTTTGCAACTCTGGTATTGATCTACAGTGGTGGATGTGGTAGAATCCAAAATTTCCCATAGTTTTTTTTTTTGTTTGTTTCTTCCCAGCCTCCCCCGCCCCCGAAATCCTATGAAGAGGCAGGTTCTATATCTTCATCTCTTAAATCTGAGATCTCTTTGTAATTTGTTTTGGCCAAAGAATAATGCAGAAGTCATAAAATAAAAATACTGCACATGAACCTCAGGAGACCCTGCATGCTTGAGTAACTCGTATGACTTTATTGCTGACTTCAACAGGCTTGGGCCAACCTGCTGTATGATGTAGTATTACAACCAGTGATTTCTGTCAAATTATCCACTAAGCATACAAAAGAGGGGTGTGAAGTGGATCACTCCAATGACACAGATATGTAAGTGAATCCAGATAAAATCAGCAAGGTCAGATAAAATCAGTAGAACCATTTAACTGACTGTTCTGAGATATGTAAATGATGACTCTTACTAAGCCATAAATGTCTGGATTTATGCACCAGGTGGTAAAAATTTGACAGGAGTGGTATAATTTTGCAATTTCAACAGTGGTAGGTAGATGACAGAGGACTGCAGAGCATAGTGGGATGAAGGGAAAGAGTTAAAGGAAATGAAGAGGGGCCACAGCGATAGCATAGTGGGTAGAGCATGTGCCTTGCACACGGTCAACCTGGGTTCGATCCCTGGTATCCCATATGGTCCCCCAAGCACTGCCAGGAGTAATTCCTGAGTGCAGAGCCAGGAGTAACCCCCTGAGCACTGCCAGGTGTGACTCCCAAAAAATAAAAACATTAACTTAAAAAAAAGAAATGAAGAAGAGTGAACTACTCACTGCCTTCTGTATGTTCCACTGGTGACTTTTAAAACTTAAGTAAAAATGAAGAAATAAGTAAGTCTCCTGAATACAGTATTAGAAGATTGTGTATAGAGGAGAGTATGCATGATCATACAAGCCTATGTATGATTGCCAACACATTTGTAAACTGGCCCCTGTTCTGCATGCCAATTAATTTTCAATATAATACCTGCACTCAAAAACAAACTATATGCTTTAGTTTATGTAATCAATTAAATCTGGAAACAATAAAAACTATTTATTCATCTTATCCCTATTGTCACAAAGATGATAGGTAACAGTTTAATTGGACTAGCTGCATTTAATAAATAATCAGGTATTAACTCCTGCAGAAATGTAAGTCACACTCTAGAAACAGAACTTTTCTTGGGATTCAATTGAACTGTGTCCTTCATGGCATTGTCCGCTGAGTGCAGGGTTCAGCCAGAAGAAGATAGAAAGAAAAGAAAGAAAAGTGTGTGACCTCATTGTGAATGGTATGGAGAGGAACAGGGACAGTGAGGAGATTCAATTTAACAGAAGAAGCAGTGAGAAAGTCATGCAGGAGAAAGTTTCACTGCTCAGTGTCAGAAAAAGGATGTTGCTCTGAGAATGGGGAATTGCTGCTAACTTGTGGGGTCAGGTATTTGCTTTACCAGAATCCTGTCCATAGTGTGTTTTCATAGAGCACATACATTGTGTTCATTGCCATGAAGCCAGTGCTTCTCAGAGTTTAAGAAACTGTGCTAAGGACTGAAGGAATCTTGTAACAAACAAAATTTAATAGATGCCAAGGATTATTTTCTTAATGAGGAGACAAGTTAAAAATACTTTATGGTGAGCTTGCTTTAAGATTATAAATGTTAAAACTTGCCTAGTGCATAGTTTATAAATGAATAAACTGAAGCTGAAAGTCTAAGTTGATGGTTCAAAAACCCCATTATGAGTTGGTGCAGCTTTAAGATGAATGGGACTAGCCAATGAAGTTGCGTTTTCAGTGGTTCTCCGAGCAAGAAATGTTTTCCCACTTGGCTCTTCTCACAGGACTGAGGAGTCCATATGCAGGGATAAGTGGGTATATCTAGAGTGCTTCATTAGCATAACTCCCTGAAGTCTTTAGGAATAATTTGAGATATAACATAATTTCTTATGTGCATGCTGTTGTGGAGCCCTATTTGTTTATTTATAGGAACATGAAGGGTCAGGAGCATTAAAGACCTCTGTTAAACTTTTCTTCACAGTCTTAGAAAAGAGATAACTCACATACCAGAGATTATTATGCAGCAGGTAGTACTCTCCAGCTGAGAGCTTCTGAAAGCTGAGCCACAATAGACAATGAAGAGCGAGAGTGAATTTTGGGTATGGGGCACATGTGTAGGCATTCATCTTCATATCATAAAACTCTATTCCAGGAAAACTGGAAACTAATGACTCATCCCTTTCTTCCTCTTGTTGCCAGCGGAGGTGTCCGGGTTACTTATGTGAAGTAGGCAGGAGAAAGCAGCCTCAAAAGAAAATCTACCATTTTCTCTTCATCCAGTCTGTCAGTTTGGGGAACGCTGTGAGACCTAGGACTGCTGAAAGTCTGTGTGAGCCCTCACACTGCATGGATTTCATGTTTTGCCAACCCTCAAGGCAGCCATCGATCTGCACCTGATGTCCATTTGTTCTGTGCTGTGTGGGACATGATTCAATCACCATTTTCTCAGAGAGCCACGGACTCAGGTTAGAGTGAGGAATTTATCTTTGTAGGAAAGGAATTCAGTCCAGACCTTACCCAAGTTTTTAGGATCCGTCATCTTGCCCTCATAGAAAAGAATTTCAGGAGTAGATGAACAGTGAAGTATAACAGGTTTTTATTTAGAAGTCTGAGGAAGGGAAAGAATGAGAGAGAGAGAAAAAGAGAGGGAGGGGGGGAAAGAGAGAAAGAGAAAGAGAGAGAGAGAGAAAGAGCCAAAGTGTATAAGGCATACTGGGGAAGGGGAGAGGGAATCAGGGGACATTTGTGGTGGGAAATGGGACCTAGTGGAGGGGTGGGTGCTGGAACACTGTATGACAGAAACCCAGATATGACCATCTTTGTAATTGTGTACCTCATGGTGCTATAATAAAAATATTTTTTTTAAAAGTGACGCTCCTCTTCCTAGTCCTTGTCACAGCCCTTTGTTCCTGCTGGAGCTTCTCTCTGTGGGGGGACGTGGCTTCCCTGGACCTGTGTCTGTACCACAGTGAGTGCTATCAGTCAATGACTGTGTCCACAATGTGGGTGCAGGCAACAATACTTTCAGTGGATTTAGGGTTAGTTACAGAGTAACTTCTTCCAATCTCCAGATCCATGTTATTTTTTTTGTTTTTATTATGTCTTGAGGTTTCATTGCCAGTAGGCTCTTCTGCCTGCCTGCCTGCTGCACTCTTAACAATCACCCTTTAAATTTTGACCACTCCAAGCATCTTTTCTCTAACAACACAAAGGCATATTTCTGAGTTGATCACTATTTGCGGTCAAGATTGACTAATGTGGGAGCAATAGTACAGCTGGTGGGTGCTTGCCTTGTACTGGCTGACCTGGGCTTGAGCTCCAGATACCACATAGTGTTTCCCAAACCCCATCATATGTGATTTTAAGCTCAGAGCCAAGAGTAAGCTCTGGGCCCCAAGGGTATGGCCCCAAAACTAATAAAAAAAGACTGACTAATACAACTGATTGCTGGACCTTTGTGACAACATGCTGACAGCCATGGAATGTATCCCAGAGCAGTTCTTTCAGAAAAGAATGAAGACAAATGTATCCCCAGCTTCTGTATCCAATGATCAGTGGTATACAACTTGTTACCTTGGTCCACTGCACTTTCATATTGCACATGCTTGACCCACTTTCTTATCTGGAAGCAGTGTGGATGCCCTGAGGAGAGGCTAGAGAAGTGCGTGGCATTGGCTGATAGTTAGGCCATTCCAGCCTGGGTCTTTGTGAAGGCTAGAGGAAGTGAATTGGAACATAAAGGCTATTTGATTCAACCTTTTGATCTTTTGAGATAACTTTCTAGTAAGTTAGGATCTTTGTCTAACATTAGCTGAGATCCAGGGGAAAAACAGACATACTCACTCCAGGACTGATGGTCTATATTACCTCAGGATATTCAAAGAATAGGCTTATTGATGGCTATTGTAGACACAAAAAATAACAATGAAATACAACCAGTGAACACATTTCTTGAAAATAAATTGCTCTTGATGCTAAAGGCAAAAGCCATTTCTGAAATTATTTTGGTCAATAGTTACTTAAAATGTAGATTGAACATATGTTTAAGAATCTTTCTTACTGCTTTATTCTAATGAGTTTTTTTTTTTTTTTGCTTTTTTTGGGGGGTCACACCCAGCACTGCTCAGGGGCTACTTCTGATTTTGCACTCAAGAATTACTCCAGGTGGTGCTCAGAGCCCCATATGGGATGCCGGAGAGTGAACTGGGTCAGCTGTGAGCAAGGCAAATGCCCTACCCACTGCATTATCACTCTGGCCCTATTCTAATTAGTCTTAAGTATTCTATTCTCTGATTTTACTGTATCATTCATTTCACTCTAGCAATTTATTTTATCTTTAGTATTACTGATAAACAGCTTCAGAATTTTTTGATACTTAAACTTGTATAGAACAAAGTATAAGGATAATAGTATTTAAAATCTAAGTACTGGAGAGATAATACAGATGTAGGGCACTTGCCTTGTTTGTGGGCATTTCAGGTTTGATCCCCACCATCCTATATGGTCCCACGTGCACTGTCAGTAGTAATTCTAGAGTGCAGAGACAGGAGTAACCCTGAGCATCACTGAGTGTGACCCAACAGTCTCCCACCCCAAATCTAGTGATAGTGTTTATGGAAGGAATTAAAAGTTGCCTTTGATACCATTTTTTAAAGCAATTTTACTCTGAATGGTTGAGCCATATATGGCAATGCTCAAGGACTGTTTCTGGTCCTGTGCTTCGAAGTGACCACAGAGGTGCTTAGGGGTTCATATGCAGTGCCTGGGATCTAACCTGGGTCTGCAAGGCAAGCTTCCTAAACCCTGTATGATCTGGTTCAGTAACTTCACTTTCTCGATATCAAATTCCTCTTGAATGTGGCGTTCATGATGTTGGTGGGAGAGAGAGTACTTCAAGTCACTTGTGTTTACTTTCATTGGGTTGCTAATGGCCATTGTTTCTTTTATTCACAAATAGAATCAATCACATCCCTCTCATACAATTACAAGAAGGTGGGAGTGCATTCCGCTGATATGACCATAACAGGGGAGAACAATAAATATTTGACAAACAGTAACAATGACTGTTACATCATTTTAGCAGTGTTTTATAAAGTCTTCTGTGATAAATCACATAACGTGACGTGAATGGCATTTAAAATGTTTAAATTACAGATAATTTATATGTAAAAGGAATATGTAGCAGACTCAAAAGCATAAGCAACAGACTATTTGAAAAGGTTAGAATAATTTTTTTGGTAAATTTTACTCTGTGTCTCCATTTCCCATAGGAAAAGTGGCAAATGCAACCTTAGCCTTAAGGGGCTCCTCTGCTGAGGATTACAGAGACAAGGACTGTCTCTGCCTGAACTCAGGCATCAGGAGTTAGTCTTCAAAAGTTTGATCACTGCTGTACACTGGCCAATCTCACCTTGAGTCCTTTGGGGTTGATAACCCTGCTGGCTCTAACCAAACTAGAAGACAATAAATTCTTTGGTGGTCCACAACCCAGGTCCCTCAGGGCTCCACACCAATTCTACTGAGGTGTCTTCACCTTCCTGGGCATTGACACCAAGCTTAAAGCAAATCCTATCTATATTGCAGACCAGCAGTCTAAAAGAAAATTGTGTGTCTAGGGTCTTCTCAAAGCACAGGTAGAACTGCTAAATTTGAGAATCTTTCATGTGATTATTGTCATGTCTGAAAGGATTAAAGGAAGGCAAATGAAAGCCACAGATATATAATGCACAGATATAATAATGCGAATGAAATGTTAGAGTATGAATTGACGTTATTAGTAAATAATAGAGAATAGGTGGGGTGGAGTGAAGCAAAGTAATATTTATTGTGAATATACTGTATGTAAAGCTTTGGTAAGTTGTATCACGTAACGTAACCGTCACACACCTATTGCGTAGAGAGCATGAGCCCATTTTACAGGGGTGAACAATGAAGGTCATAGCATCTGTGGATGCAGAGAACAAAATAATAATGCTCGCTGGCATTTAAAATAGTTATATGTCAGTCACAGCTCTAAGCTCTTTCTGAATACAAACTAATTCAATTTTCATAATTTTATGAGCTAAGTACAATTAATGTAATATCCTTATTTTATACATGATAAAATTGGAGCCAAGTTTATATAGATACCAGTAGAAAATGGTGTGGGCTACTACAGTGGTTATTTTCCTTTTATGTGGTAGGAGATGCTGATTTTTGTCCCTGGCACTGTGAGTTCATTGAGAACTATTGGAAGTGACTCCTTTCCTGACATGACAGGAGCCTACAATAGCCCCCCTGCACCAGAGGGTTTGGTCCACCACCTCCCTCTGAAAATGAGAAAGTAATGGAGTCAGTTATTATCTCAGTTAGTCTGAATTCAGTATCCATGGTCTAAAACAGTGTTTTTCAATATTTTTCCCAACAGCTGTGGTTTCCTCTCCCTTGTAACCTTATTTCCTTCCTGTCATTTCCTGTCCTATTGTTCCCCTAGTATCATGCCATGAACCCCTAAACCACATTTATGTGATTTTCACCTGTGGTTCCTTTGAATATCCTGGGGACCCAAGGAAGGGCCATGTAGCCCCAGGTTGAGAAAGGCTGTCTTAAACTACTGTGCCAGACAGCCAAAGGAAGAGAGGAAAAGAGAGGGAGAAAGGAAAGGAGCAGGGAACGAGGGGAAAGGAGGGTGCAAGGGGAAAGGCAGAAAAGGGTCGGAGACAAACATAATTCACTCCAGTAATAGCAAATTCCAGGTTGTGACTGTATTTGATAGTACTCAAGAAGTTATCCGAAGAAGTTCAATGCGTTTCCGAGGAATTGAGCCTCAACAATAGTCTATGATGAAGTCTGGTAGTGGAGTTCAAAGATGAGCTAGAGTCTGCCCTGACTTCTTACTCAGATACCAAGGGCTGGAGCTCAGTTCCTTTCAGTTCATGTGATCCATTCATGCTAAGTGAACAATGTGTACATAGCCTAAGATTGAAGAGCGAGGCCGGTTAACATTTCATATGGAGTGGATGACGTCTTAGTTTTAAATATTCAAAACAGCTTCCCTGAAAATGGGATATGAAGATCCTCTGTGTGTGTGTGTGTGTGTGTGTGTGTGTGTGTGTGTATGTTTCTCCCCAGATTCCTGTGTTTATTTCCCTGGTTGGAAAGATATCAAAAGCTTTCTCTCTCCATTTTAATGTAGAAAAAAAAGCAAGAATTGATGATACAATCCTAGAATTAAAATCGATTATATAACAAAGCTCTAATATTAAAACAAGTATCAAAAGCGATTTATGTGAAAATTATATCAAATTGCAGGGGTTTTAAGTCCTTGTATAAGAATTTATTAAGCTGTTTATTGCTTTGGAGGTCTACTTGAGTTTGTAATTTGCCTTGGGGATAGAATTGCTGGGCACACAGTGAACCCAGGTCTGATCCCCAGTACCCCATATGGTCTCTGAAGTTCTACCACTAGTCATTCCTGAGAGCAGAGTTAGGATTTTTTTCTTGAACATAGCCAGGTATGGTCTAACCCACCCACCCAAATATTCTCTTAAAATAGTTTGTCATTTTTGTAATAATGTCTAAAAACAACAGCTGAAAGGTAAAAAAGGTTTGATATAAACTAAAAACGTACTGTCACTAGCTCTTTGATTTTCACTAATTGATCAATTTATAATTGTAGAATTAAATTATTTAATAATAATTCCATCAAGAATATTGTGTGGTAAGCTTCTGTTTGTATTTACTGTTTTAGTCATTTTTTATAAAGACATTTGTAAATGCTCTGCTATGTTAAAATTAATTTCCAGGTCGGTCTGAGAATTTTCATAATTGCTTTGAGAAAACATACTCTTGTAAATATAATATTTACATAATTTAAATTCAAGCTGATTTTGCTGTTTGTATGAATGATGAGTTCTAGTTAAATACATTTCTACCTACTTCTCTGAAAATTTCTGAAAAAAAAGCAAAAACTAGGAAAAGGGCAGCAACTTAACACAATAAATCTAGAACATAAGTGACTTAATTATTGTAAGATAAAGTTATAAATGAATAGGATGAAACAATTGTCTTTTTAAATCGATGGATATCCAAATTCCTGTGTATGTGAGTAGGAATAAAAAATTGCCTCAATGTTTTCTCAATTTCTAATTGAATGTGTAATATGCTTATGAGTATAATTTATGTGATGAAACACATTCATTATAGCAAAATTTGTTTCACAGAAACTTTACACAAGGGACATCTTTTCTGTTTTTGCTTTTGGGCCACATCTTGTTGTGTTTAGGGCTTACTCCTGGCTCAGCTCACGGGTCACTACTGGTGGTACCAGTTTAAGTGTATTCGCCCAGAAATGATGTGCTGGGGATTAAACCCGGGTTTACTGTATGCAAGGCAAACAGCCTACTCCTGTAGGATCTCTCTGGGCCTCTCAACACAAGGGACACTTTAAATGAATGTAAGCAAAACATTTGAATATGTGCAGTGCATTCATTTTAAACAAGGTTTCCACGAGGGTGGGGAGGTGTGTTGAAAATTGTTAGGTGTGTTGAAAATTGATAGGGAGAGGTGGGAGTATAAAAGTAGATTTCTTTCATAAAAAATAATTTCAGCTCTTTACCATTGTCCTAGAGTTGCTTTAGCCTTTCAGATTATTTTGACCTTCTAAGTTCCTTCTGCCCTTCCAGAAGGCAGGTGTGGAAGAAACCGTTTTGTCTTTAGGAACTCTCCTCTCATTGCCATCTTCTCAGATTCACTCCACACTTTGGATCTGTGTCAGGAGGAACGACTTTAGCAAAGGGGTGAGAACTTAATGCTGCATTTTCATATGCTTCAGCCCAACTCTGAGTTCTTATGGAAGTTGCCCTTGGTTCTCCCCTCTTGTGGATCCCACAAAATGGTGAAGAAAGTGACAGGTTCTTCGGAGGTTTTGAGGAGACAGTAGCATCAACTTGCTTTGTCCCTTCTCAAACTATTAAAAATGCGAAGTCGGGCAGGGCTGTCTGAAACGAGACTGGGTTGCAAGGCGGACAGGGTGACCTGTACAACGATGATCTAACACCCCAGTCTGCTGCAACACGCGCTTCAGTTTTGCCTAGGAAGAGAGAGAGGCTTATTTTCAAGCTCTGGTGGCTGGAAACCTTGGGGAGTTCCGCTGTCCACCTACTCCTACAACTCGGTGGGTCTCTCACCCAGATAGAAGGGTCGCTCCCCCCTCCCATCTCCCTCAAGCCCCAGGGAAGGGGCGCGTGCCCTCTGCACTCAGAGCTTCAAGGACATCCAGGTCTCAGAGCCAGTCTCTAGACTGTCACTGAAACGTTCCCTGTCCAGATACTGACGGTCTGAGGACTTCTCCCCCCCCCCAATCTCATGTTTTCAGCAACAAAGGCGGGAATCATTTCTCCTCGGGCCATTCGAAACCGGAAAAATAAACAGGCTGTGCGCTGCTGCATCTCCCTGAGCGTTTGATGTTTTTGCTTCCAGGAAAGAGGGTCCAGCAAGGACAGTCAGGTTTGGGGGTGCGAGTCTCTGAAAGTCTGAAGGTAGCTGGATAATCCTCTATATGCCACCTGCTGGGCCGTTTCCTTTGCATTTCTTTAAAAAAACCGAACTAGACAAGTTTCAAGAATTGTTGACCAACACGCATTGCCGACAGGCCCAAATGGGGTGTAGATGACCAGTGGAGTCCAGCCCGGGGCCGCCGCCGAACCCCCTCCATTCCCAGTGCCTTTGTGCCCTCTCGCAGGAGATCCGCTGGGGTCTCTCCGCAAGCCCCACCGACGTCCACCGTCTCCCTTTCACTTCTCCCGCGCCCCCTGGGAACCTGGTGTCCCTTCCTGCCTGTGAGGCTGGCGGGGGACGCTCTACAGCGCAAAAGGGTTAAAGCTTCGGGGCCAGGTGAGATGCCTCGGCCAGGGCGGCGGTGGGCGTCGGAGGGGAGGGGCGCTGTTCCCGCAACAGACGCCGGCGGCGGGCGGGAGAGCTGCCAGGCTGACGGAGAGGCCGGCTCGAGTGGGGGCCGCCCCGCCGCCGCCGCCGCTGTGATGCGGAGCCGGAGCTGCGCCGAGCGGTGGAGTCACATCTCGGGCGCGGGAGCTCGAGCTGCAACATCTGCACCCGCGGCCGCGGCACCTGCACCAGCTCCCGGGCTCCGCGCTGCGCTCTCCGCCCTGCAGCGCCCGGGCCGCCGCCCCCCCGCTCTCTATGGATGTCAAGGCGGCCCCCAATGGGGTGGCCACCATCGAGGACCGGATTCTGCGGATCACCGGCTACTATGGCTATTACCCGGGTTACTCTAGCCAGAAAAGTAAGACGCCTGGGGCTGCTTCGTGCTAGGTGCCGGTAGGGGTGGAAGGCTCGAGGCGCTTCGTGGGGACACCTGCAGCCTAGTCGGAGCGGTCCACGACACCCCCTGAGGCTGGCCGGCTTGTTTATCCGCTGTCCTCGGTGCTGAACCGAGAGAGCAATGGGGGATCCGGGTCGGTGGCGTCTAGGAGTTCGCAAACAGTCGCGCTTGAAGCTGGAGCGCAGAGCTGAGCCGGGGGCGCTCCGGTTTGTTCAAGCCCGACTTATTTATGACCGAAAAGGCTAATGGGCTTGTTTACTCAGCGGAAAGTCTGTCCTGGGGCACCGTTGGATGCCAGACTGCGGGCGGGGCATTGTGGGCAGGCTCTGGGGTGCAGCGGGTGGGGCGGGGTGGGCTTGATGGCCTAGACGTGAGCCTTGGCGTTGCCCGGGTCGCTTGTGAGCTCCAGCTACGGAGATACGTCCGCGTGGAAATCAGTCCTGTTAGAACATCGGTAAAAAATTCTCTATCTTCCTCCGAGCAAGCAAGCACCTGCTCAGGTGTCTGAGTGTCTGACAAGCTCAGACTGCTGCGGTGGTCAGTGAGGGCCTGGGAAGCGCCACCCTTCCGCCGCCGCCGTCGCAGCGCGCTCCGAGCCTGAGCAGGTTGTTCAGTTTAGTACCCGCTCTCTTCCCGGGAGTGAGGTCATGGGCCACGGATGCTTTCGGAGCAAGGAAGTGTGTGTGTGTGTGTGTGTGTGTGTGTGTGTGTGTGTGTGTGTGTGTGTTTCCAAGAGGGGGCGCGGAACTGCTCTGAGTTCCTCTTCCCCCAAAACACAACCCCCCCCCCTCCCCCACATGATAGTTGCTGGGACCTGTTCTGCTTCTGCTCCGTGAAGCTCGGTTTTCTCCGAAGAATCGGGGAGTAGTTGCGCTTTAGTTTCCACGCCGTTGGAATTTCACTTTCTCTGTCGGTTTCTGTCGCAATCTATGTGACTTAATTGATGTTTTGGGTATTATTATTATTTTAACCAATTAGACTTGGAAGCTCCCAGAATCATTTCTGATTTCTATCTTTTTGTGACATGTTTGAATACAATCACAAGGGTGCTGTTTTTCCGAAGCAGACAATCTTTTCAGTGTAGAAGAGAACCCTCTCATATAACTTCCTCCCCCAATACCCTCTCCGTATTGAATACTTTCTCAAGAGCAATCTCCCCCTTGTCCGTATCCTCACTCAGAAATTTGCTAGTGTGGTGATTTAGAAAAGGTCTATCTGATTTGGATGGTTTCTGATTAGTTTTGTTTTTGGAGGGAAGGTTTTATTTTATAATTAGTGGTTACATTATTTTCAATACAAAAGTAATTCCATTGTGTCAATATTTTCTGTAAAGAAAATATACTGTGGAAGAGTAGAAGTCTTACTACTAATAAAAAACTTTCCACCCCTCCCTTATTGGCAAAAGGTTTCTTTTCTTTTCTTTTCTTTCTTTTTTTTTTTTTTTTTTGCTCTTTGGGTCACACTGGCGACGCTCAGGGGTTGCTCCTGGCTCTGCACTCAGGAATTACTCCTGGTGGTGCTCAGGGGACCATATGGGATACCAGTCAAACCCCGGTTGGCACAGGCCGGCCGCGTGCAAGGCAAATGCCCTACCTGCTGGGCTATCTCTCGGGCTCCAAAAGAAAGAGAGAGAAATGGAAAGAAATAAAGAACCTGCCATGGAGGAGGGCTGGGGTAGGGGGAAGGGAACCGGGGACGTTGGTGGTGGGAGATGGGCACTGGTGGCGGGATGGGTGCTGGAACACTGTATGACCAAAACCCAAATATGAACTTTTTAATTGTATATCTTTGTAATTGTAAAAATAAAAAATTAAAAGATAGATTTCTTTTTAATCCTAGAAAGTTAAGTGAAAGCAACAGTATAGTATGTGGATATCACTTGAGTTTCACCTTGGAATATATTAGTAAGGGACCATGGGATTCGGTTGCTCAGAGAATGGAGAAAGCTATCTGAAACGCTAAGACTCAGGATAGTATGCTATTATTATCATTGGAGTTTTGATTAATTGCAAAGCACGAGGAAAATATGGGGAAAAAGACATTTTAGATGTTCGTATTATCTTCCCAGACTTGCTCAAACCACTGCATATGCTTCATTTACAAGACACCAACAGGACACAAAGAAAGACGAGCATTGGTCGGTACAGCAAAAGCCGAGAGAGACAAAAATGCATTTGACATGTTTACTTGTGATGGTACTCACCAAATTTTAGGCCACAAAACTCAAACAGTGAAGGCAAAGAAAACAAGAGTATGTAGTCAAATAACTTTTTAAGATATTCGTGCTTTTTGACATAGAAATTACTATTTTGCATGACGAGAGACTAGGAGAAGAGAGAGCTAAGAGGAACAGGAAGTCAAGCAGCAAATAACCCTGACCTTAAAGCCATCTTCAGCCAATAAGCAGACACATGGAGGCAAACCAGAACAACATGGTCAATTGATTTAACTGTTACCAGGAATGAGCAACAGCTTGAAGAAGTCAGGAGGGAAATGTTTCGGAAGAGCTAAAGTGATGACTGCATAGTCTGTGAAGGCAAAGTGACTTTCAGATTTCCTGACTAGGGGGCCTTACGGGTGGCATAATCTCTTGATATATACGCATTTTTATCTTCATGATGTAGGTGAAGATTCAAATATGAGATGGCTCATCAATGATTGTACTTGTGTTAATGTATTCTTTCCAAGAAACCAGGAGAGGAGCATTTTTTTCCAGAGTAAAATCTAGTAGCCAGGTCATAGAAATGTCATCAGATTCAGAGAAATTAAGGTCCTTTTATAGCCCGCTGATCCATTTGTTTTACTCATCTCAATGAATGTTTATTCACTATGAACATTTATATCTATGAATATAAATATAGTATATATAATACATATATGTAAAACATATATGTATATATACATATATATCTGTACATATTCATCTGTATTGTACAGATGGGTACAAAACTGATTAAGGCATTTGTCTATCTAAGGAAAATATATATACTCATTCAGCACTGCTTCCTGAGTATCTTCTATATGCCAAGACTATATCAGTGAGCAAAACAGATATCATTGCTTTCCCTTTTGACAGCTTAAGGTCTTGTGGGAGGAGACAGAAAATAAAGAATTTATGTAGTGTGTTTTAGCGTGATAAGCACTGTACAAAATTATAATAGGGAAAGAGGACAAACTCAGCTGGAGGTAGCAATTTTAATAATTTAAATAGGATGTTAGGTAAAGAACTAAAGAACAATAGAGTTTAAACCTGAGGAAATAAGGAAATTGGTGAATGCTTTGAGAGACAGACATTCATTACAAGTTGAAGGAAGAGCTAGTGCCAGGCTCTGAGGTGCAGGGTACCTAACATGCCAGAGAAAGAGCAAGGAGGCCTGCCTGGCTGAAGTGGAGTGGACAATTGGAATAGTGGTTGAAGAGGGACTCAGGTCCATTGTGAAAACAGAGGCTTAGATGGAATAGCACCTTTTGACCACTGTGAGTCCATTATATCTTGCTCTGAATGAAATGGGAAGCTGTTACAGGGTTTTGGTAAATGAGGAAGGTGACTTGACTTCTGTTTCTAGAGGAGTGGGTGCAAAAAGACTACTTAGGTGTTGTTGCAATAATTTAGGTGAGAAGTGATTGTTGATTTAAAAAGTGTGGTTGCAGTAGAGTAATAAGAGATGATTAGATGTATTTGAAACTAGATCCTTCGGGACTTCCTGCTGAATTAGATATTATATCTGGAGAATGTAAGAAGAGGGGTAAAAAGTTCTATTCTTTCTAACTTGACAAAGTTTGAGTTGCCAACAGCTGAAGTATGGAAGACTCCAAGGTCAAAGTTTAGGTTTTCAGGAATTGAGGATGACATTCTGGAAAGACTAAATGTAATTGGAGATATAGAATAAGATTTGAAATCAGAGGCAGTAGGTTAATGGAGATATCAGTTAGAGTTATCCCAGCAATCTGATAGTATTTAAAGTCTAAGATCGATGAGCTCTCTAAGGAGTGGACATATGCAGGAAGGGAAGGGAAGCCAAGATTGACTCTGAATATTTCACATTAAGAGATTAGAAAAGGTTAAATAACTAAAAACACCAAGAAGGGTTTTCCACGAGGCTCCTATGGAAAGTCAGGAGCATGTGAGACCCTGTAAACAGTGAAGACTTACAAGATGAAGAGATTAGTTATTATTAATGCTGCTAAAACTGATCACTGAATTTTGGCAATTAGGGTCCATTGTTTTTGAAAAATGTAAGAATAGATAAAATATTACAAAATTTAGAAAGTGTATAAAAGAAAATTAGAGGAAGAATTAAAAATATCTTGGCTCTTCAAGGATTTTTGTGCAAAAGAGAACAAAAGAACATGGGGGCAGTAGGTTTAAAATATTTTTAAGATGAGAGACAGCAGCATATTTGCATGAATATGAGAATAATCCAATAGAGAAAGAAAATGTGGAGGGTAGGGAATGGAATCTGGTGCACATGGAAAAGGACATTGCTTTAGATAGGAACATGGATATAGGGCAGATTGTGTGGGTGCAGGTTCTGGAATAGCTGTAATATTTATGGCTGGAGAGATAGTACAGCGGGCAGGGCATTTGCTTTACATTCAGTGACCTAGGTTTGATCCCTAGCATTTCACATGATCCCCTGAGCACTGGCAGGAGCGATTGCTGAAAGCAGAGCCAGGAGTAATGCTCACATCCTGAGCATGACTGGGTGTGTTCTCACACCACCTAAACAAAGAACAACCCCACCCTCCAGGAATTTCTGAATAACTGTCTCAGTGGATAACGGACATAGTGGGAGGTTCTTTTTTCCTGGTTGCTTTTAGATTTCTCCACCTAGGAAGCAAGGTGATTGACTGAGAGTGAGGCTAGGGGGAAGAGGTAAGAGTTTGGAGGAAAGAGGAGTGAAATGTTAAACAGGGAGAGTGAGTGGACTGGGAAAGGGCAGTTAGGCTCTCTGGTTGCCTTGAGGGAGTCATTTCTGGCCACAGACTTAAAGTGAGGTCAGTTGGCAGGTTATATTCATTGACCAAATGCAAGTATTGTAGAGCATGTGAAGAAGATAATACAAATAAGAAGGCAAGAGTTGTAAATGTTGTTTGTATGCAGTTATTATTATGGCTTACCATAAAATATAAAGCTATTAAGTAGAAGAGAAATCAAGATAACCAGAAAGAGTGACGACAGTAAGATCAATACACTGGATATTTCAGTAGGATCAAAGGTTAGTGGAAGTTAGCTGGAAGATAGAGTTTGGTGATTAGAGAAAATGGTGCTATGATCCAAACATCACTCATTCCCATAAGTGAAGTCGAAGGATAAATGCATTAGTGATTTACTGTGTTCCACTGCTTTCTTTTTTGTGTTTATGTAAGGAGATATACAGATTTGTATAAAATTAAAACATGGTGGTTTAGAAACTGATTCTAACTTTAAACTTGCAGCAACTGGCCCTGACATATGGAGCATTTTTTTTCTTGTGTACATTGGTTTCCTTATTTGTAAAATATAGTAAATAGTTGCTATCTCATAAAAGGCATACAGATAGATGGATTTGGCAGGCTTCAAAGAGCTAGGTGGAAAGATCTTAGTAACTTTATTTGCCTCACCTCATGTCACCTTCCATCTCAGGTAGTGGCCAGTGATCTCGATATTTTATGCCTTTTTGCATCTGTTGCACTGATCCACCCTTTTCCCGTTTCCCATTGCTGACCAGGTTCTGGTCGTTTTCCACTAGTGATTGTAAATTATTCATATCTAGAGTAAAACTCCTTCCCCTTGCTCTAATCCCATTCTGTATCCAAATATACTAATTTCTGGCTCTTGCAGCTAATTTCTCTAACAGATGCTATGACAGCATTTCCTGAGTTCCAGCTTCAGCTGTCTCCTCAGTCTTTTCCGTTCAATCCCGTCTCTAGCATCATTGCTGTGCTTGTCTCTCTAAATCCATTTTTACTGAATCCAGATGCATAGTTCAAATGTTCTACTAGAATTTCCAGACATGGCACACGTGCTACTAAATTCATCACTTTGTCTTTAAAAATGTAGCTTTGCCTTATTAATCTACTTTTTAAAGCTCCAATATACTTATCTAATAAGTTCCTCATAAATTTAGTTTTATCCCCAAACTCTGCCTCCTTTTACATTATTCAATTACTAAGTGTTACTATTCTGTTCCCATTATAGCCTTCCCATCTTTCCTGCCATTGCCTTGGTTTGGTATATTACATCTATCATCCAACCTTCAAATCCAAATCCCTACCAATACTTAATTTACCCAAATGCAACTTTGCTCATCTAATACCCCCTATTAAAATGTTTGGCATTTTCGTTTTGTATGGAATGAAGCTCAAACTTCTTAGTGTGCCACAAACTGAGTTCAGTATACATTATTTGACTTTACCACACTTTTCCTCCCTTCTAATAGTCAAAGTAACATATGATTAATACTGAAAATCTGGAAAACAGATAAGCAAAGAGATTAAAATAAAATTATCCTTAATTATTTTCCCCGGCAGTGGTTGGTGTTGACATTTCTGCTTATACTGCTCATTTCATCTTCCAGTTCTATAGACACATACCAGTGCATTATTTTTATTTGCACTCAGCATTTCTTTAATTAGTGTGTATGTGTGTATGCATTTGGGCCTCGCTGGGGGCCTATCAAGTGGTAGGTTTCAATGCCAGTGCCAAATGCTGCAGTATTGTCTAGGGCCTACAATGCAGGGGATCACCTGGGATGCATTTGACAGTGCTTTTGGCCATACGTAACACACCTCCAGAGCTGCACCAGCAATTCTTGGAGGACATTGCTATGATAGAGACACAGCCAGGGTTAATAACATGCTAGATATATGCCTTAATTCCTTTACTATCTCTCCAGACTTTAGTTCAGATTTAGTTAATATCAGTTTTAATATATGTATAATCTTCAAATGTTCAAGACCTTAATCTACATAAATTATTAGATTTTCAGTCCATTTTCTCTTTTTGAAGTTTATATACTTCATGGTCATGATCTCAATACCCTGACTTCCTTTTCCTTTGCCTCCTTAGTCACTAAATTTAAATACATTCTCTTCTGCAAAACTTCCTGATTGCCTCAGGCTGGGTTAATCCTTCTCTGCTCCTGTTATGCTGTGGATGCACCTCTGCACCACCACTTAGCACACTATTTTGGGATTTACAGTCTTTATACAAGACTTGTCTCACTCACAGGTCTTGGGAAGGGCAGGGATTCAACTTTATTATTTATTTTCATGTTAAACAAAATATCTAATATATTCTGAGATATTCAGTGAAGTTTATAATACCTA
Source organism: Cryptotis parvus (assembly GCA_021461705.1). Taxonomy (NCBI): domain Eukaryota; kingdom Metazoa; phylum Chordata; class Mammalia; order Eulipotyphla; family Soricidae; genus Cryptotis; species Cryptotis parvus. The sequence goes on along the minus strand of JAJIBD010001316.1, from coordinate 194,884 downwards.
CTGAATGATTATAAGTTTCTTTGAAAAAAATGAGTGGATTATTTGCACATAAAATAAAAAATAATGCATGGTGTTAGTTATTAGAGGAAAAGGAAACATTCACCATCTCTGAATGAATCAAACAGATGTGCTTATTTGCTGGGGTACACTGGGCACCCCAACAAAGTCCGGGAAAGGGGTCAGGGATCCCCTTCTGCCCCAGGGGATCAGTGGCCAGCAGATGGAGAAAGACACAAGAATCTAGCAGTTTCAAAAGACTTTACTCACACTTGTTCTGGCATACAATCCAACAATAGGAAAACCCTGGGCTTTGGATTCCCAGCTGGGCCGGCCAGGTGTAGGTTTAGAATCTTAGGCCAAGATGGTCACTACCACGTTTTAAGGCCTAGCAGGGAAGAGAAGGGAGAGAAGAAGAGCAGAGGGAAGTGGCGAAAAGGCAAAAGGGCAAAAGGGCTGGAAGAGAGCAGGTTACAGCTTTATATCTTTTCAATTCAGACCCGCCTACGCCTACAGGAAGCAGTTGGGGTCAGTTCCCCTCAGGTAATTTCTCCCAGAACCTCACCTAGGTCCTTTGAAATGTTAATGTTGTCCAGCCAAGATCTGCCTTAGAAGTGCCCCTGCAGGGTAGAGTGGAGGAGGGGCATCTGAGATGAACTGTGTCTCAGAATACAAAGGTATGCGTCTGTACAAATGGATATTCTACAGTCAGGTATATATTTCTCTGAGCCTTCACAAGACTCTCATCTTTACTTCATAGTTGTTTTGTATATTAGCCTATAGACTTACCTTACTAGAGAAACATGCATGCTTGCTTGAAGGCAAACAACATTTCTCTCTGGTCTAATTACTTAGAGATCCAACATGACCAGGTAAATATACTAGCAAGATCTAGCTAATCCCACAATGATTGTGGCACCATGAGAGAAAATATTTATACCAGCTAATATAGAATACATGGTAAGATAAACTGCCACATTCAAACTCTCCTCCTACTATCTACAAAGGGGCCTGCAGGGGGCAACTCTAGGCAAGATGCAGAAGCTCTGGGCAACAGTGTACTGCAACACTTATTGAGCGAATGAACGTACAACAAATGGCATTTCAAGATGACTTAACTCTGTGGTTATGTTTTTTACTTGGGCCCATCTTGTTTCCTTAAGGATTTCTGTACTTGAATGGGGGTGGGGAGATGGCAAATATTTTACTACAGTGTTAGCTAGAATTATACAGAAATGTGGTTCCACTCTCTGCAAGTTGTTACTGTTGGTCTTCATGATATGATGTTAATGTTATATTCTAATACTCTGAGGTAAGTTATAAAATTGTGACTTACAAATGAAATGAATGCAATAAACATTTCTCCCAGTGCATGTCTGTATATACTGTGACAGTAGATTTTATGTCTCCATGTACACAGTGTTTTGTAAGAAATTATAGGTGCCATTGAGAATTTTCATGTCAGTTTTAACTATAACATATAAGGGCTATGTTGATGTCTGACTCAAGGCCAATTCAGCGTGAGGGATGATTTTATGATTATGGAGAGGTAATAGAATCAGTCTTATGATTATAAAATCCTAGCTTAACTTTCCCTTGCAAATTGATTATCACTTATTTTCATATTTGACATTGTACTTTGAATGGTTACTAAATATTATATTACAGCAATGTTAAAATAGTTTATATTCATAATTTTTATTTTATTCTGGGATTTTGATTCTTATTCATTACTCATTTCTGACTTGCTAGTACATGGAATGGGGTAGTCTTATATAGAAAGAGTCTCTCCTTCCTCTAAGTTTATTTCTTTTGTTTTTGTTTTTTTTTCTTTTTTACCACTTTTAGACATACAATTGCAAGATGTTTATGTAGAGTTCTGGCTCTACAGTGTTCTAACACCCATCCCTCACCCATCTCCCATCACCGATGTCCCCACCTCCCTCCCCCTTCCCACACTTCAACCACTTGGCGGGTTCTGTATGTCTCCTCTCTTCTCTCTATCTCTTCCTCCTGCCAAACTCCCCTGAACATCTTAGAATGCAGTGCATTAAAGGACACAATTGTTTCCACTACCCTGATGGACCGCGCTGCTGCAAGCGGCTGCGGGACCTAGGCTCAATTGGTTTTGTTCTGTTAATCTGGTGAGGTAGTATCCCAGCATCCGGACAGCGAAGGTGGTGGCTAGTGTGGTGGGCGATCTCATCCGGCTGCTTCCAGGACCCCCCAGAGGTGACAGGCCCACTCCCAAAACCCATCTGTCCTCCTGGGAGCCCCATGGTCAGCTGAACCTGGGGAAATCAGAGTACTAGGTTCCCCAGCCGCATTTGAGACTGCATGCTATGGCTGGTCGCCCCAGGGCAGCTCCTCTAAGTTTATTTCAAGTAAGCCTGGAGGCCATTTGGTTATTCTCAGGGAGCTTATCTAAAACAGAGAGCTTGAGTCATAGGAATTGGTCTATATATCTGAAGATGTGGCTACTCAGACATCCAACTAGAGAAGTGTTCAGGTGTGGGGGTGAAGGGGATGAGGGGTTAAGGGGCCAGTGGAGACGGTGAGAAGAGAGTGGAGGGACCTCTGAAGATGGGGAGCCTAGGATGGAACGGGTAGGGTTAAATGGAAATTGGGTGGACAGACTATTAGAGTGGGTAATGCTCTTGCCTTGCACGAGGCTGACCTGGGTTAGATACCCTTTACCACATATAGTCTGGCAGCTCCTCCAGGAGTGATCTCTGAGCTCAGAGCCACTAGTAAGCCCTGTGCACTGCTGGGAGTGAGGGCCAAATCCACCTTTCCCACTCTGACAAAAAATAATTAGTAGGACAAATAGGTAGAAAGTAAAGACTAGTTTATTTGAATTTACATGGCTCCTCTTTTATGTGGAGACTTTTTAAAAAAAATTATTGAATGACCCTGAGGCAGACCATTACAAAGCTATTCATGATTGGGTGTCAGTCATATGGTGTTCCAACACCCATCCCTCCTTTATGTGGAGCCTTAAAGGGGAAGATCATTTCTGGCTTTTGATAAAGCTCCATACAACATTATTTTAAAACAACATTATTATTTTTTATCTTCTTTAAAATGTTTCATTATATTATAAACACATTTATGTAGTTCTTATAGTCTTCAGAGTTATAAAGTGCTCAACTACCTTCAGGCACAGAGGATCAGTGGAGGAAAATAATCTTGTCTCCTTTCATCCCTTGACACAACTACTGTTATTTGGGTTAATTTATTTATAATATTACCAAGGTATATAGGGCTTTAATTCTTAATTTATTGCATATCAAAACTATAGTGTAGTCATAATAATAATTTGTACATATTTAAAAGCAGACCATATAGATAAGTACCTTTATTTCTAGCTAATTACTTTGTATTTAGGATAAACTCTATTTATTTTTCTGTGTTTATTTACCTCGAGTGATTGAAATTGGATCTACTTTCAGACATCTTGGGTTTAAAGAGTTTAGATAAGCTGGTTCTCCACTTTTTGAAATTAAATAAAACAGGAGAGCTAGGGAGTGGTGGTGAGGCTTTTTAGCTACAGGATTCCACTTAAACTGTTTGTAGAGAAAGCCAAGTGGTTTAGAGGATTCTAGGGTTGCCCATTAATTTTACAAAGTAAAAGATAAAAAAGTGGGATAAATGGGATAAATTAGCCTCAAAGTCACACAGTGCTGTGGGGCTTTCATTTCACACTTTTCCTTTATGTTTCACGTTTTCTTTTTTTTACATTTTTTCCTGGTCCATGTTCCTCATTTTTGACTCTTGCTGCAGGCTGATTTTCTCTATTTCCTTGTCCAAATGGTTGAAAATAGCCTTTGCCAGCAGTTTAGTGTTTACATGTTCTCTACTCAAGAAAGCAGGCAGATTGAGCAAGAATCTCTTCTAAATCAGATCTCTGGGGGAAAGGGATACTTTAACCCATTTGGTATCCAGTGCATACTCTTGACCCTGTTGACTGTGGTGGCTTGGTCAGGGTTAAAGTTGTGAAATGATGGCTGTGAGAGGCTCTCTACCAGAAACTAATTGAGGGAAAAAAGGTGGTTTTCTGGACTAGGAGCTTAGTCCAGGTGGCAAGCTTAATAGCAATTTGCTTCCTAGAGGTTCTTTTCAGATCATAGGCTTTAAATAAGATCCAGTATTTTCTTTCTCTTAATCCTAATTGTTCTTAGATAATATTTAGTGAGGTTATATATGCTGCTTTTCTATAAACTGAGGAAATCAGGTGTGTGTTTGAAGTATACACCTGATTTCTCCCTGGCAAGTTTTGTGTTTATGAGTACTCATCTATACTGCATGCTGCTTATTAAGATTTTTTTGAAGTCTTATATCAAGATTGGAACACATACATATATTGTTGAGGTCAGATAGGATAACATACAAGTTCTTGTAGACTCAAGTACAGTAATAAATGATGACAGAACAACATATAACATTGTATATTTTAAACAAGTTTTAAAATTGCACCATTCTTCTGTCTGGGACATTTTTATTGAGTCTTGGACCAAGGCCAAGATAGCACTAATGACTTGTTAATAATGATTTGATGGTTCTGAAAAGCAGGCGTACTGGGAGTTCTTTATACTTTGTGAAAGTTAAAATTCCCAAGGGTGTTAGATTCTGCAGGTTATTACAACTGACATTTTCCTGAGCTCCAAGTGAAATGGCTTTGGTATTGTTCCTGTGTTTTATTCAGACCAATATTTCACCAGTAAGCGTTCTGGAGGAAAGTTCCCAATTGACTGATTTAGGAGTTGTCTGAAGCATGATCTTTTCTACTGCAGTTATGTTAAGTTCCAGACCCATCCACTTCAGACCCACAGCTGCGCTGCTTGGCCGGTCCCATGTGGAAGCAACCCATGGAGCTGACCTCCCGGTAAGGGGCTCTGCCATCCCCTGGCTGAGTACAACATTACTCCAAGGGTTTGCTCTCATGAGTGGGGAGAGACCATGCAGGCAGGACTCGGAGTGGAGTTTTGGGCCCTGCCCTTTCCTCCACCTCCATGCCAGTTGCTCCGGAAGAGAGAGACCCACCCACACCAGACCCACATGTCCCTTGGCGCGGCCGCAAAGCGGCTGCATGACATATATATATATATATATATATATATATATATATATATATATATATATATATATATATATATATATGTATATATATACATATATATATAACATTTTATATATATATATATATAATGTTTTATTATAACACCGTGAGATATACAATTACGTTGTTCACGCTTGGGGGGTTTCGGTCACACAGTGTTTCAGCACCCCACCCTCCTCCAGTGCCCCTCAACCACCACCCATGTCCCCAATTCTCTCCCCCTCCCACGTCCTGCCTAAATGGCAGGGTTCTTTATCTCCTCTCTCTCTCCCTCTCTCTCTCCTCCTTCTCCCACACATTGTGGGTTACACTACGATACACTTAGAAGCTATCATTTGCATTTTTTTGTCTGTATTTAATGCTCAGTTCTATGTTGGTATCAGACCTTTTGACATTTATTCACACATGTTCCCTTCTCTATCTTACCTAACCTCCTGACTCCCACGCTTGTGGTAATTTCCACTTTTGGTAAGATCACCTGGTATATTTATGTCATGCAAATAAATGCAGTCATTCTCAGTCATTCTATGTCTCTCTCTTTCCTTCTGACTAGTTTCATTCAACATGATTATTTCCATGTCCATCCATTTATAGGCAAATTTCATAACTTCATTTTTCCTGACAGCTGCATAGTATTATTCCATTGTGTAGATGTACCACAGTTTCTTTATCCAGTCATCATTTCTCGGGCATACTGGTTGTTTCCAGGTTCTGGCTATTGTGAATAGTGCTGCATGATATTTTTATAGGATACTGAATTTTGCATAAGGTTCTTCCCAATTTCTTTCACATTTCACTGTATCACTGTATCACTGTCTTCCCGTTCATCATTGATTTGCTCGAGCGGGCACCAGTAACATCTCCATATGTCCTGTCTCATGCAGGTAGAACCCAAGGGCACCTGCTTGCTCCGGAACATAAAGAGCATCAAACCATTCCATCAGGTCATGGGAATGAGGTCTATAATTGTTACTGGTATCTGGCATATCAAATACAACAGGGGTAGCTTGCCAGGCTCTGCCGTGCGGGTAGCATACCCTTGTAGTCATCTCAAAATCCAGCATTTATTGATGAACTGTGCGGCCACTTGCAGCCGCATAAGCCAGGCTGTGATAGGCTGGTCTGCTGGGTGGAATATCTTTCACATTTATACATAGTAAACAGTTATAGACATGTCTTAACTGATACCAGTAAGCCTGGCAAGAAGCCAGAGCAAACCACACATCATGCAGTTAGTCATTCTCAACATCCAGACCCAATAGTTCCTCAGAGTTCCATCCAAGAGAAAACCTGATCTTCCCCTTTAAGTTTCATCGGTAAATGCTCGGGTTGAGAGCCTTCTACTGAGACTATACCACCTATACGGTAAAGCCTGGCAAGCTACCATGTTTTATTTACTTTTTATGCCAAAGACTAGTAACTATTATGGGCCTCTGTTCCATAACCTGAAGAATGGTTTGGGCTCCTCCTGTCCCTGTAGCAAGTAGATGCCCTTGGGTTGCACTTGCTTGTGACAGGACTAATAGAGATGTTACTAGTGTCCACTCGAGCAAATTGATGAACAATGGGAAGACAGTGATACAGTGATATGTTGGGTAAGTTCTAAAGAAGAGGGGCCAGAGCAATAGCACATTGCGTAGGTAGGTTGCGGCCGACTAAGATTTGATCCTTGGCACTGCCAGGAATAATTCCTGAGTGCAGAGCCAGGAGTAACCCCTGAGCAGTGCTGGGTAGTAACTTCCCCGAAAAAGTTCTAAAGAAGAAATGTAGTCATAAAAGTAAAATTATAATTTTCTAGCAATGTTTTAGAACAAACACACTTGGAAGTTGAGAACTTTTTTGAGGGGGAGAGGGACTTTCAAGTGGACGGGGTGGGTGGGAGTAGCCTCTGAGGGATGCTCAGTCAGGCAGGCAGTTCTGTGCTAGGGCCTGAGGGCGCGGTGCTGCAAGTTTCCTCCAGAGCTTAGTGGACCCAGGCCTCCCACTACTCAGAGGACCAAGCGCTGGTGGGGATAAGATTTCTTTGTCTTGCTTCTTTTGAGTTTACGTGCCTGTAGTAAGTATCGTCATATTTTATTTTTTTAAATTAAAATAATTTTATTATACCTTCATGAGATATACAATTACAAATATGTTCATGTTTGGGTTTTGGTCAAACAGTGTTCCAGCTCCCATCCCTCCACCAGTACACATTTCCTACCACCAATGTCCCCTGATTCCCTCCCCCAACCCCCCAGCATGCCTCTATGACAGGCACTTTGCCTCTTCTCTCTCTCTCTCTCTCTCTCTCTCTCTCTCTCTCTGTCTCTCTCTCTTCCTTCTCTTACACATCATGGCTTGCAATACATACATTTAGAGATTATCTTTTATATCCCTTTGCCTATATTAAATGCTCAGTTCTAGGCTGGGATTATCATTTCCAACAATTATTAGCACACTGTTCCATTCCCTGTCTTACCCATGTTCTGACTCCCACACACTTGTAGTAGATTCCACCCACTGATAAGACCTCCTGATCCATGTTTTGCCTGGCTTTGGATATTGGTATCATGCTATTTTTTTATATCCCACAAATAAATGCAGTCATTCTATATTGTCATATTTTAAAAGCAGTTATTGGCTGCTAACCTTCCTCTGGGCAAGGACTTCAGTGGTGTCTTATCTATAAACAATTTTTTTTAATAAATTAGAAATTTAATATAAATGATCAATATATACTTGCTCATCTCTCTCAATTTTCTGTAAATTATAAAATATAAGAGAAAAAAAAGAAAAAAAGCAAAACTACAGCTGAAAATACACACACGGAGTATGTTTTGCCAAGCATAAGTTTCAGCCTTCTTCCACTCATTCCGACTCCACATTTCAGAATCCGTTCCATATTCTCATTCAAAATCCAATTTGCTGTCAATCATTGTCTCTTTTTTCAGGGACCAGTTGCTGCCTCGATCACATTTAGTAAGGGAGTCACAGGTGAGGGCAGATAGATCAAACACTGGCCCTCAGAAAGTGAAGGATCCAAGTCGTAGGCAGTACGCTGTGTTCATGGGGCACTCTCCCAGCCAATAGAAGATGCAGATGCATTTGAAAGCACCACTCAACTCTCCCAGCCAATAGAAGATGCAGATGCATTTGAAAGCACCACTCAACTCTCCCAGCCAATAGAAGATGCAGATGCATTTGAAAGCACCACTCAACTCTCCCAGCCAATAGAAGATGCAGATGCATCTGAAAGCACCACTCATTCCACAAACACTTTTTATGAGCTGGGTGTGTTTTCTCAAGCAAGGGCCCCTGAAGATCCATATCACGTGCAAGTCCTCAAATTTGACTCTTTCAAAGAGACTCTTATTCTTGAAAGGCCTGGGAAACGTTGACTAAGAGCACTGTCCAGTGTCTAACCCTCTAAAGCTCAGCCAAAAGGCTAACACACCAAGAGGCAAAAGAAACGCTCCAAATCAAAGCTTCTTGCAGTCAAGGACTGTCCCATCACTCTGAAATCAAAGAGGAAAAACTTTCTTCCTAGTACTTGTCTGGTAGCATTTTCAGACCTCAGTTTTATCCTTTGGGGCCATCGAGTTGTTTTGTTCCTGCTTTTATTGTGGGACTAGAGAAACAGGAAGGGAAAGTTGAGAGCTGTGGTACTCTGGACATCAGAGAAGCAACTCCCCATTCTGACAGCTCGTCACTATCCTTGCCTTACTGGACAACTGGTCTGACAGCTGATAATGCCTCATCCTCCTGGGAGCTACTGCTCAGCAAGCAATCATGTCTGGTGACATCACTGAAAGACTTCATCGCGGTGGGGCAGAGCAGCCATCCTGCAGACCTAATTTCCTGGTGGCACTATGAACACCAGGTCTCACTCACTCCTTTGCCAGAGTTTCTTACCAATCCAGAAGGCTGCCGCTTTGCTGGCCTCAGCATTTGAATGCCCACCTGATAAACAATTTTAAATCCTGAAGATTGCCTGCAGGCCCTGAAGATAGCTGGCAAGGCCCTGCATGGTCTGGTCCTTCCACCGATATCACTGGTGTGTGCCCGCACTACACTTTGATTGTATGCTTCCAACACTTTCCTCCCTCTGGATTGACGAGGAGTCTCTTCCCTTTTTGTCTTCATTACTTGTCTGTCACTTGGCCGTCCCTCTTCCCATAGGAAGTGCCCTGACCCCAGAAAGTTGTTACCAGCTTTGTACCTCTGTCATCTCAGGCCTTTTCCTTTATAGTACTTATTATAAACTGAAATGACAACTAATGGTGATATTTGTGACTGCTCAATATCTTTTCTGCCTTTTATTCTCTTAGATCCCTATACTTAGCATTATGTACCTCATGCTCAGAGTGGTGCCCTTAAGTCCATAAATATTCCTTAAGAAATCCAATCTTATTAAAAATTAAGCAGATGTTGAAAACGTCAGGTTTTTTTTTATTGGAAACATTTTGAGACTTAGAGAAGAGCTGCAAATATATATGTATGTGTGTATGGACCTCAATTCTATGGACCTGAATTATGGACGTGAATTATGGACCTGAATTCCATGACCTGAAGAATGGTTTGAGGCTCTTCCTGTCCCTGGAGCAAGCAAATGCTCTTTGACTACACTTTCTTGCAACAGGACGAATGGAGATGTTACTGGTGCCCACTCAAGCAAATCAATGAACAACGGAAGACAGTGATATATATATATATATATTTTATATATTTATTTATATATATATTTATATATATGTATATATATGAGAGAAAGACAAAGAAAGAGGGTTCTCATGTCTTTCTCATCCAGTTTTCCCTATTGCTACTATTCCACATGGCCATAATGTATTTGGCAAAATTAAGAAAGTAATACTTGAGGATGGGTGTCAGGTTATCAACTCTATTCCATAGGTCCTCAGATCTGTTTTTACTCCAATACTGTGCTGTTTTAATTACTACTGCCAACAAAGCAACTGGAAGCAAAGATAAACATATGGGACTACATGAAACTAAAAGGCTTCTTCACTTCAAAAGAAACATTGATCAAGATCCAAAAACCTTCCAGAGAATGGGAAAGAATAGAAAGGAGTAACATACAGCAGGAATTTTAAAAAGTCCATAATCAGTAAGTGATGGTGGGGATGTGAGGAAAAATGAACTTTCATTTCCTGTTGGCGGGACTGTTGCATGGTTCAGTTTCTTTGGAAAATCACTTGGGGACTTCTCAAAATATTACAGGTGGCACTTTCTTTTTTTGAATTTCTTTTTTAATTGAATCGCTGTGTGGTACAAAGTTACAAGTTGGTTCATGATTGGATTTCAGTTATAGAATGTCCCAATTCCTATCCCTTCGCCGATGTCTCTGATCATTTTGAGACAAATGGTCATTCAATAAAAAGTATATATATATATATATATATACATATACTTTATATATGCGATTTGGAGACAACCGCTGGACTAGAGCCATTACCGACTGGATCCCACGGGATATCAAAAAATCATGTGGCCGCCCACCTACAAGATGGTCAGACTTCCTTGTAAAGACCCTGAAGGAACGGTTTGAGGCTCTTCATATTCCTGAGTCATGGGCTACATTGGCACGTGATAGGGTCCAATGGAAATGTTACTGGCGCCGCTTGAGCAAATCTATGAATAACGGGATTCAAGTGATCAAGTGATACTTTATATATAAATATATAAAAATATATTCTATATATTTCATCAATATGCTGGATTTAGAGATGACTACAAGAGTATGCTACCTGCACGGCAGAGCCTGGCAAGCTACCCGTGTCGTATTTGATATGCCAGATACCAGTAACAATTATAGACCTCATTCGCATGACCTGATGGAATGGTTTGAGGCTCTTTTATGTTCCTGGAGCAAGCAGGTGCCCTTGGGCTCTACTTGCATGAGACAGGACATATGGAGATGTTACTGGTGCCTGCTCGAGCCAATCGATGATGAACGGGGAAGACAGTGATTCACCCAATACCCATCTGATAAGGGGTTAATATCCAGGACATATCGGGCACTGGCACTGGTAGAACTTTACAAGAAGAAAACAGCCAACCCCATAAAAAAATGGGGAGAATAAATGAACTGAAACTTTGACAAGGAAGAATTTTTTTTTTTTTTGCTTTTTGGGTCACACCCGGCAATGCTCAGGGGTTTCTTCTGGCTCTGCACTCAGGAATTACTCCCGGCGGTGCTCGGGGACCATATGGGATGTCAGGTGGGGATCAAACCCAGGCCGGCATGGGCCAGCCGCGTGCAAGGCAAACGCCCTACCCGCTAGGCTAACGCTCCGGCCCCATGACATAGAAGAAATTTGAATGCCCAAAAGGCATATGAAAAAATCCTCATCATCACTAAACATCAGAAAGATGCAAATCAAAATAACAATGAGATATCATCTCACACCACATAGACTGACACATATCCAAAAGAGCAAGGACAACAAGTGCTGGTGTGGATGCAGGGAGAAAGGGACTCTCATCCATTGTTGGTGGGAATGTCGACTGATACAGCCTTTTTGGAAAACAATATGGACATTCCTCCAAAGACTAGAAATTGAACTCCCATTTGACCCAGCCATATCACTCCTGGGAATATACCCTGGGAAGCTAACAACACACAGCAGAAACACTACCTACACTTTTATTTTCATTGCAGCACTATTCACAATAGCCAGAATCTGGAAACAACCAGAGTGTCTAAGAACTGATGACTAGATAAATCATCCGTTCATCTACACAATTGAATACTATGCAGCTGTTAGGAAAAACGAAGTTATGAAATTTGCCTATAAATGGACGGATATGGAGAGGATCATGCTGAGTGAAATTAGACAGAGGGTAAATGACAGATATAGAATGCATTTATTTGTGGGATATAAAAATATAGCATGATACCAATATCCAAGGTCAGACAAAACATGGATCAGGAGGTCTTGTCAGTGGGTGGAATCTACTGCAAATGTATAAGAGTCAGAGGTTAGGCAATACAGAGAAAAGAACAGTGTACTATTAATTATTGTAAATGATAATACCAGCATAAAACTGAGCATAGGAAGTAGGCAAAAGAATATACATGATAACCTCTAACTGTATGTATTGCAAGCCACAGTGTGTAAGAGAAGAGAGAGAGAGAGAGAGAGACAGAGAGACAGAGAGACAGAGAGAGAGAGAGAGAAGTGAAAATTGCCTGCCATAGACATGGACACAGGCTGGGGGAGGGGAAGAAATCATGGGACATTGGTGGAGGGAAATGGGCACTGGCGGAGGGTTGGGTGCTGGAACACTGTATAACTGAAACCCAAGTATGAACACTTTTGTAACTGTATATTTCACGGTGGTATAATAAAATTTTTTAAAAATCATTTTTAAATCAAATAAGCAAACAAAAAAAAATAATACTGCTGCATTACTGTTGATCAAACTCCAGTTCATCAACTTGCTCAAGCAGGCTCCAGTAACATCTCCATTCATTGGGAATGAGGTCCATTATTGTTACTGTTTTTGGTATATCAAGTACACTACAGGTAGCTTGCCAGGCTCTGCTGTGGCTCATCCCAGGGCCCAGTCTTTTTCTATGTCAGACCATCAACCATCCATTGCCCACTGAGCAGAGCCCTGGGTGTAGTCAAGCCTGTCTCCTGTCTGCCACCTGTTGATGCAGCCGGGCACTGCAGCCACACCTACAACACCTCAAGGGGCAGGTAAAAACTCCAGTTATTTAAATAATACCAGTTTTTTTTCTTTAAGGTTCTCTTTCTTTTCCATAATCTATTCTGTAACAGGCATTTAGTTGTTCTGTTTTTCAAGCAGGCTTTTCATGCTTTGAACTTGAGAAGATAATTTTAATTTTATAGGAGGTTCCTGGAAGAATCTTTACAGCTCAGATTAGATTACATTTGAAAATATAAGTGCTAGTTTTCAAGGTGACATTGGAATAAAATTCATTTCATAAATGACCCGTGACTTGACATAGTAATTACATACTCTCTTAGAGAGCTATTTTGTTATGCACAACAATGGTTTATAGCATTTTACTTATTTATCTTAACATTTTGGAAGATAAAGAAATCTTTGCAAAAACTAAAAAAGAGCTATAAATTTCCCCCTGTTCCTTCAAATATACATACACACCAAACATTTTTATGCAGCTTATACTGAAAATTTATTATTTTATAGGAACATGTTACAAAAATGATAACCCCAATGAATTGTACCTGTTTTTCTATTTTATGAGACTGAACAAAATTTATTTAAAATATAAGTTTAATTTATTTGAAATGAAAACATTCAAGGAATTAAAATTTGTTAAGTGAAATTAAAAATTAATCTAGATGAAAGTGAACTTTAGTGAGAAAGTGCTGGGAATTTGTATTAAATAAGATGCTAAAATGTTGGACTGGGATTGTCAAGGGAATATAGCTCAACTGTAACATCCACTTGACTTTAGCTTGATAAAAATCTTAACACCTTCTAAAAACTGCTCATAAGGGTATAGCTAGCAAATGAGAGATCCTATAACTTCTTTTTTTTTAGGAAGATGGCAGTTTAATATGAAAAAGTATCTTTCTCAATTACTTTACAAATGAATTAATCACATCATTTTATTAGTACTCCGGTCAATAAGGTTATCTTTGACATACTCTGTCTCCTTCCAGCTGTCTTTGTTAGTAATGAGAGAAGCATGAGTCTGGTTCAATAAGGTTGTCCCTGCATGTCGAAAGTGATAAGACCAGCCTGAGCTTATATCTGGCTGATAATACCAGAACTGAGCATTGAATACAGGCCAAAGATACACATGATAACCTCTAAATGTATATATTGTAATTCACAGTGTATAAGAGAAGGAAGAGAGAGAGAAAGAGAAAGAGAGAGAGAAACAGATAAAGAACTTGCCATAGAGGCAGGCTAGGGGAGGGGGAATCAGGGACACTGGTGGTGGGAAATGGGCACTGGTGGAGGGATGGGTGCTGGAACAGTGTATGACTGAGAACCAAACATGAACATCTTTGTAATTGCATATCTCATGGTGGTATAATAAAATATATAAAAGGTTGTCCCTGCACAATTAATCTTCACTTACATTCTGTACTGCATTTGGTACCCTCAGATTATTGTCCTGCACAGACATTTTATGAAAACTTGTCACTGTGAATCTATTTTTGAAGTCCTATGATTCCAAAAGAAATCATATGGTTTCCAGTTGTATTATAGTATAGTTTCCAGTTGTATTATAGTAGTTATGGTTTCCAGTTGTATTATAGTAGTTACTTTAAAGAACCTAATAAAGTATGTACCAAGGTCATGTCTATAAAGCAAGAAAATTGAAAACTTCTAAATGAACTGACTTCTAAAAGTTTCCTTTTCTTTCGAAGGTGGTACAAAGTATCTTAAATCTCATTGAAAGATTTTAAGTTATAATTTCTGGAAAGGTAGTAGCTTCTATATAGTTACAAAGAACTCTAGATTCTGTTTACTGGTTCTGATGGAGTTCTCTTTTGCAATAGAGAAGGTTTCTTGTGGCACATTTAAACTGTTTTGGGTACTAAAACACATTTTTGTGTAAGGCAGTGTGGTGCACAGATATGAAATGCTTCTGTAATCTCCAGTGCAATACAATCTCCTTGTCACCCAGTAGCTTTTTGACAGTGCAACCTTTCACATTTCCTAAAGAGCTCAAAAGGAAGCATTGCACTTTAGATCACGTTAATGCATGTATATCAGAAAATTGGGAGTTGGAAGCATCATAAAATAGCCAGTTGTTTGCTAAAAGAAATAACACCACTGCTGGTATCCTCAACCTTTGCATTTGGCTTCCTGTGACAAAAAAAACTCATGTTAGTTTAAACAGTAAGAAACTTTGTTCTCTTTTTGTAGCAAGAAGAGACTTTGCAGGCTAACTTGTTTAATGACATGTGATGACATACTCAGATTCCAGTCTTCTTTCCCAGTGTCCATTTCCTTATCTTTGTGTTATAGATTATAGGAGATTTTTAAAAATTTTATTTGAAAATTTTCTACTGTTTTTCACTTCTAGTTTTATTGGGAGTTTTATAGCTCTCATGTTTTCTGAATATTTCTTTTAAAAAATATTGTGTTCCTGTTTATGGATATACTAGCTTCTCCTATTCCTTGAAAATATTAATAATAAATATTTTATGTTTTTTTCTTCAGAATGATCTATTTCCTCCAAGCTTCACTATCACTATCACTATCTTCCCATTCATCATCGGTTTGCTCGGGTGGGCACCAGTAACATCTCCATATGTCCTGTCTCATGCTAGTAGAGCCCAAGGGCATCTGCTTGCTCCAGGAACATAAAGAGCCTCAAACCATTATATTAGGTCATGGGAATGACCTAATATAATTATTACTGGTATTTGGCATATCAAATATGACACGGGTAGCTTGCCAGGCTTGCTGTGCAGGTGGAATTCTCGTGTAGTCACCTCTAAATACAGCATTTATTGATGAACTGTGTGGTCGCGATAGGCTCGTCTGCTGGGTGGAGTTCTGACGAGAGAGAAGTCTGGGTGTGGAAAATGGCGGCCCTCATGGAGTGGGGGGTCGTCTGGCTTGTTGCGAGGCTCTGCTAGGGTGGCGGGCCAGGGCTAGAACCCACCATCCCTCCCAGGTGCCTCGTGAGCAGCTGGGCACAGGGAGAGCCAGTAGCAGCTCTGCTTCCTCCAAGCTTACTTTTAACAATTTTCTTATTATTTGCCAATATTCTTGTTTTGTGATTTAAAAAAACTTCTAGAGTGAGAACTCCAAGACTATTTAGAAGCTCTAGAACAGTTGTGATGGTAAAGGACTCTGGAAGGTCTGAGTTTCCCCTTCTTTAGGTTAATGTTTAGCATGCTGCCATTTTGTGGATACTAGCAGAAGATAGGAGACTCCTGGGCCAGTTAGGAAGTTTATTACTCACAGATCAGCAAGCAGCATGAGATTCGTGCTTGTGTTGGTTTTACTTGTTCCCCAACTTACACTGGGACAGTATGGAACAAGCAAGGTGGATCCTCAGCTATGTAGCATATTTCTGCCTCAACTAAGGGCTCTTAGGAAATTTCAGATATTTACAAAAGAGTACAAGCATGCACATCCTACCTTTGTATAAGAGGAAAATTAAGCAAACACACCTGCTTCTGTTCTAGAGGGGAACATCTATCTTATCTTATCTATCTTAGAAATCTATTCATCATACTTAAGTGATGGCCTCTTGAAAAAGTAGCCAGGAATAACAATAACAAAAAAATCAGATCATGTTCAAGATACAAATGCCAGAAAGGTCCATGGAGAACTGTTTTCCAAGAGGGGCTTATCTATTAGGGACCATCCAGTCAAGCAGCTAAGCTGTTCCTTGGGTACATTCAATGCCATGTTATTAAGATTGATTTATTTGCATCATAGAAGGTGTTAATATTTCCATACTGATAATATCTGCATAAGAATCAAGTAGGAAAGAAACTGGATATCTGTGAACAGTACATATAGGTTTACTAAATTCTTCCATGATTTGACTACAGCACCCCAATCTTTAACCATGTCCGAGATCCCTTCTTTTTAGGGTTCAGAAAAATCTCCTGAAAATAAAGTTCCAGATTTTACCAGAGTGAAAGGCAGTATGGTCAAGTACTATATAAAAGCTGTCAAGCTTCTTAAAAACAGACTTAACCAAGTCTACTGACATTAGCCTTGGTGTCGTTCATCTTCCAGTGGTAACTGGAAATGTTGTGAAACTCTGTGTTATAAATTGAACTCATATTCATTTTCTCCACTCTCAGTTCAGGTTTAGTTTCCACAGTCATGACAAGTTCTTAGCAGCTTTTTAAAAAAAAATGTTATTTTCTTTTCTTCTGATTTTTGTTGGCAAAAAATCAGAAGAAAAAATCTTATTTGGGGTGGAGCTGTTACCAGCTCCCCTGTGCTTGCTGATCATGAGGCATCCAGGAGGAAGGGCAGATTCTGGCCCTGGCCTGCCACCCCAATAGAACCTCAGAAGAAGCCAGAGGAACCCCCGCACCATGATGGCAGTCATTTTCAACGTCCAGACTCCATAGCTCATCAGAGCTCCACCCAAGAGAGAAGCCGATCTCAAGCTGGTCTTGTCAGAGCCCCACCCTATAGAGAAGCCTTATTTTAAGCCCAGGTTTGCTGGTCTCGGCAGCTAAAGTGACTATGATTCCATGGAGATAGAACTGGGTCCCTTTCCCTCACCTCTGTCCCATCTGGGAGGTCTGGTGGACCCATCCAGGACTACTCCTGAGCTGTCAGCCGTGAACCAGACACAGATTTACAGGGCAGAGCTGATACTGGCTCTCCCAGTATCAGCTGCAAAGTGGCCACACACTATATCAGTAAATGCAAGAACTGAGAGCACCTGTACAGCAGAGCCTGGCAAGCTACCCATGTCATATTCGATATGCCAAAAACAGTAACAATAATATACCTCATTCCCATGACCTGAACGAATGGTTTGAGACTTTTCATGTTCCTGGAGAGAGCAGATGCCCTTGTACTACACTAGCATACAACAGGGACAAATGGAGACATTACTGGCACCAGCTAGAGCAAATCAATGAACAACATGAAGACAAGTGATACAAGTGAGATAAATTACCATTTAAAAATTTAGATGTATATCTTTAAATAAGTTATGAACTGGATGTCTCACTGACCAGTTGCAAAATAGGCTGAAGAAAACTAAGAGGGGCAGGTGGTATAGCTTAAAGGGCAGAACACATGTCTTAAACTAGTGAGGCTCTGAGTTAAATCTCTGGCACTGTGTGACCTCTGGGCAACACCAGGAATGCCCTTAGTGGCTCTCAGTGTGTCTGGCTTGAGTGGCACTATATTGCAGACCCTGATCACTGGGCTGTCAAGCCGACAGAGCTTGGCCAAGCTTGACCTTACAGCTTGTAGACCCCCCCAGTACCCCTGAGCACTGCTTGGGGGCTTCTCTCCCAGATAAATAAACATGACGTGTTTTTAATTAAAAAGTAATAAAAATTCTCATTGTTATGGTAGTGGAATATTCTGAATAAACAAATATGCCATCTTTACAAGGAAAAACCATTTTACTTTCTATTCTTAGTTTTTGAAAACTTTCAAACTTAAGTACATCCACTGTAAACCAAAATCAAACTTATATTCATACTGGAAGGCAGAATACATCTTTATTTTTCTCTCAGTGGGAAGCTATTTTGGATGTCATAACAGGGGGCAAGTTAAGTATGATCATGACTGATCTGTTTCTAGATTGAACATGGGTTTCAGAATGTGACTACCAAAATATCATCAAGCTAGTTACTAACAGCTTTTTGTAGGTGTTAAGTTACAATAAAAAGTTTACATTAAAAGTTGCACAGAACTGAACAGGATTGGCAGAACACTAGATGAAGGACAACCATGCGAGCAAGCAGGCTTCTGGAAAGGACTCAGCACAATCGACCATATCCACACAGTAACCAAGCTTATTGTAGGGAGTACAAGATGCCGCTCTGTCTCACATTCATTGATTTACAGAAAGCCTTTGATTCTGTGGAGACTGAAGCAGTCATCGAAGCCCTAGCCAAAAAGGGTGTCAATACATCAAGATCCTTCGTGAGCTGTATTACGGATTCACCACCAGGATCTCACCATTCTACAAAGAAGTGATCATTGATGTCAAAAGAGGGTTTGGCAGGGTGATACCATTTCACCAAAACTCTTCAGCGCCACCCTTGAGAACATCATGCGACAATTAGAATGGGAAAGAATGGGAGTGAAGATAGATGGTTGGCAACTACAACACCTCCGCTTCGCTGATGACATCATTCTGATAACACCAAACATTCGCCAAGCGGCACAAATGCTGGCTGACTTCGACCAAGAATGTGGAAAGAAAGGTCTACAGCTGAATCTAAAGAAAACTATGTTTATGAAACTAGTTCCCGAGGCCCCATTCACTCTCAATGGAACAAACATCTCTGAATGCAGCAGTTATGTGTACCTAGGTCGAGAAGTCAACATGATGAACGACCTAAAACCTGAGCTGCGCAGGAGGAAGAGAGCGGCATGGAATGCCTTCAAAGGCATCGAAGAAATAGCTAAAAAGGCCAAAGAACCTTCGGCTCTGGGCACATCTCTTTGACTCCACCATTCTCCCTGCATTAACATATGCCTCAGAGACCTGGGCCCTACGAAAGCAGGATGAGAATGCTATTCGGGTCTCCCAGAGAGGAATCGAAAGAGCTATGCTTGGAATATCATGCCTCACTCAAGTGAGAGAAGGAATCCGGAGTTCTGACCTCCGTCGCTATTCCAGAATCAGAGATGCTGTCTCATTTGCCAAGGCATCGAAAATCAGATGGGCTGGACATGTAATGTGATTTGGAGACAACCGCTGGACTAGGGGCCGTTACCGACTGGATCCCACGGGATGTCAAAAGATCACGTGGCTGCCCACCTAAAAGATGGTTAGACTTCCTTGTCAAGACCCTGAAGGAATGTTTTGAGGCTCTTCATATTCCAGAATCAACCAGATGCCATTGGGCTACATTGGCACGTGATAGGGTCCAATGGAAATGTTACTGGTGCCTGCACGAGCAAATCGATGAATAACGGGATTCAAGTGATCAAGTGATCAAGTGATTAAAAGTTGTATATAACATAACATATGATATGCATTCTTGTTCATTTATTCTTGTTTTTAATAAAGTACTTAACTGTTACTTTGGGGGAGGCATGTGCTCAATTGTTGTTTCTGGCTCTATGATTAGGGCTAACTCCTGGTAGTTCTGGGGTGATGGGCATATACATTGAATCAGAGAAGTTAATCAGGGTAGGCCACATGCAAGGCAAATGCCTTACCTTCTGGACTATCTCTTGGGACAAGAACTGTAATTTAATAACATTTCCAAAATTTTAGATTAGTATAAGATATGAGTATAAAATATATTTCCTTATATGTGTTCCTCCAGTTTACCAACTGCTAAGTCCCCTAATCTCTTAACAGTTTAATCTTCTGG
The DNA here is from genome assembly GCA_021461705.1 of Cryptotis parvus. Lineage (NCBI taxonomy): Eukaryota > Metazoa > Chordata > Mammalia > Eulipotyphla > Soricidae > Cryptotis > Cryptotis parvus. The sequence continues at coordinate 174,766 of JAJIBD010001316.1, read as the reverse complement.
GTCTTACAGTCTCTCAAATACTTTATTGTATATTAGTAACAACTGGGAATTCTGGGAGAAATTCCAATGCTTAGGATTCATTATAATCTAATCAAAGCAAATTCTCTGGGGTTGAGAACCAAGCATCTTTTTAGAGCTTTCTGGGAAACTCCAACAAATAGCCTACAATGAAGATGTGTCTTTGGAAATGCTTCTTAAACTGCATGTGTTTTGAAAATTTCAATTCATCATAGATCACAACTCCTGTGAAATCATTAAGAATGGACAAACTTGGGGCTGGAGCGATGGCCCAGTGGGTAGGGCGTTTGCCTTGCATGGGGCCGGCCTGTGCCAGCCCGGGTTCAATCCCCAGCATCCCATATGGTCCCCAAGCACTGCCAGGAGTAATTCCTGAGTGCAGAGCCAGGAGAAACCCCTGAGCATTGCCAGATGTGACCCAAAAAAGCAAAAAAAAACAAAAAGAGTGGACAAACTGAAAATAATAAATGTACATTGAAATGTCCAGCTATATCAACTTGCTTTAGAGGTTTCTTGGTCACTCTTAACCCTCTTGACCAGCACATGACCAGTTCAACTCTATGGAGCATACTTTGAATTGCACTGTCTGGGAATAATCTCTCTCTCTCTCTTCTTGGGTTGATATAAAGAATATCAAGGTTGATATAAAGAATCCTTTTTGAAATTAAAAATGTTTACTGGGGCAGAGTCTATGCACCTCTCTGCCCTCTGCAGCCTCACAGGACATCTCTTCATCCACGAGATGTTTGTCAACGTTAGTTCTTAGAACGTGTGGAGAAAAATCACAGTTAATATCTCATGGATTCATTTGAGATTTTTCATATGCAGTTTTGCCTCAGCTATATTAATTTAGGTGAAACCCTTAAGTCTTAACATGAAAGCCCATGCATATTTGTAATTATTCCTATCTGTAAGTTTTGTATCTAAGGATTTTCGATGAAAAGTCTGCTAAAGAGTCTTGGGATATAAGTTTTTCTCTTTACAGTAGAACACAATGAACAGTCTCCTAAATTGCCAAGTAACGAATGGACTTTTACTCAGAGGACTGTTGGGGATTGACTTTTGTTCTTGCAGGACTAATGAGAGAAAGTGATTTGCTGTCATCTACTCTCACCCTTGAATACTTTGCACAGGGGTAATTCAGAATTACTTAGATGGCTATTTTCATGAAGCTGTCTCATTGCTATCTTTCAGGGTATTCTGATGATGCAGTTAACTTTCAGTTGATGTAGATATGTTTCCATGGTCCAAGAAATCTCTTATTTTGTGACACCCTACACCCCATTCTCTTTTCTAAATACTGGCTTACCTGTTTCAGAGAGTATGACACAATTATACTATTAGACAACCAGAGGTCACACCAGGTGTTAATTCTACTTCTGGGCTCTTTGATGGTCTTCATTTTGGCCTTCTGTGTCTTACAGTCTTGTCCTTAATGATTCACATTGCTGAGGCTTCTTCAAGTTGAGAGCAGACCTCTATTAAGGCCTTTGAAATACAGATGTGCTTGGAAGGATGCGCCATTGTGGGGGCAGGGGGTGGGTTTCCCATCATTGTAAGATAAATTCTATCTGTTTCTAACTTTTCTGGATGAATATTTTTTAGATGTACCTTCTCACACCATAGCTAAGGCATTTATGAGATCAGTGGAGTTTTAAGAAAAATGTTAAATCAATAACATTTATGTTTAATGGGCACCCATTTGTGTGTTTAAGATGGATTATTTTGACCTATTTCTATCTTCAAATGCAAGTTGAGCCTTATAATCTTTGACTAGTTCATGGAAAAACAAAATAAGTAAGTGAATTCAAGAAATGCTACTAGGAGGTTATATATCCTGCAGAGCTGTTCAGATTGTTACAGTTCCGAGTATGTTGCAGAATTTAATATCTTAAGTCTTTTGAGCATCTAAGAAGTGAGGATAAAGATTCAGTTTTTAATTTTTAAATATAAAATCTAGAGAAATGTGCCAAGTGCATTATAATCTCAAATGGGTGGAAGCAGAGATTTATACTCTACCCTTTAGGTCATTCACTTAGTTCCTGTCTTGGGGAATTGCTAGTGACTGAGGTGAAGCCATGTTTTGTTCCATAGGATCCCCAGACACCAAAATCTCTGAACTTGTTGAGCTGCTCTAGGGCAGAGTGAGATTCAACCCAGCCTTCAGGATTCTTGGCCAAGTGGAAATGACAGATACCTTCACTTCCCCTTAGAACTGAAGCTTTTTGACACCACAAATAGCAATGGAGGCTCCAATGCTGGCTGTACACCAGGAAACAGAATTATGCTCCTAGCAGAAAGAGAACTGGCCAGGGTACTGGAAACCTAAAAGATGAGAAAACCAGGGTCGGAGAGATAGTACAGCTGGTAGGCTGATTGCCTTGCAAGTGGCTGATGCGGCCAACCCTGGTTTGATCCCTGGCCTCCCATATGGTCTCTTGATCACCACCAGGAGGAATTCCCGAGTGCAAAGTCAGGAGTAACCCTTGAGCTTTGCCGGGTATGACCCAAAAAAGAAAAAAAAAGACGAGAAAACTAGGGCCTAAAGAATGGTCTCTTAGGTGTATGGAACAATTCCTTGGGGAAATGGGGTAAAAGCAATCAGAGAGTATAGAAGTGCCTGCAGTTTTCAGAGAGCCCTAAAATGACCTTTTAAAGTGGGAACTGGGGCACAACTTTTGCCATATCCTCTCTGTCTCTATCTCTGTCTCTGTCTCTGTGTCTCTCCTCTCTCTCTCTTTCTGGAGTTGGATGCTCTCCATTATATGAATAACAGGGAAGACAAGAAGGAAAGGGTCCTCTAGTTGGAGAGCTTATTCCCCAACCTTAGGTCCCAAAAAAGTTGGGGGGGGGTGTCGGGAATGGATGAAGACTCAGGAATCTGATGCAGTTTTAAAAGGACTTTACTATCACAGGTTCCAATATACAATCCAAGAGCAGGGAAAACCTCCGGACTCTGGGTTCCCAGCTAGGCCCCAGCCAAGTGTAGACCAAGATGGCTGCCACCACGTGTTGAGGCCCAACAGAGAATGGAGAGGACGGAGAAGCAAAACACCAAGGGAAGCTGAAATGGCAAAAGGGGGAAAAAAAGAGAGGCTTCTTTCTTCTTGCAGCTTATCTTATCGTTAGAAATCCGCCCAAACTCTCCCAGCCCAGCCCATTCTGGGCTGGGCTATCTAGAAATGAAAACAGGAAAATAGCTTTATAGAAATGTAGCAACTTCATGAGACCATTGGGCTGTTTACAAGGACCCAGAGCTAATTAAAAGCCTCCTAGCAGAGCTGGGAGAAGCTATAAGCTAAATGTAACTTCCCCTGGCAGGAAGGATCGAATGCCCTCAGGTAATTTATCCCAGCACCTCACCTAATGTCTTGAGCCAAGATCTGCCTGGAATTGCCTTTATAGGGTAGAGAAGGGGGTTTCCGAGATGCCATGTCTCTGTACCAAAGACTAATACTAATGCCAGTTAAATATTTCTCCAAGCCTTCACAAGAGTCTCGTCTACTTCACGGTAGTTTTGTATTTTAGTTGCCTTTGAGTTATCAGGGAGCCATGCTTGCTTGCTTGGAGGCAAACAGCATTTCTCTCTGGTCTAATTACTTAGAGATCCAACGTGGCCAGGCAAATATGCTGGTAAGATCTAGTTAGTCCCATGATGATTGTGGTAGCATGAGAGAATATTTATACCAGCCAGTACAGAATACATGGTCAGATAAGACTACCACATTCAGACTACCCCCTATCTATGAAGTCACCTGCAGGAGGCAATCCAGGACAGATGCAGAGGCCTAGTCTTTTAGGTGTCCTGCAACAGGGGTGGAGTTTGGGGAGTGAATCTGTAGAGGCAAATAGAGTATCTTCAGCACTCAAACAAGGGACACATTTAATCCTGCTCCTTTTACAGTTAGCTGACTTAACTCTCATCTTTGTTTCATAATTCTCTTCTAGAGGAGGAATAAAAAATTTCCTGATTAAACTGCTGTGAACACACATATGAAAGGGATATGTAAAAATGTGAAGGAAACAAATGTGAGTTTTTAATGGCCCACACAAGCCATCAACCATGTCATTTGTTTACTATTGGAATATTTACTAATCATATTTAGCTCAGTTATTTTTATTCCCTATCCCACACTCAGCCCAAATAGCACACAGTTTAACATTTATGTTATGGAAGATGAGAGTACTACTACTATATATAGAATCACTTATTGGGAAAAGTTTGCTTTAACCAGAAAAATCTATCATCATTACTGTCAACATCCAAAAGGGACACAATATATTTCTTGACATTTCAGTATTTTCTTTATGTAATTTCTAAACAACTAGATGTCTGATATTCTGCAGACAAAAAGTACTAAATGCTTAGGTGATATTTTACTTCTAGTTTTCCATTATTTTTTGTTAAAAGTAGACTCATATCCCAGAAGTTTTAGAGGATAAGAGATATTATATGAAACACTGATGCTGCTAATCACATTAATTCTATAACATACACAGCTGGATTTAACCCTCATTTTTACCCTTTGCTATGGTCTGTGACACCAGGTCTCTCTTTTTTAGAGGACAGATAACTGGATGAAAAGGAGAAGCAGTTAATAACTCCAAAATGCAAAGCCTTCTGAGTCAAGAAAGGTGTAGTTCTGAAATTGTGCCCATTTCAAGCAGTAATTTTGTAGCCATATGATCTAGCACCTCCAATATGCCAGTGTCATTGAGTGGGCCTTGGGCTCTCAGACAAGGTTGAGTATTTAGTTACCCAATGCATCAATCTGTGCCTGGATTTTCACCTCCCTACTGTGTCATTAAATCTTGATCCATGTTATCTTAGAGACTAGAGAGTTGCCTCTCTGTCAGCGAAGTCAGACCCCTCTTCCCTGATCCCTACTATCTGTTGGCAGCTTTTTCAAAGTGCTGTTCTTCTTAGGTCACCTTCCATCACCTCAGTAACTAACTTGTCCTAATTTCCTTTTCAGTCCTGCCTTCTAGGTATTAGCTATATTCATACAGTTAGTCATAAATGATTTATATTTGCTGCTAATTTTTGATTTTTTGAGTATGCTTTAAAACCTCCTAATAAGTAAATTTATTAGAATATAGGTGAGCTCATTGGAATAAAGGCCTCTAAGCTTGTTTATCAATGTTATCAAGTGCCTAAAATAATTATCGCTCAATCTTTAAAAATTAAATATAAAAAGGATAAGTGCATAGACATAAGTGTGCTTTTCTGAAATACTTCATAAGGGTCTTAGAAAATTAAGGGCCACTTACTTTAAATTAAGTGGTGTTTTATTTAGATATTCCTGGTCCCTTAAACGATTAATAATGACAGGCTTAAAATGTGCAAGAAATAAAGGACACAGGACTTGCTCCTATGAGTTCTTTAGAATTCTACCCAAATTGACAAATTGATCCCCTTTCTAAGAGTCCCAGAAAAGGTGCCGGAGCCATAGCACAATGGGTAGGGCTTGATACCCGGCATCCCAAATGGTCTCCTCGGAGCACCACCAAGAGTAATTCCTGAGAGCAAAGACAGGAGTTACTCCTGAACATTGCCAGGTGTGACCCCCAAAGCAAAAATAAATAAATAAATAAATAAATAAAATGAAATAATAAATAAATAAATAAATAAAAGAGTTTCAGAAAAACTGGAGAACCATTACTGTAAGTAAATATTTTTAGAGGCAAAAGAAAAGGAAATATATAATTACTCTTTTGAAAATATTGATTCTTTCAGGTTATTTGGATAACTGGACGCCCATGTTGAAAGTATCAATACCAAGTGATGTTTTGGGGGTCTGAAATAATGTTTATAGACTTATGCAGCTATTTTACTTATCCTTTTTTGGTATTATTAATAATAATGTGATCTGTTAATAAAATAAAATGAATCGAGGTTTGAATGAAAGAGGTTTTGAGAGTCTAGATTTATGGGAGTCAGGTTGGAAGTCTCTTTTTTTTGAAACCTTATGTTCGTGGCTCCATAATTTAAGATTATACTTTTTTTTCCCAGAAAAATCTTATTTTTGGTCATGAGATCTTTCCTTATTAAATTGTTGGGTGTATAGCTTGCTGCTAATTTTGTTTTCAGTCTATTTGGAATGGTCTCTGTGACAAATTTTATTAATTGGAACTTGAGTAAATATAGTTACTTTGGTGTGCATGAGTATTGATCTGTACTGATGTGACTGAGGACATAGTATAAAGCATATAGATGGTGCTTGATCAGATGTTCAGAAAATAAATGAATAACATTCCTTTGGGAAGCAATGGAGTGAGATGGCAAACAGGAGCATTTAACTTGTTCTCAAGCATTCTTGTGTGTGAATTTCAGCTCATCTAACACCTTGCTTTATGATTTTGGAAATAGGAGTCTTAGCCAGATTTTGCGAGACTTAAATAGAATGATATGTGCCCCCCAAAATTTAGTATGGTGGTTGCGGGAAGAGCAGGTACTCAAAAAAAAGGTAATTATAATGTTATTATTATGATCATCCTGATTATACTTCTTTTATTTATTTACTTATCCATTTATTTATCTATTCATTCATTCATTTATTTATTTTTCAGATTCTAATTTTTTATTATACCACCGTGAGATATACAGTTACAAAAGTGTTCATATTTGGGTTTCCATTATACAGTGTTCCAGCTCCCATCCCTCCACCAGTGTCCATTTCCAATCACCAATATCCCCTAATTCCCCCCCATCTTGAGTCTATGGCAGGTAATTTTCACTTCTCTCTCTCTCTCTGATTCTCTCTCTCTCTCTCTCTCTTTCTCTCTCTCTCTCTCCCTTCTCTTGCACATTGTGGCTAGCAATGCATACATTTAGAGGTTATCATGTATATCATTTTACCTACTTTCAATGCTTAGTTCTACGCTGGTATTATCATTTATCATAATTAATAGTACACTGTACCTTTCTCTGTATTACCTAACTTCTGACTCCCACACAATTGCATTAGGTTCTACCCACTGTCAAGACCTCATGATCTATGTTTTGTCTGGCAGTGGATATTGGTATCATACTATTTTTTTATATCCTGCAAATAAATGGAGTCATTCTATATTTGTCCTTTTCCTCTGCCTAATTTCAATCAGCATGATCCTCTCCATGTCCATCCATTTATAGGCAAATTTCATAACTTCATTTTTCCTAACAGCTGCATTGTATTCAATTGTGTAGATGGACCACAGTTTCTTTATCCAGTCATCAGTTCTTGGGCATTCTGGTTGTTTCCAGATTCTGGCTATTGTGAATAGTGCTGCTATGAAAAGAAAAGTGCAGATGGTATTTATGTTGTGTGTTTTTGGCTTCCCAGGGTATATTCCCAGGAGTGGTATGGCTGGGTCGAATGGGAGCTCAATTTCTAGTCTTTGGAGGAATGTCCATATTGTTTTCCAAAAAGGCTGTACCAGTCAACATTCCCACCAACAATGTATGAAATTCCCCTTTTCCCGCATCCATGGCAGCACTTGTTGCTTTTACCCTTTTGGATATGCGCCAGTCTCTGTGGTGTGAGATGATATCTCATTGTTGTTTTGATTTGCATCTCTCTGATGATTAGTGATGATGAGCATTTTTTATATGCCTTTTGGCCATTCAATTTCTTCCTTGTCAAAGTTTCTGTTCATTTCTTCTCCCCATATTTTGATGGGGTTGGCTGTTTTCTTCTTGTAAAGTTCTACCAGTGCCTGATCTATCCTGGATATTAGCCTCTTATCAGATTGGTATTGGGTGAATATTGTTTCCCACTCTGTGTACTGTCTTTGTATCTTGGTCACTGTTTCTTTTGAGGTGCAGAAGCTTTTTAGTTTCATGTAATCCCATATGTTTATCTTTGCTTCTAGTTCTTTGTTAGTAGTGTTTCATCTGTGAAGATGTCTTTAGCTTCAATGTCAGGAGAGTTTTCCTATATTTTCTTTGACATACTTTATGGATTCAGGTGATATTAAGATCTTTAATCCATTTTGATCAGATTTTTTGGGCATGGTGTTAGACAGAGGCCAAATTCATTTTTTACATATAGCTGCCCATTTTTCCCATCACCACTTGTTAAAGAGGCTTTCCTTGCTCCATTTCATACTTCTTGCTCCTTTATCAAAGATTAAATGAATATGTGTTTGAGCTAGGGCTAGCCTTGGCCTGCCATCCCAGCAGAGCCCCTGCCAGAAGAAGCCAGAGGAACCCTTACACCATGAGGGCCGCCATTTTCCTCATCCAGACTCCCCAGCTTGTCAGAGCTCCACCTAGCAGAAGAGCTGATTACAAGGCCGTTCATCAATAAATGCACAAGATGAAGACGACTGCAAAAGTATCCCACCCACACGGCAAGCCTGGCAAGCTATCTATGTCATATTTGATATGCCAAATACCAGTAACAATTATAGACCTCATTCCCATGACCTGATGGAATAGTTTGAGGCTCATTATGTTCCTGGAGTGAGCAGATGCCCTTCGGCTACACTAGCTTGTGATAGGATGTATGGAGATGTTACTGGTGCCCGCTCAAGCAAATCAATGAACAATGAGAAGACAAGTGATACAAGTGATACAAGTGTTTGAGCATGTGTGTTGGAATACTCAACTCTATTCCATGGGTCCGCAGGTCTGTTTTCATTCCAATATCATGCTGTTTTAATTACTACTGCTTTGTAGTACAGTGTGAAGTTGGGAAAGTTAATGCCTCCAATCTTCTTTTTTCCCAAGGACGGCTTTAGCTAGCCACGGACACATATTATTCCATACAAATTTTAGGAGTGTTTGGTCAATTTCTTTGAAGAATGTCATGGATATCCTTATAGGGACCACATTGAATCTGTATAAAGCTCTAGGGAGTGATACCTAGAGCTTTATACCTAGAGTTGATTTAGAAAATGTAATATTTCAGATTTTTTTTCTTCTGATCCCTTATTTTCTGTGGGTTTTTAGAAAAAGAGAATTGTCTGTTGATGTTGTTGAATACTTGATCTACTTATTGCCACTAAGGACTAGAAGATAATTCGAGTATAAAGAATGATTTGGGAATAGGCTAAGTTTTGACAGAACCTAAAGGTGTAAGAAGTAATAATATTTTCCTTTGCTTAACTGCTTGGTGAGTTACCATTTGCTCTTGAAGCATCACTTATGTCTTCCTAACTTTTTAAGAATCTATGCAGGGAGAGCAAATTCTTTCTCCATTTAATCTCACACAACCTATGCTATGGAACTTTGCTTTGTATCTCCCATTGTTCATTTATTTCCACTGATTTGTGAGCTGCTGAGTTTATTAACTACTGCATCAGTGTCAAAACATAGAAACCCATTCATGCTGTAGATGCAGAATATGGCAAAAGATGGTAGCTATAAAACAAAAAGCATGTATTCAGTTTCCAAACAGTGATATACACCAAACTTCATGTATTTGAGAGCAGTTTTGAGGAAACTTAAGGCAAAACCTTGGTCAAGGTAGAACTGGATGGAAGGTCAGATGTAGACTTGGGGAGGAAGGTCATTCCTAGAAAAGGAAATGAACTAAAGTTAGGAACAGAGGCAATGCATCACTAAATAGTTTTGATTGCACAAAAAACGATCAACTCCAGCTATTACAGTAAAAAGAAGTTTATTAAAGAATTCTGGCAGCTCATATAATCTCTGCCACATCAATGGAAAGTAGTTAGGGTCAATCCCCCTCAGGTAACTTCTCCCAGGACCTCACCTAGTCCCATTTACATGTTAATATTGTTCAGCCAAGGCTGCAGGTTCTTGGTAGATGGTGGAGGGGGCATCTGAGATGAACTGTATCTCAGAATATAAAGGCATGTATCTGTACCATTGGATATTCTACAGTCAGGTATATGTTTCTCCAAGCCTGCACAAGATTCTCATCTTTACTTCATAGTTGTTTTGTATATTAGCCTTTAGGCTTATTAGAGAGCCATGCTTGCTTGCCTGGAAGCAAACAGCATTTCTCTCTGGTTTAATTACTTAGAGATCCAATGTGGCCAGGTAAATATACTGGTAAGATCTATCTAGTTCCATGATGATTGTGGTAGCATGTGAGAAAATATTTATATCGGCTAACATAGATACCTGGTATGATATACTGCCACATTCAAACTGTTTTCTTGACCTTTATCTACAAAGTGGCCTGCAGGAGGTATCTCCAGGGAAGGTGAAGAGGCTCTGGGCAACAGTGTACTGCAACAGCTGGGTATTATTTGGATGATCTGTTGCCTAAATAAAATGCTTCTTCCCTCTACATTCATGTACACGTCATACCTTCCACTATAGATGGCAGATTGGGTAGAACAAATCTTCCCAAGAAGAGGAAGCTTATTAGTTCTTTATTTGATCAAAGGCATGTGAGTATGTATGTTTCCCCACTAGAGGACTGGGAAAATCTCTCTATTATATTGGGAATGTTTGGCTGAAACCATGTATGATTCCCCCAAATCATGTGGTTTGGTCCTGTAATTTTTGGAACAACTGGCTATGCTTCTTGTTGAATGTACATGGAGCTTTGTGCAGTGGCAATATCATAGCCAATGAGGTTTATCCAAGGAGTGATTATTGCTAATTGAATGTACATGGCCATTCTGCCCGAGTGCTTACACTGTATGGCCCAGTAAGTATTCAGGTGACCCTTGACAGAAGAAAGGTTTCCCACTCCAGCAACTGAACAAGGTTTGAAGAAGTAATGTGATAAATCATTAAGTTGTAGAACCCTGTAAGAGGCTATTCTTTCCTCTATCATAGTTCCCTACTGTTCTAAAATAATTTAACGAATAATGTATTCTATGAAGCCCAGAATTTTATGTTTCTTTGTTTCCATGGCTATATCTACTCCAAATGTGGGACAAATGTTCCTGGTGAAATGCAAGTTTATATAGGCATAGCACTAAGTAACCTTTTTACACAGTGAGAAATCAATTGATTTCTTTAAAAACTTGTTTCAATCCTATGCTTTTAACAATAAAGTATAAGATTTAGTATACATAGTATACTAATCTACATTTTAATTAAAGTCAAGTGTTCCCAATGGTATTACTTCACTTGTATCACTTGTCTTCCCTTTGTTCATTGATTTGCTCAAGCAGGCACCAGTAACATCTCCTCCATACTTCCTGTTGTGTGCTAGTGTAGCCCAAGAGCATCTGCTTGCTCCAGGAACACTGAAGAGCCTCAAACCATTTATTCAGGTTATGAAAATGAGATCTATAATTGTTATTGATTTTTGCCATATCAAATATGACACTGGAAACTTGCCAGGCTCTGCTGTGTGGGTGGGATACCTCGGTAGGAGACTCTCAGTCTGTGCATTTACTGATGAATCAGATAGAGATTTCTACCACAATGGGTAGAGATTGGCTTTTCTCTTGGGGGAGCTCTGATGAGTCTGGGTGTTGAAAATGGCAGCCCTCCTGCTGTCTGAATCCCTCTGGCTTCTTGCGAGGCTGTATTGGAATGGCAGGCCAGGGCTAGAACTCACCTTCCCTCCCGGATGTGCCTCATGATTAGCTGAGTATAGGGAGAGCTGGTAGCAACTCTGCCCCATATATCTGTCTCTGGTTCAAGCATACCTGGGATTGAAATAGGCTTCACTGTGTGGTGGCACCTGCTCATCCAAGTGGTATACTTTTAATAATGTTAGTTTTTAAAAAATGTATGGCAGGGGGCGGAGCGATAGTCCAGCAGGTAGGGCATTTGCCTTGCACACAGCCGACCCGGGTTAGATCCCGGGCATCCCATATGGTCCCCCGAGCACCGCCAGGAGTAATTCCTGAGGGCAGAGCCAGGAGAAACCCCTGAGCATCTCCGGGTGTGACCCAAAAAGCAAAAAAAAAAAAAGTATGGCAAATGATCAAAAATGTTTCCTCTGGTAGCAATTATAAATTTTAATGTGATGGACTTTGTAGGGTATTAAGGAATAATATTTTTATTCTTTGGGTATATAGATGATATTATCATATTTTTTTATTTTGTAACTGTATAGTATTTGTGCTCTGCTTATAGCAGATAAAATCATGTATATGTGCAGGTAAAGGTGATTTGCTAAGGGGGTACAGAGGAACTTAGATTAGACATGAGTTGATATTGTTATACTAATTATCTGAAGGCTTTATTAAACTTGAAAAACTTCATTATTTATTATTTGGGGTGTAAATTGGGCCACATATGGCTGTGCTCAGGACTTGCCTGATCTGGGCTCAGGGATAACTCCTGGCAGTGCTCAGTGGACCATATATGGGGTCAGGGAATTAAATCCAAGTACACTGTATGCAGGGCAAGGGCTTTACCTGCTGAACTGTCTCTATGGCTCCTATTTAATTTTCATTTAACCATTTTTATTGGGGTACTGTGATTTACAGTACTGTTAATTATACTTCTTATGCATACATTATTTCAGTACCACACCATCATCAGAAATGTTACCTCCCTCCACTGGTGTCCTAAGGACTTCTTCCATATCCCCTCCCCTCTTATTTTTAACTTTACTAATCAATTGAAATCATCACAAAATTGTTTAAAATTAAAAAAGTCAATATGAAATAAGTTGGTTAATATAGAAAATGAAATCAATTTGCAGAAAAAGTAGCAAATTATAATGTAGAAGGTATGTGGATCACGTGTATCACTGGTGTTCCCGTTGTTCATTGATTTGCTGGGGTGGGCGTCAGTAATGTCTCCATTTGTTGGGAATGAGGTTCAGTATTGTTACCGTTTTTGTATATTGAATACACCACGGGTAGCTTGCCAGGCTCTGCTGTGGATATGTGGTATGTGGATAAAGCAGCTAAATTGTTCAAGTCTACAGAATACTGGGCTACTAGAAAATTTCCAGCATCTTTCCTAGGAATTCACGTCCTTCCTGTGAGTGCCTTTTCTTATTTATTGCCTTTCTTGCTGGTCAGGGCACAAAGTTATCAGGTTTCTATATGCTGAGAGGTTGCTATTCTGCTGTGCTTTGATATGTGTATGTCTTGTTATAGGCTGTGCTGTTCTTAGATATATTTACCAACATGTTTACTTAGAAAATTCCTGCTAATTCTTCAAGTTATGGTACACAAAGTGTATATGAAAAGGAAGAAACTTTCTAAGAGGCCCTGAGGGAAGAATGGAAATTATATAGTCTTAGCTGTGACTTTCTACCAGGGAGAGAAGAATTCAAGGCTAAACCAAGATATTAATGGTTCAATGATGACAACTTTGATTGAAAAGGAAGGCTGGAAGGGGGATGTGCTTTTCAGGTTATCATTGGTATTTTAGTTTTGGGATTTGTTGAAATTTGCGTGCTCTAGGACTGGATATCAGTGATAACAAAGATTAGGTCATTTCTCTCCAACCAACACACAAACAGTCAATAGATAATTGCATGGAAAGTACTGTAGAGTATTTTACCCTCATATTTTCTTTTCTGTGTCAGTCATATTTTGAGTATAATTTTGTTGACTGATAAGAAAGAGGGAGAGAGAAAGAAAAGAAAGTGCATGCAGACTAATTATTCACTGCTTTTTAGGGTTTTGATGCAAGATTGGGGAATGGGAATGTTAGAAACTATTGATTGATATAGACTTTATCATTGTTACTGGATTGTAATTATAATCTCAATCCATTGTTTTATCTTCAGATCACTGAGAGGAAAATATAGTCAATAAATATCCAACTTGTGAAATGCAGGGTTTTCCTGGAGACATTCTGTAAGACCTAGTGGGGTTCTGTGGACTGGTAACTGACCTGATATTTAATGAGGAATTATGGGATTGCAGCATTTGAAGGATATCAGGTGATTTTACTCCAAGCAGAAGTCATTCCAGGGCTAGAGTGAATAGCATCTGGAAACAGATTAACATCTCCTTTCAAATTCTGAAACAAAGACAACTTTTGTACTGGTATGCAAGCACTTCAGAAAATGATGATTTCAGTTCTTTGAAAGGCAGGTCACCCTGCTGACATGCTGGCAAAAAAGGATTTAGTTAAATTTGAATTGGAATAAATAAGGTCTGCTCTTCTGCTGTATTTAGACTCTGCTAATGGGAGGCGGATTTAGTGATGCCACCATCTTTTCTGACACGGATCTTATTTCTCCTTTCTTCATTGTCACCCGAGACCAAGTATTAACTCTACTGAGATGCTTTTGCAATTATCACCATTTTAATTTGTAGACATGAAGCTTATTTTTCTGTGCATTTAAATCTGAGGAATACATGATTTCTACTTTGAGCCTTCCTGTGAGTACAGGATTTGACACTGTTTTCTCTCTATAATTTATTACATTATTTTGAAGCTGACTGTTAGCACCTGCACAAAGCTGAAAGAACCAATCTGTAGAGGAAAAAGAGAACATGCGTACACTGATGTACTGCAACTATTGAGTAAAGTGCAAAATCTCTTTGTGTTTTCTGTTTGAAACCAAGTTTACTTCCCAGGACCCACGTGTTCTCAGCTCCTACTGGCTCAGTCCTTTGGGCATTGACATGTTGTGCCCTGAAGTTTTAAGATGTCATGCTTGGTGTTTTCTGGCAAAATATTCTTTTTTTTTTCTTCTTGGGTCACACCCAGTGATGCTCAGGAGTAACTCCTGGCTCTGCACTCAGGAACTATTCCTGCTTGGTGCTTCAGGGTACTCTATGGGATGTCAGAAATTGAACCCAGGCCGGCCTTGTGCAAGGCAATGACCTACCCAATGGCCCCACTGCAAAGTGTTTCATAAAATGCAAAATTATTCTTGACTTTGAATTTGGAGTCTTCCTCCTCTGATGTTATTTACATTATAAATGACTAATTATGAATATCATTGTTGCTTTACTTAATTCAGCACAGAGTTTTGTAAATGGATTCAGAATTATTTTTAACATATGAAAGAAGAGGGAACAAGTGAGTCTTATCATAAAATTGAACACTTTCAAATTGAGACTGTTTCTTGGTTTGTGTTCTTGTTTAATGTGCACTTTTCTTATTGGGCATGAAGTGAGTGTTCATAAAGGTGCTTTGTGAATACATGAAAAAATAATGAAAGCTGCATCAGAATTGTGCACACTTTCCATGGGATATTTAAGTACATTCTGCATCTGCCCTAAGGAGCAAATTTAGCATTTATGCAAATTAGAAAGCCAATGAGAGGTTAGCTGCTGGAAAGACTAGACTCTGTGTATATTCAAATATTCATTTAGTTTAAATTGTTGCTCCACTGTAAACCCTGGTTGTATGGAAGGATTTATCCTTGACAAGTGAGGCAAGCATTTTTTAGATTTTGGCATGTATCAGAATAACTTAGGGGACCTTTGTCACAATATAGTTCTCCAAGGTCCCCAGCCTTAGAGATTCCGAGAGAGTTTTACTGGGCTAGAGCACAGGCATCTGTGTTTTGGTTCATCAGAATTACCTTGGGAGCTTTTACAGCACACTGAAGTCTGGGCTTCATCCCAGAACATTGTCTCAAATTCTCTGGAGGTACATGCCAGGAAATCCATACCAATATTCACAAAAAAGTGACTTATCTAGCTGGGATGGTCATTGACAAACATTTACTGTCCACACGTGCTGGGTCAAGGGAAAGTCATGAGGGATTATGAAGAGGAGAATTCTGTCTGTGTGCAGAGAGACTGCCCTGAGGTTGGATGGTGATGATGATAAACTGGTTGGGACACTCAACCAGTTCTTGTATTAACTCTCAGTGGAGGACTTTCGTATGTCTGAATTTTAGTAGCCCAATTAACACCATTCAGTGGATATTTGGTGGCATGTTTTTAAGGCATTTATGATTGACAAAGTGAACAAATTCCCTAAAGATCATGAGGACTTGCAATACATAAACATTCTCTGGGTCTATGTTGACTATTGTTGCCAACAGAAATTAACAACTGATATATTTTCATGGTATTTTCCAAAAGGGAAAGTCTTCTATAAAATGTGAAGTTTCTTTGTCAGTGTGTACCATTTTATAGATTGATTTCCGTTTCAGTATGCCATTTTCAGAGGCCATAACAGCAAGTTTATTGCTGTCTGAGATGTGTGGGAATTTGGGTTCTGTTTTCCTCATCCCTTTAGCAGATTCATATCATGCAAGAATTCGAGTTGGTGAAAATCATTGGGCTAGTAGGAAGATGGGAACCTAGATCCTAGTACTTTCTCGTTCTGTTTATTAGTGCTATAACCTTGGGCAGCAAGCCACTTGAGGTCTCTGGGTCTCATTTTTCTTACGTATACAATGTTAATAATTTGTTTGCAAGCAGGGGACTTATCCAACTTGATCACTTGATCACTTGAATCCCGTTATTCATCGATTTGCTCGAGCGGGCACCAGTAACATTTCCATTGGACCCTATCACATGCCAATGTAGCCCAATGGCATCTGGTTGATTCAGGAATATGAAGAGCCTCAAACCGTTCCTTCAGGGTCTTAACAAGGAAGTCTAGGGTCTTAACAAGGAAGTCTTTATCCAACTAAACTCTTTTTTTTTGGGGGTCACACCCAGCAACACTCAGGGGTTACTCCCTGGCTCTTCGCTTAGGAATTACTCCTGGCGGTGCTCAGGGGACCATGTGGGATGCCGAGGATCAAACTCAGGTCAGCTGGTTGGAAGGCAAATGCTCTACCCGCTATGCTATTACTCCGGCCCCCAACTAAACTGTTAGAACCCATTCCAGCTTCAAAGACAAATTCCTGTTCCGATTTTGCGCAGGAGAGGGGCGTGGCTAAGGCAAGGACAAATCAAAGACTTGAAGGGCCTGGGAGGGAACCAGCTTTGTTGCCCGGGAAGGCTCCCCCTACTGTTGTCCTTCAAACACTGGCCTTTTCTTTAGTCTTATCCCTGGTTGCCATGGTTTTCTGTGACTCCAAATTTATAGATTCATGGATTTACTAAGTAATGTGTGGTAAGGTCTCAGTGGGACTCCTGACTTGTTATTGAGGGATTAAAAGCCATCTTTTCAGAGTTGTTTGCTGGTTTGGAGAGATGCCGTACTCAAAACATGTACTTGTTAAGACATGGATATACATTGATGATTAGGAAGAGTTGTAATGAAACATTCATGAATATTCCATGAATTTCTCTGGAAAAAAATAGATTCAATCACAGTAGGCTTTTTTCACTCAATTGCTTATTAGAATGCAGTCTTATGCCTGAAAAACATAAAGATACAGTTAATGTTTCTGATGTTTTGCAAAGATGTTATTGGGCCTACAAATATACTTTAGTCTCTTGAGAAGACAAACACTTCAAAATGTTCACTCTTTAAATTACTGCGGAGAAATGATTATATTATGATAGTCCTATTTACTGCTTGAAAATTCTACAGAAAACAATAGTACTAAATTCATTATTTTTCATGGTGGCTTGTGGGGCATTGCTACTGATCCTGGAAGGCTTTGCACCCCAATCACTTACCACCCTTCTCCACCCTCTCAGTGACCTGGGAGACTGAATTGCAGCTTCCACTATGACAAGGTCTTAGTCATTGGGTCCCAACTATGGTGGTCGGTTCCCAATAACAAAATACAACACATGTTTATTCCTCACAGCTCCAAAGCTTTGAGGAATAGAGTCCAGATCAAGGTGTTGGCTGATTCTTTTTCTGGCAAGGTGTTATCGGATTCTTTTCCTGACCTGTAGATTGCTGACTTCTCTCCACTTCCTTATGTGGTGAAGAGAGAAAGAGGCAACTCTGCTTTTTCTTTTAAGGGGACTATTCTCATCAAGGAGGCCTTTTTCTTAGAACCACCTCTGAACCTTGTGCGTCCCAAAGGCCCTGCCTCTTAGAGTCTCATGTTGGTGTTAGCAAAACTCTCATTTTTCAAATCTGTAGGTTGGAAAAATGGATCAAACACTAATGGTTTGGTTGCCAGGAACCCTTCCCTACCCTTTGGAAATGAGCTGTGCTTATTCAGTGGAAGGCGCTCCACTCCCTCACTCCAAGGAAGGGACAGTGAAGAGTGAAACCAGGTCTCTAGCTCATGGTTCCCATCTTCCTGGCAGCATTCACCTTAAGCACTCATTACTTTTTCAGCTTCAGTACTTGCTCCTTCTCTCTCTTCTCTGTTAGGCCTTGGGTGTGTAATAGGTACATTCTGATATCTTGTCCTTCTGCACTTTTGACTGCTCGTTTCTTTTTCTAAATACTTGCTTACTGAACTATCAACTATTCCCCATTCTAGAGCACAGTCTGCTTCCAACTGGGATCCCAAGGGAAGAGAACTGATTACAAAATATCTCTTAGGAACCTCCTTGTAACATCACAGTTCTGTTTACTGCACTTGGTGTTATACTTCACCAGGGCACACATTTCCCTCCTACCAGTGTCCCCAGTTTCCTTCCCACCCATCTCCCCATCTCCCCTGTCCCAACTCCATAACCTGCCTCTATGGCAGATACTTTTCTTCTCTCTCTTCTCTCTTCTTTCTCTCTCTGCCTCTCCCTTTATTCTCTCTCTCTCTCTATCTCTCTCTCTCTCCTTTTTTGGCTCTGGGTTTCCAGTACTTCAATAGCGTTCTTTACAGAAGTAAAAACAAACAAAAAATACCCTAAATAAACCTATATACTTCTTAATGAATTCTTGGGATATAACTATTGAAGTGATTTATCTGAGAAGCTAAAACTTCTTGAATTGTAAGGCATATCTTCTCAATTTTCTTTTTCTTTTTTTGGTTGTAATTTTATTTATTTATTTATTTATTTATTAGTGATTAAACATGTATTTATTTTAGTTCAGTTAAAACATACATTGTTTCATTGAAACGGTGTAGCACTTTGCCAACAAATCATACTGAATTGTTTGCAGCACCCATCCCGCCACCAGTGCCCATCTCCCACCACCAACATCCCCGGTTCCCTCCCCCCCTCCCCCAGCCCTGCTCCATGGCAGGTTCTTGATTTCTTTCCATTTCTCTCTCTTTCTCTTTTCCTTCCGCTCCAGACTATGGATTACAGAACATACATTAAAGGGTAGTCATGTGTATCTTTTTGCCTCTATTTAATGTTCAGTTCTAGGTTGGCATTAGTACCCTCAACAATTGTTAGCACACTGTTCCATTTCTGTCTTACCTAGCCTCTGAATCCCACACGTTTGTGATAATTTCCACCTTTGACAGGACCTCCTGATATATGTTTCACTTGATCTTGGATATTGGTATCATAATATGTACCTATATATTTATGTTATGCAGATAAATGCAGTCATTCTGTATCTGTCTCTCTCCTTCTGGCTAATTTCGCTCAACATAATCTTCTCCATGTCCATCCATTTGTAGGCAAATTTTATAACTTCATTTTCCCTAACAGCTGCATGGTATTCCATTGTGTAGATGTACCAAAGCTTTTTTATCCAGTCATCGATTTTCGGGCACTCTGGTTGCTTCCAGATTCTGGCTATTGTGAATAATGCTGCTATGAACATAAAAGTAGGGATGGTGTTTCCGCTGCGTATTTTTTGGCTTCCCAGAGTAGATTCCCAGGAGTGGTATCGCTGGGTCAAATGGGAGTTCAATTTCTAGTCTTTGGAGGAATGTCCATATTGTTTTCCAGAAAGGCTGTACCAGCCGGCATTCCCACCAACAATGGATGAGTGTCCCCTTTTCCCCAAACCCACGCCAGCACTTGTTGTTCTTGTTCTTTTGAATATGTGCCAGTCTCTGTGGTGTAAAGTGGTATCTCATTGTTGTTTTGATTTGCATCTCTCTGATGATTCGTAATGATGAGCATTTTTTCATATGTTTTTTGGCCATTCGAATTTCTTCCTTGCTGAAGTTTCTGTTCATTTCTTCTCCCCCATTTTTTGATGGGGTTGTTTGTTTTCTTCTTGTAAAGTTCTACCAGTGCCTGATAGATCCTGGATATTAACCCCTTATAACAGATGGGTATTGGGTGAATATTCTTTCCCATTCTGTGGACTGCTTTTGTATCTTAGTCACTGTTTCTTTTGAGGTGCAGAAGCTTTTTAGTTTCATGTAGTCCCATATGTTTATCTTTTCTTCTAGTTGCTTTGTTAGTGATGTTTCATCTTTGAAGATGCCTTTAGCTTCAATGTCATGGAGGGTTTTTCCTATATTTTCTTCAATGTACTTTATGGATTCAAGTCTGATATTGAGATCTTTAATCCATTTTGATCTGATTTTTTGTGCATGGTGTTAGACACAGGTCCAAATTCATTCTTTTACATGTCGCTGCCCAGTTTTCCCAACACCACTTATTGAAGAGGCTTTCCCTTACTCCATTTTAGACTCGTTGCACCTTTATCAAAGATCAAATGATCATGTGTTTGAGGTTGGGTGTCAGGATACTCAATTCTATTCCATAGGTCCACAGGTCTGTTTTTTATTCCAATACCATGCTGTTTTAATTACTACTGCCTTGTAGTACAGTTTGAAGTTGGGTAAGGTGATGCCTCCCATCTTCTTTTTCCCCGAGGATTGCTTTAGCTATCCTTGGGGGGTTTATCGTTCCATACAAATTTCAGGATTGTTTGATCAATTTCTTTGAAGAATGTCATGGGTATCCTTATAGGGATTGCATTGAATCTGTACAGAGCTCTAGGGAATATTACCATTTTGACAATGTTGATTCTCCCCATCCATGAGCAGGGAATATGTTTCCATTTCCTTGTGTCCTCTTTTATCTCTTGGAGCAGTGTCTTGTAGTTTTCTTTGTACAGGTCCTTTACACTTGGGTAAGTTGATTACTAGGTATTTGATTTTCTGTGGCACAATTGTGAATGGAATTGTTTCCTTAATATCCCTTTCTTCTCTTTTGTTATTTGTATATAGGAAAGCCACCGACTTTTGCGTGTTGATTTTGTATCCTGCCACTCTACTATATGTGTCTATTGTTTCTAGGAGTTTTTGGTAGAGAGTTTAGGGTTCTCTAGGTATAATATCATGTCATCTGCAAATAATGATAGCTTGACTTCTTCCTTGCCTATCTGGATGCCCTTGATGTCCTTTTTCTTCTCTGATTGCTATGGCAAGTACTTCCAGTACTATATTGAATAAAAGAGGTGAGAGTGGGGCAACCTTGTCTTGTCCCTGATCTCAGGGGGAAGGCTTTCAACTTTTCCCCATTGAGAATGATGCTCACTGTGGGCTTTTGGTAGATGGCTGTAACTATCTTGAGGAAAGTCCCTTCAATTCCCATTTTCTGGAGGGTTTTAATCATGAACTGGTGCTGGATCTTGTCAAATGCTTTCTCTGCGTCTATTGATAGGATCATATGGTTTTTTTTTCTCTTATTGATATGATGTATTATGTTGATTGACTTGCGAATGTTGAACCATCCTTGCATACCCGGGATGAATCCTACTTGGTCATGATGTATAATCTTCTTTTTTTTTTTTTTTTTTAATTTTTTATTATACCACAGTGAAACATACAATTACAAAGGTGATCATAATTGGTTCTTGGTAATACAGTATACCAGCACCCATCCCTCCACCAGTGCCCCATTTCCACCACCAATGTACCCCCCCCCCCTCCTGCCCACCCCCATGCTGCCTTAATAGCAGGTACCCCAGTTTCCTCTCTTTCTCTCTCTGTCTCTCTCTCTGTCTCTGCATCTCTCTGCCTCTTCTTTTACACATTGTGGCTAGCCCTGCAGATATTTAGAGTTTATCACTTAAGTCTCTTTGTGTATATTCAATGGTGAGTCTTAATCTGCCATTACCATTTCCCATATTTAGTAAAACACTGGTATCTATTTATGTCGTGATAATGAATGCAGTCATTCTATATCTGTCCTTTTCCTTCTGACTAATTTCACTCAGCATGATAGTCTCCATGTCCCTCCATTTGCAGGTAAATTTCATAATGTCATCTTTTCTGACAGCTGCATAGTATTCCATAGTGTAGATGAACCACAGTTTCTTTAGCCAGTCCTCTGTTCTCGGGCATTTAGGTTGTTTCCAGATTCTAGCTATAGTGAATAGCGCAGAGATGAATAAAGAAGTACAGATAGTGTTTCTGCTATGTGTTTTTCGGTCTCTCGGGTATATTCCCAGGAGTGCTATTGCTGGATCAAATGGGAGCTCAATATCTAGTTTTCGGAGGAATGCCCATATTGTTTTCCAAAAGGGCTGGACCAGTCGGCACTCCCACCAACAGTGGATCAGAGTCCCTTTTTTCCCCACATCCACGCCAGCACTGGTTGTTCTTGCTGTTTTGGATGTGTGCCAGTCTCTGTGGTGTGAGATGGTACCTCATTGTTGTTTTGATTTGCATCTCCCTGATGATTAAAGATGAAGAACACTTTTTCATATGCCTTTTGGCCATTCGAATTTCTTCTTTTTTGGAAGCTTCTGTTCATTTCTTCTTCCCATTTTTTGATGGGGTTGGCTGTTTTTTTCTTGTGGAGTGCTACCAGTGCCTGATATATCCTGGATATTAACCCCTTGTCAGATGGGTATTGGGTGAATATCCTTTCCCACTCTGTGGATTGTCTTTGTATCTTGGTCACCGTTTCTTTTGAGGTGCAGAAGCTTTTTAGTTTTATATAATCCCATTTGTTTATCTTTGCTTCCATTTGCTTGGTCAGTGGTGTGTCATCTTTAAAGATACTTTTCGTTTCGATGTCGTAGAGCATTTCTCCCTATGTTTTCTTCGATGTACCTTATAGATTCATGTCTGATGTTGAGATCTAGAATCCATTTTGATCTGACTTTTTGTGCATGGCGTTAGAAGGAGGTCTAAGTTCATTTTTTTACATGTAGCTGCCCAGTTTTCCCAGCACCATTTGTTGAAGAGGCTTTCTTTGCTCCACGTAATATTTTTTGCTCCTTTATCGAAGATTAAGTGGTTGTATATTTGAGAATGTGTTTCAGGATACTCAGTTCTATTCCATAGGTCTACAGGTGTATAATCTTCTTGATGAGTCTTTGGATTCTGTTGGCTAGTATTTTGTTGAAGATTTTAGCATCTGTGTTCATCAGGGATATTGGTCTGTAGTTTTCTTTCTTTTGTGTTGTCTCTCCCTGCTTTGGGTATCAGGGTGATATGTGCCTCGTAAAAGCTGTTTGGGAGTGTTTCTGTTTCTTCTATTTCCTGGATGAGCTTGAACAGGACAGGCAGTAGGTCCTCCTTAAAGGTTTGGTAGAATTCACTAGGGAATCCGTCTGGACCTTGGCTTTTGTGTTTGGGCAGACTTTTAATTACTGTTTCTATTTCCTCGATGGTGATAGGCTTATTCAGGTATTGGAGGTCTTCTTGTTTCAGCCGTGGGAGGTTATAGGACTTCAGGAATTGATCCATTTCTTCTAGATTCTCATGTTTCACGGCATACAGGCTCTCAAAGTAATCTCTGATGATCTTTTGGATTTCTGTGGTTTCTGTTGTGATGTCACCGTTTTTATTTCTGATTCTGTTTATTTGGGTTCTCTCTTTCCCTGTCCTTACAAGTCTTGCCAATGGTTTGTCAATCTTGTTTATTTTTTCAAAAAAACCAGCTCTTGGTTTCATTAATCTTTTGGATTGTCTTTTTTGGTTTCCAATTCATTGATTTCCTCTCTAAGTTTTATTATTTCCTTTTTTTCTGCCTGGGTTTGGCTTCTTTTTGTTGGTCTTTCTCTAATGTCTTCAGCTGTGTAGTCAGGTTATTTATGTGGGCCCTTTCTTGTTTCCTGATGAATGCTTGCAGAGCTATAAACTTCCCTCTTAACACGGCTTTTGCCGTGTCCCACAAGTTCTTATAGTTGGTGTCTTCATTTTCATTTGTTTCCAGAAATCTTTGGATTTCCTGTTTGATTTCTTCTATGACCCATTTGTTGTTCAGGAGTGAGCTGTTCAGTTTCCAGGTGTTTCGTTTGACTCCCTGTTTCTGTGTATGGTTAACTTCCATTTTCAGTGCATCATGGTCTGAAAAGATAGCTGACACAATTTCTATCTTTTTTATTTTATTGAGGTATGCTTTGTGGCTCAGCATGTGGTCTATCTTGGAGAATGTTCCATGTGCACTAGAGAAAAATGTGTATTCAGCTTTTTTGGCATGAAAAGCCCTGTATATATCTACTAGCTCTCTTTCTTCCATTTCTTCCTTGAGGGCCAATATTTCCTTGGTGAGTTTCAGTCTTGTTGATCTATCCATCGTTGATAGAGCAGTGTTGAAGTCTCCAACTATTATTGTGCTACTGTCAATGTCTTCTTTGAGGTCTCTTAGCAGTTGTTTTATGTATTTTGCTGGCCCCTCGTTGGGTGCATATATGTTTATTAGTGTAATTTCTTCCTGGTGTACATACCCCCCAAATAATAAGAAATGGCCTTCGTTGTCCCTTCTAACCTTTTTCAGCCTGAAGTCTATATTATCTGATACTAATATGGCCACACCAGCCTTTTTGGAGGAGTTGTTTGAATGGAGAATGGTCTTCCAACCTTTGACTTTGAGTCTGTGTTTGTTCTGATTATTCAGATGTGTTTCTTGTAGACAGCAGAATGTTGGGTTCAATTTTTTAATCCATTTTGTTACTCTGTGTCTCTTAATTGGTGCATTTAGACCATTGACATTGAGAGAGATTATTGTCATCGGATTTTGTGCCAACTTTCTGTTTTTGCTTGTTGTGCTTATGGGTTTGGTCGTATTACAGTAGACCCTTCAGTCCTTCTTTTAAAGTTGGCTTTGAGTCCATGAAGTTCCTGAGTTGTTGCTTATCCATGAAGTTGTGTATCTTTCCTTCATATCTGAATGTGCGTCTGGCCGGGTAAAGAATTCTTGGTGAGGCCTGCAGTTCATTTAGCCTTTTCACAATATCCCACCATTGTTTTCGGGCTCGGAGTGTTTCATCAGAAGTCTGCTGTAAATCTTAGACATGTTCCTTTGTACGTGATTTCCTTCTTTGATCTTGCTGCTTTCAGTATTCTATCTCTATCTATAGTTTTTGTCATTTTAATTAAGATGTGTCTTGGAGTATTCTTGTTGGGGTTTCTTTTAGCAGGTATCCTCCGGGCCTCCTGGATCTTGAGGGAAGTGTTTTTATCTGGGAACTTCTCAGCAATGATGGCTTTGACAGTTTCTTCTTCATCAGGGTTTTCTTCTTGCCCTTCTGGGACCCCAATGATCCATATGTTGTTTCTTCTGGCTTCATCCCGATTATCTCTTGTTGTCTGTTTGGTAATTGTGAGTATTTTTCTATCTTCTGGTGTTGTGTAGAGAATCTTTGGAACGCATCTTCGAGATCACTAATTCTTTCTTCAGTGGCTATTATTCTGCTATGATGGCTTTCCACTGTGTTTTTCATTTCATTTACCTCATTTTTAATATATGTCATTTCCATTTGCATTTTCCTCACTTCTTCTAACATGTCCTCTTGTATTTTATTGAGTTTGCATTCCATTGCTTCTTTGAATTCCTTATGACTCCTTAACATTTCTTTCCGAAATTCCTTATCAGAGAGGTTATACAACTCATTGGTATTGCTTGGCTCATCTGGACTAGTGACTTCACTCACAGAGCTGGATGGAACTTTGCGTTGCTTTACCATTATGACTATTGTAGGTTGCAAATGTGGGGTCTTGGATGACAAGATAGTACAGTTAGTAGGTGTCTGGTCTGTTTGCGGGGTTTGGGTGGGTTGCAAGGATGTAGGAACCAAGTTTCACTGGTACCTCATGCAAGATAGGTAGTAAGAGGGTCGCATGGGCGCTAAGCGCGTCCGCGCGGTTTTGAGTTTTGGGATGATCCCGAAGCGCAGCGCCCAAGGGTCCACGGTGAAACCAAGGCAGTTCACCTTGGTTCCCGTTGATGGAGTTTCCGCTCTTCCCTGGGGCAGTTTGGGTCCGCGGAGAAGCAGGGGACATGCACACACACCTGGGGGAGATTTTCAGCTGGTCCCGGGGCGCAGCGCCCAAGGGTCATGGGTGAAACCAAGGCAGTTCGCCTTGGTTCCCGTTGATGGAGTTTCCTCTCTTCCCTGGGGCAGTTTGGGTCCGTGGAGACGCAGGGGACATGCCTCTTCTCAATTTTCTTACTTTAAAAGTTATAATCATTACATGGTAGGAGGTGTGATAAGATGAACATTTCTATGCATTCTTGGGTAGGATAAAATAATTGCTCTAAACTGGATAGAAATTTGGCAGTTTATGGTAAGAACTTTCAAAACATTTTAAACTTTGTCTCAGCAATTTTTCTTCTAGTAATTCATTTAAAGGAAACAAGTGAAATTTTAATAAATGTGAAAAATCATCCCATAATACTTTCATTTGTAGTAATAATTCATGGTGCTATAAAAATAAATAAGTAAATAAATAAATGTATTTGGGCTACCTACAACATAGCCCTTGCCTGTATAAAAAAGAACTCAAGGAGTTGAAATAAAATGGCAATAAGACAGAAACTGAAAGGATTAAATCAAAGATCTGATTCTCTGAGAGGAAAAGTCGACCTTTAGCTATAGTAGCTAAAAAAATTCACATAAGTCAAATCATAATTTAAGGAGGAGAAATTAAAATGAATACCAATAAAATGATGAAGGATCATACAAGACTGCTATAAAAACTGATATGCCAACAAACCAAACAATCTAGACTAAATGGATAAATTCTTAGACTCATACACTATTCAAGAATGAATCAGAAAGAAATAGAAAATTTGAACAACCAAATTACTAGTTAGGAAATTGAAATTGTAATAAAAATCCTCCCTGAAGCTAAAAGTCAAGGGCCAGACAGCTCTACTGGTAAATTATGCCAGGCAGTCAGGAAGGATTTAATATCTATAATTCTCAGACTCTTACATGAATAGGGGATCATATTTTATAAGGCAGATATCCTGATACAAAAAAAAACCAGACAATGACATCACAAAATGGGGAACTACAGGTAAGTATGTCTGGGTAACTACAGTAAGTGTATCTGGTAAACAGTAAACTTCCCAACAAAATATTACAAATGGAATTCAGTAATACGTTAGAAAAGACCATGTGCCATGTTCAAATGAGATTTATTTCAGGGATGCAAGAATGGCTCAACATATACAAATAAATTATCATCATACAGAATATTAACAAACTAAAGGATCAAAATAATATCACTTCAATAGAAAATAAAGCTATGTTGAAAATCTCTGAATAGTATGGGTATAGAAGGAACATACCAAAACATAATAAGGGCCATATATGATAAACCTATAGCTAACTTCTTACTCAATGGTGAAAGCTGGGAAGTTTTTCAACTAAGATCAGGAACTAGCAAAAAATACCCACTCTCTCCATTACTATTCAACAAACTGATGAAAGTCTTAGAGCAATTAGGCAAGAAAAAGAAATAAGGTATCCACTCACCATTGAATATACA